>JAFFSR010000053.1:0-407500 GCA_017163975.1 Anastatus disparis | reverse complement strand
AAATTGCTGATGTTTCAAAATAACTAATTTCATAAAAAAATACATTCAATTTCAAACATTTTTTGGCCTAAAACATTTTCTATATCTTGAGAATTGAAGTAATGGTGCTCGTTGAAAGTCTGGAACAAAAAACCCTTTACCGCAAGGTTTCTTCGTGAGTTTTCATTAGATTCACTTGAAATTTTATGGAGATATTAAAAATTATAGTAGAATAAATTATATTTTTTATAGATTATAAATTGAAAATATAACCTGAATTTCTAAGATCTCAGATGAGATCTCACTTGAGATTTTTTAGTAGGGGTCACTGATAAAATAATAAAAGTAAATAAGGTTCACTACAGCGCTTCATAACCCCGCCGCATGGAGCGTTACCACGTTCCCTGATCTTTTGCGTTTCATAACATTGGATACTAATCAGAATATCCTTCTTTTTTCAATTCTGCTCTTATAAATATATTTGTTTGGGCTGAAATACTCTTTTCTTAAAACTTGTATATCCCAGATTGCATAAATAGAGATTATTACCGTTACTCATATGTATTTTCAATGCTAATGATTCCAGAAAATTCCCGGAAAATGTAAAAAATTGCTAAAAAACGGTTTTTTGCGTTTTTAAAGATGTGACACCAATGGAAATATTCTGAAAAAAATTCAGGAGAGTGTCTTTCAATAAAATACATAAAATTTATGAAATTTAGCCCTGCAGCCCCCTCTGGACAAAAATGAGAAAGATTTTAAAGAAAAAAAAATTTTTTTAGGTGACTTGGTATCAAATAATGATCATTCAAAAAAATTCTCATGATTTGTGAATTAATTTTTGAACTCCATGACTTTTTTCAGAAGGGTAGACCGACTAGAATACGAGAAAAAAATTAAATGCAAGAAAACAATTCTTAAAGAGTGTGAGGGCGGAGGGGGCAGGGGGGGTTTAAAATATGATAAAAACTCTTTTTTTAATATTAGAAATACAATAATTAAAGCGGAAATGATTTTCGAATTTGGGGCATTTTTGACCATCTTAACGGCGGGTACCCTTTAACACTGTAATGTAGGTCCAAAAATTAGGGGAACATTTCTGACGATGACAGCGACGACAGCGGCGATATACTTTTAATAGTATAAAGAGAATATAATATAAATAGATCTAAAATGCAGCTAAAATTCAGCTGAAATCAAACCAAAATTTACCGAAATTTGCTTAAAATTAATATAAATTGTAGCCAACTTTTAGCTAATTTCCATCTAAATTTTGCATAAATTTAGTTAATTTTAATATTAAATTTCGCTAACTTGTCATTTAATGTAGCTAACTTTTATGTAATTTTACCTGACTTCAGCTAACTTTGAGCTAACTTTTAACTTAATTTCAGCTAGATTCTAGCTAAATTATAGCTAACCAAGGACAGATTGAATTCTTATACATAGTGGCAGCAGCAGCCGCGGTGGCGAAATCTTTTTATAATAAAGAGATACATACACTGCAGTCCAGGTACTTTTGCCCACCCTAGACTAAAATTATAAAAAATTTAAAGTTTTGTATCTCGATAAAAATTATCGTACGGAGCTCTACAAGGTCTCATTTTGAAGATTTTGTAGAAACCTTTAAAAGAGGTAACATTAACATTTTGCTTTCTCATAGAGAAAGCATTGTATCGATAAGAAAATTTTTTTCTATTTTTTCATTAATTTGTACATATTTAGACTTAGGGAGTCGAAAAAAGTGGTTTCCAGAAAATGTCTGTATGTATGTGTGTGTGTGTGTGTGCATGATTTTAGTACGCCAATAATATCTCGAGAACTACCCGATGGATTTGCTTCAAATTTTGCATGCAATTTAGTTTTTTGTCTAACTGGGGGGACGCTATTGAAAATTGATCTTTTTAGCTTAATTTTTTTTTAGAGCCATTTTAAGAATTTAAAGAAAATTTTGATTTTTCATTTTTTTGGTATTTTACCTAAACTACTCAAAGAATTTGCTTGAAAATTTCTATGGACATTATTTGCGAATGTTAAAAGAAGAAAAACTTTTACCAACTGATTTTCTTAGCGCACTTTTAATTTTAGAGCATTTTGAAAATTTTGGAAAAAATCTCTATTTTTCATTTTTTTTCTATCACACAAAAACCATTCGATAGATTTGCTCGAAAATTTTTATGGAAATCATTTGCAATGGCCTAAGTAAAACAAGCTTTGAAAAACTTATTTTCTCAGTGTCATTTTAATTTTAGAGCATTTTGAAAATTTTGAATAAAATTTTTCTAATTTTTTTTATATTTCACGTAAACTACTCGATGAAGGAGCTTCAAATTATGTATGGGAATTATTTATGATTGTCAAAATAAAATGAACTTTCGAAAACTAATTTTCTTCAATTTTCTTAGCGCACATTTAATTTTAGAACATTTTGAAAATTATGAAAAAAATTTTTATTTTTAATTTCTTTTCTATTACACAAAAATCATTCGATAGATTTGCTCAAAAATTTTCATACAAATTATTTGTTATTGCCTAATCAAAGCAACCTTGGAAAAACTTATTTCTTAGCACAGTTTTAATTTTAGAGCATTTTGTAAATTTTGAATAGAATTTTACTTATTTTTTGGTATTTTACGTAAACTACTCGATGAAGTAGCTTAAAATTATGTATAGAAATTATTTACGATTGCCTAAATAAAATTAACTTTTGGAAACGGGTTTCTTAGCGTAGTTGTAACGTTAAAGCGTTTAGAAAATTTTAAAACAATGTTTATTTTTCAATTATTTGGTATTTTTTGTAAACAATTCGATGAAAATGTTCCAAAATTTGTATGCAAGTTATTGGTTATAGTGTTAAGAAGACAAGCTTGGGAAAATTAATTTTATAAACGCATTTTTAGTTTTAGAGCATCATAAAATCACATTATGCAAATGGCAAAAGTAAGAAAGAATAAAATTGATATAGTTTTCGTAGGTATTAAGACAGCCTTCAATACAGAGGATAAGGACATTTATATTAAAATCGTATTTAAAAAAATTAAATTAAATTACTTTAACTAAATGTGCTCTATGAGAAAGCATTGCGCCAAAGCACTTGGCAGCGTTTTTAAATTTTTTATGGGTTTAATGAAGTCATAATAAAAAAAATTTTTTCAATTTTTCTTTCAGAACTTTGATGCGATTTCTTTTTATAGGTGATTGATGTATTAAAAAATTACAACCACCATTTGAAAGCTCTTTCAAAAAACTACAAAATCCATGGTCGATGAATTTTTTTAAACATTTATTTTAAAAGCTATATGCAGTCTCACAAAAATAATGGTTTTTGTAAAAATAGTTGTAGCTCTGTAGGTTTTGAGTTTACAGAAAAATTGTATTAAGAAAAAATGTTGCTTTTTGTAAAAACAATCAATGTATCAGGTTCTAAAATGAAATTTAAAAAAAAAATTTTTTTTTTTCATTTTTTTAATATAAAAAATTTTTTTATTTTATAAAAAAACAAATATGTATTCAGGCAAAATAAAAAAAATAGAAAAATAAGAACAAAATAACGCTTTGTCATATGTAAATGTTCAATTTATTAAATATATTTGTCTTAATACGATCTCTTGCGATCGCGGTGCCACCTTGCGAAGAATTTTGATACACTTTAATAACTTTGGTAGTTTGTTAACCAGTTTTCATTTCGTCCTCATAGCGAACGGATGCATTTTTTGTATCGTGGCGTGCCTTCACAAGCATATGTAACATAAGTATTTTTGTAAAATACAGAAAGTGGTTTTTTCTTTAAGGTGAAATTAAAAAAAAAAAAATTTTTTTATAATAAAAAAAAATGTAAAATAAATTTTTTTCAAAATTTTATTTTAGAACTTGATACATTGATTGTTTTTACAAAATGCAACATTTTCTCTTTTTACCATTTTTCTGTAAACTCAAAACCTACAGAGCTACAACTATTTTTACAAAAACCATTATTTTTGTGTAAAACCGCATAAAGCTCTTAAAATAAATGTTTAAAAAAATTTATCGACCATGGATTTTGTAGTTTTTTGAAAGAGCTTTCAAATGGTGGTTGTAATTTTTTAATACAACAATCACCTATAAAAAGAAATCGCATCAAAGTTCTGAAAGAAAAATTGAAAAAATTTTTTTTATTATGACTTCATTAAACCCATAAAAAATTGAAAAATGTTAATGTTACCTCTTCCATTTTAAAGGTTTCTACAAAACCATCAAAATGAGATCTTTTACAGCTCCGTACGATAATTTTTTGTCGAGATACAAAACTTTAAATTTTTCATAATTTTAGTCTAGGGTGGGCAAAAGTACCTGAACTGCAGTGTATATACATATATATAAGTAGTTATTGGGGAACCGTGGACCGTCAAAACAAACCCCACTCCACCACCCTAAAGGTTACTGACCACTAGGTCAATGACCTCCGAGGAGGCGAAGCAGGGGTTTGTTAGGCATGGTACCCTAACAACTGGAGGGTCACTTACCCCCTCCTAAAAATTTAGAATGGAGATGAACTGGAGGGTCACTCACCCCTCCTACAAAATTTATAAAGGAGATGAAAAATATTTCAATCGATATTTCATAATTAATTATTTAAAATTTTGTAATATAATCCTTTTTAATTATCGAAATAATAAAAACTTTTTAATTGTTATTTTAATTGTACTTTTTATATCGCTAGCATAATAGTATACATATTGAGATTCTTGTTTTCGGTCTAATATATTTTTCATATGATTTAGCGTCTTAAATTATAAGGAGGCGCCACAATCCAATGAGCGATAAATTTTTTATGAATAGCAAGTACAGCCGCCTTCTTTGGAATCAAATGATTTTTGTTGTCCTTTAAAAACTGCACGTCAATCATCACATCTATACTGTTTGCAATGAAAGTTGCTCGCCGACTGAGATAATAAAGATGGCTTGGCTCCACTTAAATAGCGAGAAATTTATTCCCACCACCTCTACTTAAACGCTATAATCCACGACAACCTGTCTCGTCGAGTTAATTTCAAGCAAATTGTCGTATTCAGCATAAATTATACGATTCACAGCGCCCTCTAGCGGGTCGTCGAATCTAACATTAATTCGTACATTACCATTTTTTATCAAATTCCAATGGCTACCATCACTTGCCGATAAATCAGGTGTCAAATCAAAAGCGAATAGGTAGTAACCGTTCGGATAGTCTTTACGGGTAATCGAGTTGCGTGAATTCATAAAGTGAATACTAGTGCCGGAAAAAAGTGTATGCATAAACGTACAATTTGCTTTTTTTGAAATCTGGCTGTAAGGGTTTCGATGGCACCTGTATTCCATCAACGTACAGACACGAAAAATTTATATTAAAATTCTGGAAATTGAACGGGTTAAGACTTTCATCCCCGTTGTAAGCTTTATTCTCAACAAAACTGATTATAATTCTTTTTGGCAGTTGACCTAATATGACATAGCCCATTGTTTCTCCATGCACACCATTATGTAACGTAACAGTCCTAACTTCTTCACGTGTCAGTGGGTATTTTGCAGTAGTCTGCGACAGTAGTTTTTCGTGTGCTAGCACAAGTAAAGGATTAAATCTTACTCGACGCACAAAAGCGTAGCCTCGGTAATGTTTACTGTAAAAGCATCAGCGGGATCCATAAGACAGAATCCATCACGAAAACGCACGAGCCTTACTCTAATTTCAACACCATCCAGTAATAATTTGTCTTGATTAAAAACATCACAATGTAAATAAGACTTTTTAGCTGTTGGGCCATAATTTAGTAATGTTTCAATGTAAGCTTTGTATGCATAAGCATTGTTTGGTGGTGAAACAGATTTCTGATTGAACAGCACGTCGACTTGATTGAATAACGAATGCAAACGATTATTTATTGGTCCAACGTTCGGATCTTTAGGTGGTTCAGCACTAGTGCATGTTACACTTACACTCACATTTAACACTGTGTAAACCAAGTCTAGATACTCAGTGTTGCCAGAGATGGTAAATTCAAGTGGTGATTAGTCGTTGAGTGAAGATATCGGTTTGTACTGTACCCAGCAAGAGCCTTTAATTGCAGTCTGTGTCGAGGGTAATTCAAAGAGTGATAATTCCGACTTGATCGACTGACAAGATTCTGTATGCAATAACGCCATCTTGAAATTTTGACTTTCAAAAATATCTTTCGCTACACGTGCTTTCTTACTTTGCTTCTTTTTCTTTTTCGCAACTTTATCACTTTTCGAACGTTTAGCCGCTGAGATGTTTGTAGTACCAGGTGCACTTATCGACTGAGCTAATGATGTCTTGTTCTTTTTTTATATTCTGATTCCTCCCCTTCAAACTCAGACATTTTATCGGATGCGCTTAAAGTGAAGCGTTACAGTCAACGTACCGTAGTCGAATGGAATGGGAAATCCGTGTTCGTTTCTTAACTATTTCGATCGACTGAAACGCTGAAGACAGCAGTGGTAGGTACATGGGTGGTGAAAAGTTTTTAATTTCAACGTCTCCGTGAACGTAATCGCGCAAATGAAGCGAGACCATACGTAGTAAGCTCGTGCGCATATCACCTGATACATAAGGCTGGCAAATGTTGCTGTAAACCATGAGTACGGTTTACAGGATTTACTGGACGATAATGGTAATGTATTGTTCTTTATTACCTTTGCAGGAGAAAATTGGTAGATTTTCCAGACCCAAAATTCTAAGTAATTTTTCCGATAGTGTAAACGTGTGCATATAAGCTGTACAATCTTCTCCACATCAACATCTAATCTGTACATAGCCACCAGCTTGGATTCCAAAATATAAATGATTTTTCACATTCTCGAGATTATTTATTTATTCTAAAAGACTTTCAATGTCGTGATAAACACCAAGTTTGACTCTGGCAAACACCTCGGCCCTCTGTTGAGTCTCCTCTGTTTCTCGCAAAACATTTTCCATTTTACGTTTTGCTGTTTTAACGGAAATGACTCCCTCCTGCTCAAGTATTGATATATGCTGAAATGTGAGAGGTATTTGAATTTCCGTGAGTCCTACACACCAGCCGCCATGGAGATGAAAATTTTGTGATAATTGTGTAGTAAAATGTGTCGCCACATTGTGTGGAAAGACAAACTTGCTGCTGTTGCTAGGTAAAACTATGTAAAATTCATCGTTCATTGTAAATTTTTCAAATCTTCAGCCGCTATCCAAAAGTTGAATTTTTCTAGATACTTCCTCTAACTGACCAAATATTGTTTTTTCGACCACCTACGTTTGCTCTTCAAAACCTCATCGACCTCAAATGCTTTGCTATCAAAATCCTTGCACATTCTGCTCAACTGTTCTTCGTAAAAATATCCGTCAATTTTTTCTCCACCAAGACGGGTGATTGTCGCGTTGTGTCGACTCTAACAATTTTAAACAGCTCCAGAGTCCAGCCACCCTCGTATGCTTTCCTGAAGGCTGTCTTGGCACTACTGGCACGAACCAGATCACCAATACTGTATTTAGCTACTCTAAACGGCTCTTTTTCGCTGTAACGCAATGTCGAATTTCGACGTACCACGTGAGTATTATATAAGTTGACCTCGGAAGGAGGCACTTGCCATGACTCGTTGTAACACGTTGGAATTTTTTACAAATTATCTATATAAGGTCTTGTGCGCATATGAGTAAAGTATCACCAGATTCGACTCTTAAGAGTTCGAATAAAGCGTTCGGCAATGGCTGCCTTTATAACAAGGTCTCCGGTGACTCCGTAGGTAATGTTACTTATTTAGCACCTCTTGCACCTTTTGACCAATAAACTGTTTACCTTTATCAGTCTGTAGGTTAATAGGATGTCTATCATTACATCGTGATAAAATTTTGTCTAATGCTACTGCAACTCTTAGGCTGGTTTTGTCGAAAAGAGGCTCTACCCAGGCAAACATTAAAAGTGCATGAATGACAATGAGAATATAGGTGTACCCATCATTGTAGGTTTTAAGTGACCTAAATCTGCCTAATCAGCTTCCCACACCTCAACTACCAAAAACGTTGTAATATCGACAAGGAAAACGACGTCTCACGCGTTAGTGTAAATTATGTGCATCCTGACTCTCTAGCCATTTGACAATCGTATTGTTATCAAATTTTTTAGGTTTCACGTGTTTCAATAGATGAGCACCAGCGTATGCTGATGGCGCAGAAAGATTATAGTAATAATGGTCAAGATCATCCGGCTTTGTCGTCTCCTTCTTCTTTTTCTCCTTCTTTTTCATTGCTCCTCCTTCTCCTCTTACAAATTAGCTTTTTCTCTCTCTTTTGCTGTCTTCTAAATGTATTTTTGATGCGTTTCAAAAATTTATCAAACGCAATTTCGCTTATCATGCACAAAACAGTAATACCAGCTGCAGTCTTTTTATTACCATTCGCAGTCTCCGAGAGCATGCGTGAAAATGCTTGTTCAGCCAACAGTCCGTCGGCGTTTATATGATTTTTTATCTTTTTATTTGAATATGAAATATCGTGTTCTAGACAGACATTGTCAAGAAGGTTTTTTCCTGTCTGACCACATCTGAGACGCTCTTCGAAATGCGTGCTAAGGCCGAGAAACTGGTAGCCTGGTGGATGCATTTCAAATGGTACAACTGAAATCAATCGGTCTATAAAAGTACCAATTTGCTTCCCCTCCTCCTCCCCCTTCATCACTTCCTTCCATGCTTTCACATACGGGTCCATCCTAGCTGTTCGGTGCGACTCTTTTTCGGAGGGCTTGATGGCGCAGCTGCCAACTCGCTACCAACTTTTTCACGTTTTTTCGCACTCTCAACTTCTTTCTTCTTTACACTCGTTTGAGTAGTGGCTGTTGAAGTATAATAACCTTCGTTTTCTGACGAGGATGACAGCAATGACTCAAGCCTATGAGATGCAATCTTAGGCCACAGTTGATCGTTACCAATGAATTCTCGAGGTATACTAACTTGTCGCAAGACGCGTACAAACAGTTTGTATCCGAGCGGTGGTGGTCTTTTTCTACTTCTCATAGCTTCATTGTAAAGTTAACAAGCAAGAAAGTACGAAAAATCATCTAAATTCTAAAGGACAGTGATTTTGTGATTTTTGGTACTTTCTTGCTTTTTAACTTTGAACAAACATATCTCTGGTTCTAATTATTATTTTTCAATTCTGAAAACGGCAAATTAAAGCTTGCTTTCTGTACTTTTATTTTAGTCCCTGTTGATTTATCAAAGACTTTTCTAGACTGGATTATTCACACTTCAATTAGGAGCTATTTTTTACATTTTTTTAAAAATAAGACTGGAAACGTCTATAATTTCAGTTTTTCGAAGAGTTAGACCGTACCGCTCTGGCTTTACTCACATTTTGATACCTTAAAACATATTACAAAGTTTCATCAAGATCTGTGACCCGAAGCTCAAAGCCTCTCCTGGTTAGTATAGTACAAGAGTATACGCTCGAATTTCGTATCACTCATGCGATCAATGTAATGCAAAAAATTCTTCACAAATACTGTTTTACCACACGAGCTGGGTCCACAAATCATCAAAGTTACCGCTGGTGCTAAACTTCTACTACTAACCTCATAACATCCTCGAATCACTCTACACATACGATCATTAGTAGTGATGAGCAAGAGTAGGAGGACGACGGCGGCGGCATCCGCGCGTGCTAGCGCTAGCTAATCGTTTAGCTGTTTAGCCATATAGCTGGCTGACGCCAGCATTATTCCGCTCTGTAGCTATATAGCTAGAAGAGCTTAACAAGTATTAACCTGTTATTTGCTCAAAAGCGCTCGCCACCATCACTACTTGTACCTCCCATTACCACCACCACCATCACCGTCACCCCTCATTTCCAGTATAAAAGTAGAAGCGGCAGCAGTTATAGGTTAGTGTTGGACAAGTTTTGGTATCATGGAAATAAATAAGTCATGGTCAAGAAATTTAAGCAAAAAGGTAATCAAATTTTAACAAAAAATTTAGTATAGACTCAAATTCTAAAATTTCGATGAACTTTTATAGATAGTTGTCGTGAGGAAGTGTGGTGATTTTACAAAATATCGTATTACAATTATTTATCGTTAATGCGCACTGTTTTACTACATACACGACAAATTTTTATACTCTCGAATACCGACCGAGAACTATTGAAAGATTTTGAATTTTTATGATTTTCAAAACAAACGGTACCGTAAAAATCCCTGCTACATTGAAAGCATTTTATTTTTTCCTGATTTATATCACAAGGAGGCTTCTGTAAACATTTATAGCATTTTTGTTCACATTTATGATTTTTCGTATGACTAAATTTTCATTGCAAAGTATACAGTAACCTCGACTCCCAACCGCTGAGAGTAAATTTAAAATTGTCTGGTAATGTCTGGAATTTTCATAATACATGATATTTAGAGTATGTCTAACGACATTACGAACGTCGTGTACGAAACATGTACCATCGTAAAGCGGCCTATATCCACGAGCGAAATTTTAAAATGAATAAACGACGATTGCGACTGCGAAGAGTGCATTATATTCTTGAAATAATTTAATCCCCTCTATACCACAGCCCGTCTCGGGTATCGTAACTCTCACAGCTCTGACAAGTTTCAATGCTTGCACTTTCCGATATTGTGCTGTATATCTTATTTTATTCCATCTGTCATGGAAAATTCTACTACGCGTTTGACCACGTATGGCGTATACGTAAGCAGCGACTAGCGAGGGTGGAAGACAAAGATTGTCGCTATTTTCAATATTCAGAATAGATTTTTTGAAAACTGATTCGCTAGTGAGAGACATATGACCCCAGCCCTCTGGTTTAATCACAGTACTGATTTTAACATTCAAAACATCGTTAATTTCGAAACCATCATTACTTTGCGCTATACTAGCTATCAGTTGGAGTAAATCTACCGGTGAAAAATCATGAAGCAGTCTAAAAGAAATCCATAGAGGTCCGTGCACGAAACGTTCAGAGCTTATAGTCATGCCGATATAATCTGATGGCTGTCCATATTCACACAAGTGACGATATAAATCGTTTATAGCGGCCTCCAACCAACCATATACATTTCATTAGCTGGTGGAGGAAATATCGACAATCTTAATTGGCGCCCTTGAAGCTTAAACTATTTGTAATATCGTGAAGTTTCTTCATGAATGGTAATGTGTTTCTGAGCAGAAGTACCATCTCCCTGTTGAAGACATTCATCTACAATACCGTGCAATGATATATTAGGCACGTCAATAGACCAAAAAAAATTATTATTTTGGCAAAATTAGTAGCTGACAACGTCCTATGCGATAATTTAAAAGATAGTCCGCAGATGTTTACTTATATGTTTTGGACTAGCAACTATGATTTACAATTAGTTATTAACAAATAAGTGCAAAAAACGCGTTTTCTTTTGTTTTTTGCTGATAAAACGAAAATTATTTGACGAATTATTATGGTGTCAATGGGAAAGTTGTAGAGAATTGAATCATCAACCAAACTAGAGGTCAAACGATCCGATCGGTTTATTAAAACCGAAAATAATTTGGAAAAACCGGAAAATTTTTCATTTTTTTTTTAATTCATAGCTCTGTTGTTTATTAATATTAAAAGCTGAAATTTGGCACAGAAGTAGATAATTATATCTACTTTTAACATGCTAAAGGCAGATACTATCGGATAATTAGTTTCTGTGCAATTGCAATTGCAATTTTTTTTTCGGTATTCTTCCCTTCTTTATATTACCGATTGAGAACGTCGTACATACATTTTTAAAAGGGTTTTGAAAACTAGAAACAATATACTGTTAACGTATATTCTAAGTTTTCATTAAAATTGTGTGAAAAGGGTGAAATATGCACTCGAACATCAATGCGAACGGTCGAGCGCGCGGTATACAGCAAAAAGTGGGGATGGAGGAGAAACTGTAAAATATCTTTAGATTTCATTATTTGTGAAATCTGAATAGAAAATCAGATTCGTCGGTTAAAAATACCCTAATTGAAAAAAACACTCTAATATAAGTGCATTAATCGCCAAAAACTAAACAGTTAAAAAGTTAAACGTTTCACGCCACGCGCCGGTATATCTATATATATCGTTTCTCCTCCATCCCCACTTTTTGCTGTATACCGCGCGCTCGACCGTTTACGTTGATGTTCAAGTGCATATTTTACCCTTTCCACACAATTTTAATAAAAACTAAGAATATACGTTTAATGGTATATTGTTTCTAGTTTTCAAAACCCTTTTAAAAATGTATGTACGACGTTCTCAATCGGTAATATAAAGAAGGGAAGAATACCGAAAAAAAAAATTGCAATTGCAATTGCACAGAAACTAATTATCTGATAGTATCTGCCTTTGGCATGTTAAAAGTAGATATAATTATCTACTTCTGTGCCAAATTTCAGCTCTTAATATTTATAAACAACAGGGTTATGAATTTAAAAAAAAAATGAAAAATTTTCCGGTTTTCCAAATTATTTTCGGTTCTAATGAACCGATCGGATCATTTGACCTCTAGTTTGGTTGGTGATTCAATTCTCTACAACTTTCCCATTGACACCATAATAATTCGTCAAATAGTTTTCGTTTTATTATTAAATAACAAAAAAAAAACGCGTTTTTTTTTGCACTAATTTGTTAATGACACAGGCCCACAAAATGAAAAAAAATGTCTGAACTTTTGACCGGACATACATATTCCCATGTATTTTTCGACGCTGAATCCGAATCTGTAATAAAAATATAGGGTTTTCCTACCTTTTCTCAGAGTTTTATTGAAAAAACCTCATTTTTTACGGTTTTTTTGCGGTTTTTCGAGTCTAGAAAAAACAAATCATGAGATACGGTTAATTGGACTTCAAAATCGAATTCTACGGGAAAAAATACACGGGAAACCATACCTTCAAATTTTTTTAACGCGATTCTAGTCCTCTGTATGGGGCTGAAAAGATGAGGAAATCGGTAAAAGTCGAAATTTTGCCTAAAATGGATTTAAACAATATTAAAATTTAATCATGCGTCTTTTGAAGAGTCGATAAACATTGGAAATACTATCCTGGGGGTTTTTCAGATTGCTGATCATGAATTTGAAGTCAGATTGTGTAAAAACTACTTCTAGAGGGCGGTGACAAGAACTGTATATGGTAAATTTATCGATTTTTTAAAAATTTTACGTCTGAAATACTAATTTTAGAGTCTTTCACAGCATTGACTGTAAATTCAAGATATTAACTTAGCCTATTGTGTACGTTAAACTTAACATTTTGTCTATGTTTGTCTCTCTCTCTCTCTCTCTCTCTTCCGATGTTTTTTTAAATTGGCTTACGCTTACGTACACGTTTCTCTTCGAATGACCGATGTAGTGGATTTCTGACACGTTTTTGTCCTTTTTCGCAGCTGTTTCTCTTTTTATCATCCAGCAGTAATCTGCTAACATGTTGATACCCCAGTTTCCTTGAAATCTACGTTCAAACTCCTTTAAATCTTGGTGAAATCGTTCACCATGCTCTTCACTAAAGTCTCCGTTATTTTCAGGAAACTGATCAACGTGTGAATCAAGAAAATGAAGTTTTAAGTTCATTAGACAACCCAATTTTTCAAAATTACGTACCATTCTTTTCACAATAGCTTTATAATTCGTGTCTTTGGCATTACCCAAAAATTTCGTCGATACCTCTTTAAAACTTAACCATGCTGCCTTTTCAACATCAGTCATGCTTTGTTCAAAGTTTTCGTCTCTAAATAAAGTTCGGATTTCAGGACCATCAAAAATACCTTCATTTAATTTAGCATCAGATTTATGGGGAAATACTTTGCTTATATATTGGAAGCATTGACCGTCCTTGTCCAAAGCTTTAACTAATTGCTTTATCAATCCAAGCTTTATATGCAGAGGCGGTATCAAAATTTTCGAAGGATTAACGAGTAGATCTTTTATAACATTCTGTTTTCCAGGTTCAAACGATTCTCTTGATGGCTAAATTTTCTTTTTATAGTGTTTTTCTCTATCTCTGCTATCAAACATGCATAAATAACATGGGTACTTCGTAAATCCAGATTGTTGTCCAAGTATCATAGATAAAATCTTTAAATCGCCACATATTTGCCATTTATGTTCTCTATATTTTATTTTCGTTAAAAGTAGTTCAAGATTGGAATACTCTTCTTTAAGTACTTTTGAATGTGCTAATGGTATAGGAGCATATTTATTTGTGATATTGAGGAGAACTGCTTTAAGGCTGCGCTTTGATGAATCAATGAATAGTCGCCAATTTTCAGGTTTGTATATGTTGGGTTTCAATTCATCAATAAGACCTTTCACGTCCGTGAAATAAACCATATTAGAATCATTCTTGAAATAATTTCTAAAGCGCTCTTCTCGATTACGATATGCACATACTTTAGTACCCTTTGTCAACATATTTCGTCTCTTAAACTCTGAAGCCATAAACTCTGATTGTTCCTTAGATAAACCACTCTTTCTAAATAAATCGTTCAGACTTTTTTGATCAAACTTTTCAACAGTTCGTTCTTCACCCTTAGGAATATACTCTTTATCACTATCCAGAGAATGTTCTTCAGGTGAACTTAGATCTTCTTCATTTGGTGTGTTTGTGTCAGAGACAATTTGATCTGTCAATTTTTTATTTATACTTATTCTGTTGTAAAACTGGGTACTGTTGTTTAGAAATGAATTCGGTTTCATTTTAAAGCTCCGTTCAGTTAATCACTGTTGTACACTGTCATTGATCTTAAAGCATTGTTTATAAACGAATGGGACTTATGATCTTTTTTCAAAGCTATATATATATATATATATATATATATATATCAGTACTCTATAAGGGTACCTAAAAAAAACCTGCTGCTGCGAAGTATTGGTCACGATGACAACTGCCCTGAAAATGGGATGTGTAGAATGATTCGGTGTACTCAATACTTTGCAGTAACGAACCCAGCGAAGGCGCGCTGTCCTGCAGGGGAGCACTAGGATGTGAGAATGATGCCGTAGTGTGTCCGACGACGAGTTGACATTGTCCTCGTCAAAGTCGGAAAGCTCTCATACTTAGGCCTGGGGAGGTATGAGAGTTATCACCCCTAGGACGGCGGACTCACCTGCGATCGGAACAGGATTCCTAGTGTGTGGGGTTTAATTCAACAATATAGCTAATTCAAATTTTCAACCTTTTTTAAACTGCGCTGGTACATCCAATAACAGTTTTAACCATACGTGTAATGGATCTCAAGATAATTTCTGTTATGTATGTTCAGAATATATTGGACAACGAAACAAAAGAAAAATCACAGATAATATTAATTTTATCTATCAAAAATGTTTTGATATTGAGATTTCTCAACAGGATAAAATTTGGGTTCCTCATTATATATGTGCTTCATGTTATGCCATGATGAATCGATACAACACCAGTCAGGCTAGGTCCAAATTAAAATTTACTATACCTACAAAGTGGAAGGAACCAAAAGATGAAAATGATTGCTATTTTTGTTTAACAAAGATACAAGGTTTAGACAAGATACAGAAAAAGGAATAGTATATCCTAATACTTCTTGTATAGAATTTCCATCCAAGAATTTTATAGATATTTTTGAAAATAAAGATTCGAGAGATAGTTTTACAACAGGCTTAGGGAATCTAAATGTAGATGAAAACTCGACAGATGAAACAACTGAAAATCTGATTGCCGCAGACGGAAGCTCATCAAATGAAGAAGATCTAAGTTCACCTGAAGAACATTCTCTGGATAGTGATGAAGAGTATATTCCTAAGGGTGAAGAACGAACTGTTGAAAAGTTTGATCAAAAAAGTCTGAACGATTTATTTAGAAAGAGTGGTTTATCTAAGGAACAATCAGAGTTTATGGCTTCAGAGTTTAAGAGACGAAATATGTTGACAAAGGGTACTAAAGTATGTGCATATCGTAATCGAGAAGAGCGCTTTAGAAATTATTTCAAGAATGATTCTAATATGGTTTATTGCACGGACGTGAAAGGTCTTATTGACGAATTGAAACCCAACATATACAAACCTGAAAATTGGCGACTATTCATTGATTCATCAAAGCGCAGCCTTAAAGCAGTACTCCTCAATATCACAAATAAATATGCTTCTATACCATTAGCACATTCAACAGTACTTAAAGAAGAGTATTCCAATCTTGAACTACTTTTAACGAAAATAAAATATAGAGAACATAAATGGCAAATATGTGGCGATTTAAAGATTTTATCTATGATACTTGGACAACAATCTGGATTTACGAAGTACCCATGTTATTTATGCATGTTTGATAGCAGAGATAGAGAAAAACACTATAAAAAGAAAATTTGGCCATCAAGAGAATCGTTTGAACCTGGAAAACAGAATGTTATAAAAGATCTACTCGTTAATCCTTCGAAAATTTTGATACCGCCTCTGCATATAAAGCTTGGATTGATAAAGCAATTAGTTAAAGCTTTGGACAAGGACGGTCAATGCTTCCAATATATAAGCAAAGTATTTCCCCATAAATCTGATGCTAAATTAAATGAAGGTATTTTTGATGGTCCTGAAATCCGAACTTTATTTAGAGACGAAAACTTTGAACAAAGCATGACTGATGTTGAAAAGGCAGCATGGTTAAGTTTTAAAGAGGTATCGACGAAATTTTTGGGTAATGCCAAAGACACGAATTATAAAGCTATTGTGAAAAGAATGGTACGTAATTTTGAAAAATTGGGTTGTCTAATGAACTTAAAACTTCATTTTCTTGATTCACACGTTGATCAGTTTCCTGAAAATAACGGAGACTTTAGTGAAGAGCATGGTGAACGATTTCACCAAGATTTAAAGGAGTTTGAACGTAGATTTCAAGGAAACTGGGGTATCAACATGTTAGCAGATTACTGCTGGATGATAAAAAAGAGAAACAGCTGCGAAAAAGGACAAAAACGTGTCAGAAATCCACTACATCGGTCATTCGAAGAGAAACGTGTACGTAAGCGTAAGCCAATTTAAAAAAAACATCGGAAGAGAGAGAGAGAGAGAGAGAGAGAGAGACAAACATAGACAAAATGTTAAGTTTAACGTACACAATAGGCTAAGTTAATATCTTGAATTTACAGTCAATGCTGTGAAAGACTCTAAAATTAGTATTTCAGACGTAAAATTTTTAAAAAATCGATAAATTTACCATATACAGTTCTTGTCACCGCCCTCTAGAAGTAGTTTTTACACAATCTGACTTCAAATTCATGATCAGCAATCTGAAAAACCCCAGGATAGTATTTCCAATGTTTATCGACTCTTCAAAAGACGCATGATTAAATTTTAATATTGTTTAAATCCATTTTAGGCAAAATTTCGACTTTTACCGATTTCCTCATCTTTTCAGCCCCATACAGAGGACTAGAATCGCGTTAAAAAAATTTGAAGGTATGGTTTTCCGTGTATTTTTTCCCGTAGAATTCGATTTTGAAGTCCAATTAACCGTACCTCATGATTTGTTTTTTCTAGACTCGAAAAACCGCAAAAAAACCGTAAAAAATGAGGTTTTTTCAATAAAACTCTGAGAAAAGGTAGGAAAACCCTATATTTTTATTACAGATTCGGATTCAGCGTCGAAAAATACATGGGAATATGTATGTCCGGTCAAAAGTTCAGACATTTTTTTTCATTTTGTGGGCCTGTGTGATTAATTAATAAATCATAGTTGCTAGTCGAAAACATGTAAGTAAACATCTACAGACTATCTTTTAAATGATCACATAGGTCGTTGCCAGTTACTAATTTTGGCAGAACAAAACCTTATTTTGACTGGCCTATATAAGAATCAATACAATTATAAAATTACATACATCTCAATAGCCAAGATCTTCTGTACCTAGTGTCGATATTGCAGATGATGTAGTTTTAGGTGAAACTATTTTATTCAACGTTTGTATATCTAAGTCATTCCAGTAAGAGCAACCAGGCAACGGTTTATTAGGTGGTGGTGGCGCTGTAGTATCAACAATTACCCTCTCTAACATCGTGTTTGGAGTACTATGCTCATAAGTCACGTGATCATCTAACGAATTTATAACTTCTCGTACTTCTACGATGGGCAGCAGTAATGCAGGATCTCTCGAACTAAGCAACTATTCTTCTGCTAACAGAAGATTTATCAGTAATTCACCACTGTCCTTTATCATGTTTTGCAGGTCTGAAAATTTTTTAATATATTATCTATTAAAGTTACACTATTTTAAACAAAAAAGTCTTATCCCCCGAAATTCTCTGACCATAAATAAAAAATCTATAGATTATTGATCCGATATTGGGAATCGATATTTTTTGTGAAACATATTTTTGGATTTATCATTGTATTTACAACATAAAAGTACTATGTTGCAAAATTTTTTGACCGTACATAAGTAAGTTATTAAGTATTGGTCGGAATTGGAAATCAATATTTTATGTCAAATATATATTTGGATTTATTATTTTATTTACAACAAAAAAGTCTTATCCCGCGAAATTCTCCGGCCATAAATAAAAAATCTATAGATTATTGAACGATTATTGGCTACGATTTCGTGATTTTAAAATACATTTCTAGATTTGTTATTAAATTCATGATAGAAAATATGCATAACTCACCTGTAGTGACACGATGATGTAACATGAGATGTCTGACTTGAGGTGCATTTTGCATTCCTCTGCTCATAATACAACGACCAACTATATCAAGTATCTGATTATCGGTAAAAATATTTCGCTTGAACATATAGACTAAAGTACGTAGCCCGCCAAGTCCTATGACGAATTTAATCTTTTTTAACAGCTCATTTATAGAGCAAGTTTTCAAGTTTTTACGTCATGCGTAATTACAAAATAGTTTTATTTATGGTTCACAAAGGAGAGCCACATTTAAAATAGCCATTAAGATATTATATAAGTCTTTTTTATTCATTCTTTTTTTTTGTTATTTTTCTTTGAATGTTGAAACTCAGAATGATATCAGAACCGTAAATCGTTGTCTATTGACATCAAAATTAAATAATAAATTTAAGGGTGAGAATGCGCATAAGAATATAATATTTAACTTGTCGAAACCTGTAAAAATAATTTTATATTTAAACTTCTAACGTAGCAAGAAATATTTTGATTTTATGAGAACCGCCGAGTAGTATGTACGTTAGTATGTAATTCAATATTCTGAATAATAATTTTTTAGTAGTTATTAACAATTTATTAAAAATTTTATATGAAATATGAAGGTAGCATGTACATAATTAAAACTCAGGTTGCCATTATTTCGCTTATGAGAAGGTGGGACTTTTTTCTTTAAGGCGTGTCTTTACAATCTCATTCGTCTAACGTGTCGCGCTTATCAAACTTGGGGTGATCTTATTACAACGAATGACTTGAGTGCATCTCTTAAAAACACCCATTCCACATTGTCGTAGTAATGGCTATGATACTTCTTAAATCTTAATTATATACGCAACCTGGGCGTATTAACAATGAATGTCAAAAACACCTAATCGCAGGAGGTAGAATAGTTATACTTCTTATGTTTTGGGCTCCTGATATTTTTTATCATTTTTGTATTACTAATTCTCTATATTTATTGATTCAATACCTTGGTAATGTAATGTAATGGAAATAAATATATATTATATTTAAAATATAATAACCAATTCTAATGCATGGCTTATTTGTCCATCATTTGCATATCATCTACATATGATTTGTATATATATATATATATATATATATATATATATATATATATATACAAGCGTACACAAAAATCTGTATAAAATATATACATTCTTATATATATATATATATATATATATATATATATATAATCGTATGAATGAGGACTTATGCGGCCGAAGGCCGTAGGCCGCATAAGTCCTCATTCATACGTTTTTTTAAAATATATGTCAGCATAAGTGACGATTCATAAATGAAAATGTCAGCATAAGTGTCACTTCACTAAAGAAATAATTTGTCTTTATGCGGACATCAGCATAAGTCCGTCGATGTCTGCATAAGTCCTCATTGACGCGAGATTTTGTCTGCATAATACCCTATTCATACATTTATAAGAATGTATATATTTTATACAGATTTTTGTGTACACTTTTATTTATTATGTATGTATGTATAGGCATACATATTAGAAAGATAAAAAGAGAGAGAGAGAGAGAGAAGTTTATAGATACACATATATTTTATTTATTTTATAATAATAAAATAGGATAAAGAGAGAAAGAAAGATAGAGAGAGAGAGTTGTTTCTCACGCTAAAATTTTAAGATAGTTCTATTGGTTTTTCACTTTTCTATAGAATTTTTTGAAATTGAAATATTTTGTAAATTAAGATTTACGCTTTACAATGGTATTTTGATTTCGGTGGATACCTACCTTCATCTTTTAGATATTTTAGTTTAAACTTTGCTGAATTTAACATGAGAGTATATGGGCGAAGCGCTTGAAACGTAACATTTTATAAGATTGTGTAATAAGTTTTCTATAGATTTCAAAGAAATTAAAATATATTATACTTCAGATCTCAAGGATTAAAATGGTACCTTGTAGATTATAGCAATCGATCCTCGATTCCGAAATAATAGGAAAATAATGTCCTTACTTTATATTAATTTACACGTAAACATGCTGTCTTACGATTCGCATTGTGTATACTTACAGAATCTGCGCACAAACATGTTTTTGAATTATTGTGCAAACACAGAACTCAACCAATTTATCTTTCATATAGTGTGAATTTGTAAGAAACATATTACTTCACAATGAGAACTACTGGACCAATAGAACTACCTTAAGTTTGACAAAATCAGCACCCGTACATACGTCTTGGAGAGAGAGATTTCTTACGTTGAAATTTTAAATTTTATAATGTCAGCGCCCTAACATGCGTCTTTCTCATAAAATTGATTGCCAAAAGAGTCGGATTAACAATCTTAGCGTGAGAATGGTATGTGATTTTTTTGTTAATTATGATTATTTTAACTTTATTTTAAAATATGCTTCTAAAAATACACTTATTAATATTTTCCTGCAAAGAGTATCAAGTTGCTATTCGTAGTGTGAGAATGGTATGTAATATTTTTATTTTTTGGTGAAGGGGAGTTAGGCTATTAAGGGGTGAAGATTCGACTTCACTGTCAGTCTTCAACGAAACTCCGGGCAGAAAGGTTCTACAATGTGGGTCTAGGTCGGAATGTGCTCCCAACAGTGATTAGCTGGTAAGCAATTATCATGTGGCACTTTAAACCAAGGTTAAATGTTGTGGTATACAATGTGTGAATGGTTGTGTATGTTCCCAACAGTAGTTAGCTGATAAGCAATTTTCATGTGGCACTTTGGACCAAGGTTATATGTTGTGATTCACAATGTGTGAATACCTGTGTATGTATACAATGGGTGTGTGTTTATGTATGGGTATATTACTCTATCCACAGCTATGTATATTTTTTTTTAATTTAAATTGTTTATTTACAAAATATTAATATACATTGAGTTGTATGCGCAGATACATATTTTTCTTATAACAAACAACCAAAAAAAGATATATCATTGAGTTGCAATACAGTGTATATTAATCATATTGCCTAGGTATCTAGGACTCGAAGATTAATCATGACTCTTGTTTTTATTTTTATAATTTGTTAATAGGATTCCTTGTCTCTAATTAGACTAGTATAACGTTGATTCATGTATAGGTGTGTTTGGAAAATTATAATAATTAAAAAACCAAATCTTCTGCGACTTAAAAAAAGAAAATAAATAAATAAAAAGGTATAGCGTCGAAGCACTTCCCTCCGCTATTTACAATATTTACACAAGCTTTATACCTATTAAAATATTTACACAGGATTTATACTTAATATAATATGTTATTCGACTTTAGTTTACTAAACTAATATTTTACAGTATGTTATGATTAAGAAAGATGATCTGTAATTGTTACAGCTGAACTCTGTTTATGTGTGTTTAAATTAATTGACATTATTTACAATTTATTCAGGTTTACTCCCATTGTAAATTTAGTTTGTCGAATACAATTTTTAACTTACGATTTTGTTCCGAGATTTGGTTTTTTAGGTTAGTGTTATGCGTGTTCATCGTATTTAAAAATTCTCTTTTAAAGTTGGTGAAAAGGCTTTCGACACTCTTGATTACATCTGTCTGTGTCATGGCAACATCTTCAGTGGAGTTGGGTGCTACGGTGTTATGTTGCGACTTCTGCGAGCTGGTGTGTGTGATGTTACTTGTTGTGACGTTAGCATATGAAATAGTGGGAGTGGTGGTTCTATAACCGTGATGTTCCTTGCATTTGACACAGTGATACTTTAAATTACAGTTAATACTTGCATGTCCTACTCGCTGACATCTATGGCATTGATAGACATTTTTTTCCTGAAGGTTTCCCATCCTACTTTAAGGTTAAGGATGTTTTTGATTGCGGTGATATTTTTTTTGAATGGTGTTGAAGTTGAGTTAAACTAATAAATGTGTTTTTTGCGAACAGTTCGCACTAACTCCGAGTTTAAAAATTTTTTTTATTTCAACATTTGATATGTTCATATTAGTAAGTTATGATTTTACTTCTTCAGGCGTATATATATCGTTTATTCCTTTTAAGACAAGAAGCTTGCTCTTTTCGTTTCGTGCTGTGTATGTAAAAAATTGTACATTTATTTTTTTTAAATGTTCCTTGAGTTTAATATAGGTTTCATATCAGCTGTTATGAATGTAAGATTTGTCAGACTATCCTGTACGAAGTCCTTTAAATAAAACTTTTTTCTATCGATTGCTTGAGCAATGACATTGATCAGTGATTTAGCTGAACTGTGCTTGCAATATATAGGCGGTGGCTTGATCCTTTTATTATTAGATTTATTTGTATGAGAATTGGCTGTTTAATCGTCTACTCCTGACTGAGTGCTATTCTTGTCGCTTTAATATATTACATAAGTTCTCTCTAATATATTACATACGTATGCGCGCGCATCCTTGATCATAATTGTCACGCGAATTATACATTATGGTGGGAGATCGTATTTATATATAGACGGCCGAAAAAGAAGCGAAAAAGTAGACTTAGACTTGACTTGAATAAGTGAACGCGTGCGCAACGTTTTGTATTTTTCTAACCTTTTATATTCCTCATAGCTTTATCCAAATAAAGTTTATATTTAAGGAGAGGTAAAACGAACACTACACCTGTTCCTATAAATATTAATTTCCTTTCTATTTTATTGCTGAATTTCCAGAAAAGAAATGCATTAGATTGTAGTATATGCCATGATGATTATTCAGTTAAATTTTTAAATAAATTCATTAATTAGTTTTTAACCCTTTTAGAACGGAATTATTATTTCATCATGAAAAGTTCTGATAACCATTTAGCGATGATAAGTGTTTATTTATTAAGCAATTTTTGCAATAAAAAAATTTTTTTTTTTTTTTTTCTTTTCAAGTTTTCTCAGTTTCTATCAAAGATATAATAACTTAGGCCCTCAGTTTGAGATCGGAAATAGTTCACTTCAATCTAATACACATATTTGTTTTACAAAATTTGAAACCACTTCTGCACAATTTCAAAAAAACCAAAAAATGTCAATGTACATTGTAATGTACATTGGTTCTGAAAGGGTTAAGATATTTGAATTCCAGTTCAAAATTGAAAAATTTTAATGAATAATTTTGAGACCCAAAATTCTCAATAACTAATGAATGAATTTATTTAAAAATTTAACTGAATAATTTTAATGGTACATACTACAAGCTAATGCATTTTTTTACTGAAAATTTTGCAATAAAATGGAAAGATAGTCAATATTTATGAGTACAGGTGTAGTTTCCATTTTACATCTCCTTAAATCAATAATTACAAAAATTTATTTGTACCCAATAAATTGGCAACTGCGTAACAGGACTAGCGTTTGTAATTATCGAATTTACGTGAGTGACTTTTTGAAATAGATAAAGCCAAGAAAAGAAGAAGAGTGCAGCGTGCGGCATTCACAAAAGCATTGAATAATTTTGATCAAGCCGTTAGTGAAGATTCTGTTGAGCCTCGTAACGTGAAAGTGTTGTTTCGTATATTCAAGCAAAAAATGACTGAATTATCAAATAATACAGAAGGTATTGTCGATCTTTTACTTGATGCAACGTCTATAACTGATGAAGATTTACAGAAAGAATACAATGAAGCCGAGGAATACAAAAACAAATTTTTTGCAGCTCAAGTTTTATTTGAGGAATTTTTAACACCTCAAGGAAGTGATTTACCTGCTGCGCTAGTTTCTCCAACTAATACATAAGTGCGTGTTGAAGAAGATACTTCTTTTAGGCTGCCAAAAATTCAACCAACAACGTTTAATGGTGAAATTAGTGGTTGGTTTAAATTTTGGAGTTATTTTAAAAAAATTCATGAGAAACCGAAACTTTCTAAAGAAGAAAAGTTTCAGTATTTCATCAAAGCGATGGTTCCTGGATCTAAAGCAGATCTACTAGTGTCAAGTTATCTACCAACTGAAGAGAATTACGATAAGGTGATAGTTAGTTTAAAGTCTCGCTTTGGTAGAGAACATTTACAAACGGAATTTTATATGAGACAGCTTGTGCAATTAGCCATAGACAATGTTACTAGTGATCGACCTACTCAACTTGATGTAATGCATGACAAGCTGGAAACTCAAATAAGAGCATTAGAATCGCTTGGTATAAATAATGATAAAAGGTACCCTCGTTAAGATAGTTAAATTTGCCCTGGTCCTGAAATTTTTGTTTAACCTTGTAACTTGGTTTGAGATCGGAAATAAATAGTTTTTATCATATTTGTATTTTGTTTAAAAGTACTTGCCTGATTTTTTTCAGATATATCCTAGAGGTGCACCATGGTTAAAAATGCAAAAAAACTCATTTTTTCGACGTTTTTGGCTGATTTTAGCTCATTTGCAGACTTTGTATTATTATCTATATTATGAAATTACATTCTAGAACTTTATTTATTAATTAAATTATGCAATTAAGTCAGAAAAATAAGATTTGCAAACATTCGCATCATATTTTTTGCACGAATCCACATTTTAGATTAGGTGTTTAAATACTTCTTTCATGATTTTGTTGATATTTCACTACTTTATATGTGATAAAATCTTTTGAATATCATATTACTTTAATAAAAGAAAATGTTTTGATAAATAAGTCATTTCACAGGTACAGCTATAATAAGTACAGTCAAAATATCAGATTACATATGAGTTAATGAATTTATATTTCGTAAGTAAAACTTATCAGTACAAACAGAATCATGATTTAATAATATGAACCTATACTTTGACATCTTTAACACTATTTAATCTAAATCTGCACTTAAGTCACACTTTTGCGAGAGCTATGTGGTCTATTTTTACACTGTGTAAAAAAATGTGAGCATGCGAGTACATTGAAATCTTGTTTACATGTATTAAATATATTTCTGTTAAAAAGCGCATATTATTCGAAATTATTTTATGACATTTGCAATCGTTTTAAAGATTATAAATAAAGTTTGCACTTATGCCATGTATTGTATTATATTATCTCCATTGACATAGGTACGAATTCAGTAAAAAAATTGATTATTTTATATAATTACATTTTTATTCTTATTTTAAAAGTATAATGATGTTAACCTTCTTATATTTGCACTAAAAAATTAAAACCTAATAATGAATTTACTGAGATACCACTGATAATAAACAATATGAACACCACATAATATTTTGCCAACAGTGAGAATGAAACGAGTTTTAAGGTTATCGATGATATTAATGACTATATATTATCAAAGGTTTTTGATTTATTATATTAACCTTATACAAATTATAATTCGAATATTTTGCCCTAATGTTTTATCGAAAGATCTTGAACTAGAATAATAATTATAACGAATCAATTTTTATTATTATTAATATGATGCGAATGTTTGTAAATCTTATTTTTCTGACTTGATTACATAATTTAATTTATAAATAAAGTTCTAGAATATAATTTCATAATATAAATAATAATACAAAGTCTGCAAATGAGCTAAAATCAACCAAAAACGTCGAAAAAATGAGTTTTTTTGCATTTTTAACTATGGCGCACCTCCAGGATATATCTGAAAAAAATCAGGCAAGTACTATTAAACAAAATACAAGTTTTTTTTGCAAGAATTAGATCTGTAATGCATTACCCATAAAAATGGAAAGGGTTTTAATTTTTTTTCCACCTTTTTAGGTTATACAGCATCATAAAATCTTTATGAAAAAATTCTACAAGATTTGTATACATTTAAACTATAAGCACGATTTTCTTAAGGTTTTTTTACCGACTGGATTCGGAGAAAAAAAATGAATAGTGGAAAAGTAATTTTTTTCATGCTGTGGACAGAGGGAGAGGGGTCGCGGTCTGCAAATATAACAAAAACTATTTATTTTCGATCTAAAATAAAGTTACAGGGTCAAACAAAAATTTCAGGAACAGGGCAAATTTGACTATCTTATCGGGGAGTACCCTTTGCAGCTGCGATATTACCTTTGGTTGAATCAGCATTGCTGGAGGAACTTTTAAGAATTTGGCAACTCGAATACAGTGTTAAATAGTAATGAAGGAATTTCCGCGAACTCGAAGGAAAGGCTCACACAGTTTATAAAATTCTTAGAAACGGAAGTTCAAAGTGAAACACGTGTATCGATGGCTCGCAAAGGTTTTAGTGTATCGCACAACGATCCTCAGAAAATTAACAAATCTAAAATTCCGCATAAAAGTGAAAAGAAAAATTTACCTAGTACTATAGACTTAATGAATGTGAATAAAGTTAAACAGTGTATTTTTTGTAATGACAGTCATTTGAGTGAAAAATGTGAAAAAGCTGAAAAGCTAAGTTTTTTAGAAAGACAAGAACTTATCAAGAAAAAAAATGACTGCTTTAACTGTCTTAACATAGGACATGGTTACAAAACGTGTAAAGTAAAATTATGTTACCCGAAATGTTCGCGTCGTAATGTACTGTTAATGTGTCATGATTCGCAGAAAAGGTAGAATATTAATACTGTGTCTTCTAAAAATACTGAGAATTCTAATATTGATTGTAATTTAGCAAATCTTGGCGTATGTCAAGAAGTGTTCATAAAGACAATTCAAGTTAAATTAATAATTGAATGTTCTGAAATAGTGATTTGTGCCTTTATCGACAGTGGCTCGCAAAATTCTTATATAACGAAAGAAGCGGCAGCCCGTATGCAATATGAGCCTGTGGCCGAACATCATATGTCTCATTTGATATTCGGTGGTCAACGCACAGATACTGTGAAACATTGTAAATATAGAGTGCGTCTGTGTTCGTTGGATAATAGCTATCGATGTAATTTTCTTGTTATTGTTCAAAATATTATATGTGAAAATATTAAACCGCCGCGTAAAGGTATCTGGCGTGAAGAGCTCCGAAAGGCTAATATTAACATTAATGATTTAAATTCTCATAACAGTGAAATTTCTATTTGGATCGGAGCAGGTATTATCGGTAAATTGTATACCAGTCGTATAGTGAATCTACCGTGCGGTTTAGATGCGATGGAAACTCGTTTCGACTAGGCACTTTTTGAAAAGGTACCGCATAGTACTAAGCGTACTGATGCTGCTGCCGTAGCCGTATCTTTATTTGTGAGTAACGACAAAGTAACAGATTTATGGAATTTAGATACGCTCGGCATAAAAGACCCGATTGAATGTAAATCGCAAAAAGAACGCGATCATGAACTTAATAAACGCTTTTCGAAAGCAGTGACTATTAATAATGAGGGTCATTATGAAGTGCAGTTATCTTGGCTAGAATGCCATTCTGTTATTAATGATAATAAATGTATGGCTGAAAAACGCTTAATATCTACTACAAGAAAATTAAATTCGGCTTTTCGAAGGCGTGATTGAGCGTGTACCGTCTGTAGAAGAAGATGAGTGGGGGCATTATTTGTCGCATAGGTCAGTCATCAAGGAGCAGAGTACTACCAGAATACGCTCGGTGTTCGACGCATCGGCTAAAGACCTACAGTCACCGTCACTGAACGAATGCTTGAGTATTGGACCTAATTTAATCGACTTCGTGCCATCTCTTCTTTTACGTTTTAGGTTAGGTGAGATAGGCGTTATTGCTGATATTAAAAAAGCGTTTTTTCAAATAAGTGTAGATGCTAAAGAATGTAACTTTTTAAGATTTCTTTGGTATGATAAAAAACAGTGAAATAATTATTTATCGTCATTGTCGTGTTGTTTTTGGTGTTTCTTCCAGTCCTTTCATTTTAAATTCGGTTATAAATTTACATTTAAACAATGTTATTAAAGATTTAACGCCTTGCAATGATGATAATTCCATATGTTCGCGCGAAAATATTTTAAAATTATCAAACAGTTTTTATATCAATAATTGTGTAACGAGCGTGAATTCCGTGCGACATTTAGAAAATTTTATAACCGATGCAAAAGCAGTTATGTATGAAGCAAAATTTGACTTAAGAGGGTGGGAGTATAATAACGATAATTCTGATAAAAATAAAACGACTGTACTTGGTATAATATGGGATAAACTCTCTGATCACTTAAGTGTTAATGTACCTTCTTTAAATGTAGTTAAGAGTAATGAAATAATCACAAAACGTAATATTCTTTCTTTTGCACATCGTGTGTTTGATCCGTTGGGATTTATATGTCCAGTTGTACTTATGCCCCGACTTTTACTTCAAGATACTTGGTCGGAGAATTTATCATGGTATGATAAAGTTCGCGAAAATACTAAAATTTCATTTTTAAAGTGGGTAAAAAAACTTAAAGATTTGTCTAAAATTCAAATACCACGTTGTTTTTTAGCAAATGTAAGTAATGATGCTAATATAAGTATTCATAAATTCTGTGACGCTAGTATGAGTGCGTATGCTACCGTGATTTATTTACGTGTACAAGATGGTTAGAATGTTAATGTATACTTTGTACAAGCAAAAAATAGAGTCGCTCCGACTAATTATAAAAAACTCGATGGACGAAAAAGTATACCACGCCTTGAATTGTTAGCTGCGACTATAAGTGCGCGCTTGACTAGTGTAGTGTTAGATGCGTTAGATTTTAAAAATGTTAATATTTATTACTGGTCTGATTCTAGCACCGTCTTAGCGTGGATACATCGTCAATGTAATTGGGATGTCTTTGTTTATAACCGTGTTAGTGAAATTCACGCACTCGAGTGGTGGTAAGGCCCGACGTGGTTACGTGAAGATTCTCGCAATTGGCCTGACACGCATTATATTGTTGATGAAAATGCGGTTAACATTGAAATGAAGAAAAATCGAAAAAATAATATTACGTGTAATGTTTTAAGTTCGTTGTCTTACGAAAGTAATAATAAACGATGGTTTGATGAATTTTCTAGTATTGAAAAATTGTACGTATTACTGCTTGGTTAAAAAGATTTTGTTTTGATTGTCGAAATAAAATAAAAAGTGAACGTAAGATAACTGATTTAACTTATGATGAGATTAAACAAGCTGAAATTTATTAAAAAATATTCAAGATAATGCTTTTACGGGTATAGAAGATTCTTGCATAAAACATCTCACGCCGTTTATTGACGAAACGGGTTTGATTAGATTCAAAACGAAAATCGTAATGCGAGACGATACTTTTGATTTTAAATATCCGATAATTTTGCCAAAAAATGATAAAGTGGTTCGTTTAATTATTAAAAGTAAACATAAAAGTTTAAATCACGCAGGTACTCAAATAACATTGAACGCGTTACGTGAAAGATTTTGGGTGCTTGGTGGTCGCAGAATCATTCGTTCTCTGATACAGGATTGTATTATTTATCGCCGTCATGATGTTTCACATCTTGAAGCTATAGCTGCTCCTTTGCCGCTTAACCGTGTAAAAGACGCATCGGTCTTTGAAATTATTGGTGTAGATTACACGGGGCCTATTAATTTAAAAAATGACGAAAAATCGTGGATTTGTTTATTTACATGCGCGGTGTATAGGGCCGTGCACTTCGAGCTAGTTACTTCTTTATCGACAGCGACATTTATGATGGCTATTAGACGTTTCATTGCGCGTAGAGGTAGACCATCTATAATCTATAGCGAAAATGGAAAAAAATTTGAAGGTTTGAATAACGCGCTTCAAAGAATTGATTATACAAAGTTAGCTAAAAGTTTTGCTATTGAGGGTATAGAAGGGAAGTTTTAACCCACCGGTCTCGCCTTGGTGGGGAGGTTTTTGGGAGAGATTAAACGACATATTAAAACGTTTATTAGGACATACATTAACGTGTTTAGATTATGAGGAAATGCAAACTGTTCTATTAGATTGCAAGTCCGTTATGAATTCCCAGCCTATAACTTTTTTGTCTGACAATAAGCAAGATTTTGTACCTCTTTCTCCGTCTATGTTCTTGCAAGAGGTTAGAGATGTAGGTGTAGTGGATATTGATAAAATTGATCAAATTGATTTTAACATGCGGTATATGGGTAAATCCACCGTAGTTTTAACTTTGCATGTGACTTTTTTTAAGCAATTTTTAAATAATTACTATTCTGTTACGTTAAAACGCACATAACTGTATTTAGCTTTAAATTGTCCGTTCTGAATCTAAGAAATATACTCCACTTTTTCGCGAAGCTACATTAAAGCTTCAAAATTTTCTAAAAAGTATCAAATTTTTTACGAAAAATCACGGTTTTTGCATGAATATAGTATAAAAAGAAGTAAAATTTTTGAAGTCTTGATGAATTTTAGATCATTCTATATTCTACATATATATATGGCTAGAGGAAATGACAAGATTAAAAGTATATTATTGTTTCAGTAAATTTAAAATTGCTGTATAAAAAATATTTTATATTTTTCTCTCACCTGACCACAGCGCCACCAAGCTGCAAATGGTTCCGACCGCCTCTTAATGGTTTAAAAAAATCAAGAGGAACGTGAAAAAATAAATTCTTCTATTTTAATTTTACATTCCACGGTTCCCAAAGATCAGAAGCAGCACATAACATTTCTACCAAACATATAGATGTATTGTATCTTTTATTCTAACATAATTTTTTTATTACTGGTTTAAAAAAATTAAGGGGAATGTTGGAAAAATAAATTTTTCTATTTTGATTCTACATTCCACTGTTTCTAAGGATCAGAAGTAGTACATAACATTTATTCCAAACATATAGATGTACCGTAACTTTTATTCTAACATAATTTTTTTATTACTGGTTTAAAAAAATTAAGGGGAATGTTGGAAAAATAAATTTTTCTATTTTGATTCTACATTCCACTGTTTCTAAGGATCAGAAGTAGTACATAACATTTATTCCAAACATATAGATGTACCGTAACTTTTATTCTAACATTAGTTTATTATACTTTCAAAAAATTAGGAAGAACGTTGAAAAAATGGATTCTTCTATTTTAAATTCACATTCCACCGTTTCCACGGATCAGAAGTAGTACATAATATTTATTCCAAACATACAGATGTACTGTAACTTTTATTCTAAAATTAGTTTATTATTTATAGTTTTAAAAAATTAGGAAGAACCTCAAAAAATGTATTCTCCTATTTTAAATCTACATTCCATCATTCCCAAGGACCAGAAGTAGTACATAACATTTCTACCAAACATATAAATGTATTTTATCTTCTATTCTAATGTTTTTCTTTTATTTATAGTTAAAAAAAATGAAGAGAAACGTAAACAAAATAGATTTTTTATTTTTGTTCCATTAACGGTTCAAAGAAGTACAAAAAAACGTGAAAACAAATGAATTTTTCCATTTTGGTTCCATTTTTCATCGTTCCGAAGTCTCAGAAGTAGTATATAACAGTAATATCAAACATAAAATCCCATTTTGTTCTTAAAATAATGTTATTTTTGTATTTACGGTTGAACAAAATGAAGAGGAACAGCAAAAAATGGGTTTTTTGTTATTTGTACCACGTTCCACCAATTTTAAAGACCTGAAAAAATGTATGGTGATTTTTTATATCAAAACACATAAAGTAAAATTTTTTCGTGATTGAGTAGGTTCCAGTTTTATTTTTATGATCATTTGAAATTTTCGAACGTCGGTAAAACGTTTGAATTAAACGCCAAAAATTTTGAAAAAATTTTAATCTCTATTTCGAATTTTTTAAAAAGCTTAAAAATCGACCAAGATATACTCAAGTGACGAAAAATGATGAAATATGACATTGTGAAGTCACCTCACCAGCAAGACGTCTAAAAATTTCACAGAATGAGTTTTTTATAATAATGTACAAGTTGGTTTTAATCAGTTTACAAAAGCGCTAAGGGCACTTTTTATCATCTAAGTCCCTGGGCTGACAGCTGTATGCCTCCGTGGCAGACATTAGCAATAGTGCGTTACTGGAAATCGGATCCCCATTACCGACGTCTGGAAAAGGTGAGAAAGCGGGCCCCCAGCCGTCGTCATCAAGCAACTGCAGCTCTACATTGGTGGATAACTTGGCCTCTGTAGAGTATAATGCTACAAGAAATCAATTGCATAAATGTAATAAAAGCCTCTATTCATTTTGCTTTGTGTGCGGCGAATTTGAAGTCACGAAATATCGTAGAACTGCATCTAATAAATTAAAATCTATTTACAACGATTGTTTTGACATTGAAAGTACCAATCAAGCTGTAATTTGGGTGCCAAACACAGTTTGTCGACGTTGTAACCTTATGTTATCAAAGTGGGAAAAGATACGAAAGAAAGAACACCTAAAATTTACGAAACCTATGTATGGTCTGCACCGCCATCCAAAGAGGACTGCTACTTTTGTATGACGAAAACCGCAGGTTTTACCACAGCTACAAAAGCTAACATTGTCTACGCCAACATAACATCGGTGGTAAAATCAGAAAAAGTAGTGGCTGAGCATGAGATCAAAGCTCCCGAATCCATGCAGGTGGATAATTCTTGCGATGAGGAAAATGTGGAAGTTGACAAAATATCTGATAAAGAAAGTTCCGATGTCGAACGTTACGACGATGATGAATACTTGCCAAATGATGCAATTAAAACTCGGCAAACTTTTACTCAAGTAGAGTTAAATGACCTTTTTCGAGATTTAGGATTATCTAAAGATTGAGTTGAATATCTAACGGCAGTACTAAAAAAAAACTTGTCAGTAAAAGGAACTACGGCTTCCTTTTATCGCAATAGGGAAAAAGAGTTTCGCAGATTCTTTATAAACGACGAAGAGCATTCATTGACATACTGTTCGGATGTAAAGGGGTTGGTGGATAAGTTAAAGCCAAACATATATAAGGACCAAGATTGGAGACTTTTCATTTATTTATCAAAACACAGTCACAATGGTGTTCTTCTCCATAATGGGAATATATATGCGCCAATCCCTATAGCTTACTCAACCAAGTTAAAAGAAACCTACGATGATTTACAGATGCTTCTGGATAAAATAAAATACACGGAACATGAATGAAAAATTTGTGGTGATCTAAAAATTGCAACCTTGCTCTTAGGCCAACAATCCGTTTACACGAAAAATCCCTGCTTTTTATGTCTGTGGGTTAGTAGGGACAAGGAAAGTCACTATGTTCAAAAAGTATGGCCAAAAAAAATAAACTTTGATCCAGGATCAAAGGATATTATACGAGCACCATCGATTAAACCTTCAAAGTATCTGTTACCACCACTGCATATTAAACTTGGTCTTGTGAAATAGTATGTCATCAGGGACTTGAAACCTTGGACAGAACGGACGTTTGGGGAGGTAGACTTTTACTTCACGCAACTCCTTACTGGATACGGATACTACAGACAATACTTATATAGAATGGAAAAAGTAAAAAAGATTTTAATAATTTATTTCATATACATTTATTTACTTGAATAAAAAAGTTAATTTTCTGATATAAGAAAGTTAATTTTATATGCTTTCATTTATTATGTATTTTAATTAATAGTCCTGGCGTACTAACTATTTGGAGAAGAAAGTTTAATGATTATTCACAAATATTGTTTTTTTCATGTAACTTAATCTTTTATTTAAAGAATTTTTTTTAGAAGTTAGTTTCAATGTTAATAAAATTAAATGCATTTACAACGAATAATCGATTAATAATAAGTTATTTATTTATTTAAAATAAATAATGAATGAATGCAATTAATTTTCTTGCTCAAGAAAATTCACTTTATTATTTAGGAAAATAAATTAAAAAAAAAAATTGACAACTTTTTTGCTAGTAATATTATGTGTATATGGCTGATTCCATTTCAAATCGAACAGCCTGTATACACTCAAGTTACCAATCACTGCACCGATAGAGTATGTTATTCTACTCTGAAAATAAGGAGACATGTATTTTTTTTTTGCTGAAATATCAAAATTGCATAAGATATGCACATTTGAAAATTTTGAAAATTGCATACAAAAACTAAATGTTCAACCTTAAAAAGTTGACAATAACTTTAGAGGGCTATCGTTTTACCAATTTTCAATGAATTTTGGTAAACCTTTTTTTGTTTTATTCTGTTTTGAGTCCTCTTCAATTTAGTGCAAGAAATTAAAAAAAAAAACTAAAAAATGACTGAGATTTATGTATTTTACCAAAAAATGCACTTTGTATGCACATGCATTTTTCTCAAAAAAAACCATCTTTTTTTTGCTGAAATTTTTTGGGCTGATCGAGGACCAAATTACCTATCTAATGGTATCTGTTTGATCCCGTACTTTTTTGTTTCAAGCAAGAAAACAATTGACAAATGTTATTGTTCAAAAATGCTTGTATATACGTTCGGGAGTCTTAAGCAATCCACATTCAAACGCTGTTGCATGCTTCGCTCATCATTTGTATACATTTGTATGTATGTATGTATATGCTACCAATAGTGATATATATATATATATGTGTGTGTGTGTGTGTGATTACACACATATATATATATATATATATATATATATATATATATATATATATATATATGTGTGTAAATTCGCAATATGAAAATAAATACTTAAAAATGGAAAAAAATAATTCTATTCGTGTGTATCTATATTATGTAAGTTTCGATGTACAAACAATAGGAGGCCAACTCACGGACAAATATATCGAATGGCTCTTAAATGTCTCCGAATAAACTCCTTTATTTTTTACGAGATTCCTTGATTTATTCATCATATATTCGCTTATATTCGGGAATAGTGAGCAAATTTTTAGTTTGCTTAGTTTCGAAGGTAGTAGAGTTAGAAGTTTTATTTTCTCCGAAATAGAAGAGCATTTTTTTAAAGCCAATTTAAAATTTTCTACAAATTCATCTCAATAGTTTCCAGTGGAGCTTTCGTCCAATTCTATTGATTGAACTGAAATGCGATACGCATCTTCTAATTTACTTCCGTAGCAGAAAAAGGTGAAATTAAGGATTTTCTCTTTTTAGATATGTACTTTTCCCGTAAATTTTCAGGTATTACAATTTCTCTTTTTAGGAGTGAAACGCATCTAGGTAAAACTGTATTAAAACTCTCATTTAATTCCTCTATTCGTTCGGGTGACTTTGGAATAAAATCATCATCTTTTCCGCTAAAAAGTTCAGTGATTTTATTTTCAGATGTAGACTCAAAATCACTTAAAATGATTTTTGATATGCGTTCATAACAATTTATGCATACATTAGTAGATATTAGTATCTTTAAATCTTGTGTTGTGCCAAATTAATGGCTAAATCTTCCAACTGTGTAAAACGTAAATTACTGCTCTTATAAACTACCTTCTTATGCATTTGAAAAAAATCAAGACATGAAATTCTTTTAAAAGAGTAAATTTTGGACATTGTAATTGCACAGTTTTGTTTACTTTTTCACAAGCCCGAGAAGTACCTTTCAAATCAGTTGTAAGAATAACTAGCTTCTATATAACAGTTCCAATATACTGTTTTGGTTACGCGATGTATTTGTCTGCGAGTTGGCCTCCTATTGTTTGTACATCGAAACATACATAATATACACGGTGGACCATTTTAATCTTCGCACTCAATTTTCTCCGAACCTACTGTAGCTACAAAAAAAAGGTCTGGAGCAAAATTGACCGTGACAGAAGAGGCCATTTAACTGTGCCCTTGGTTTTGACCTTGAGGTCCAATTTCAAGGTCATTTGAAGGTCAAGACCATTTTTTTAAATAGAAATACCTATTTTTGACTGCGGATTTGAAAAGAGCGAGAAATTTTAAGATAAGTTTGTCCTAGGTCAAAATTGATTTGGTGACCTTTTCAAAGACAAAAATCGAGGTCAAATGTCTAAAACCGATTAAATGCCCTTTTTTCTGCATTATCTTGGTTTGCTGATAAATGCAAATGATCTAAGTAGTGTTAAATGGTCATCTTAGTTCCAAGGTAAAAGGATCTTGACCATCTTGACCTTAAGGTCAAATTTCAAGGTCATTTTAAGATCAATAATGTTTTTTCGGTAATAGAAATTCCTATTTTAGACTACGAATTTAAAAATATTAGTTAATTTTACGCTAAGATTATTCTAGGGAAAAGTTCATTTTATGACCTTGGAATGGTCCAAAATCAAGGTCAAATATTGAAAAACTTATCGAATGCTCTTTATCTGAATTACACTGGTTTCCTAAGACTTTTAGTGTATCGGTATGAAAGAAAAGTTCAGAAAAAATTTGTGCATGGCGAAGGGGGCCTCGGCCTATTTTTGACACTGCAGTTAGAAAAAGTGACACTCAAAGTGATATTTTAAGTTTGTTATGTCGTGAATGGATCTGAAGAAGGTCAATTCAAGATTAAATAACATAATATGCTTATCCCATCTTTAGCGTTACCCAGGAACAACGACGTGGACGTAATAGGCTTGTGTTCCCTTTGGGGTGCTGGATTATCGTGAGTCCCCTTGCCCCTTACTTGGGGGTGCTGGATTATCGTGAGTCCCCTTGCCTCTCACTGTTTTAACCACGAAGCAAATGTTCAAAGTTACCATTAAGTTTGACTTGGCTCAAATTCTTCGTAATGAAGTCAAAAAATAATTTCTTATGATTTTTTTTTTTGATTATTCAATATATTAAATTAAATATTTCCATAAATTTTCGAAAATTTTTCATTTTTATATGATTTATCACGTAAAATGGCCCCTTGTTTCAATAATTTTACAAAATATTCAGAATAACTTTTAAAGTGCTCTCACAAAAATACCAGGATATATTTCTTGGCTCTAAAACCATTAATTTGAATCGTGTTGAGTTCGTGTGCCTCTTTAAAAAGTTGAGCTATAGTGTTTTTAATTCAGCACTCGAGAGTTCCCTAAGAATTTAAACGTTTGGTAGAATCAATCATATATTCAAGTAAAAAAGATAACTTTACTAGAATTTGTATGTAAGAAATAATCCATTGAAATGTTTACTTACGTATTTTTGAAAAATTATTGTTTCTTGTATAATCTACGCATCATTGAATTATAAAAAAAATGAAAAGAAACACTTGTTATTAATTTAATGAATTTGATATGAATTAAATAAAGTGATTATCTATGATTATTTCATTTAATTATACTGACATTAAAATAACTATTAACACACAAAAAGATTCAAAATAACTAGTAAAAAGTATATTTGTATAAAAGAAAAAATATATAAAAAACGATTTAAAAGTTATGAAAAAAAATTGATGCTCTAGCAGGGATTTGATCCTGAGTAGCAAAAATCAAAATTGCTACTATTTTTTATGATCATCTGCCTCCATACAATTTAAAATAAAGTTTAAAATTTAAAATTTATTGATATTATTGATATTATTAATTGAAATTATAATTATTAAGATAATTCATATTTTAGCGAATATTATTTACGATTCAAAAATATAATATTATTTTACTGTACTATTATATAAATAAATTACTTAAGTATTTTTTATAAAAATTTAGAAATAATTTTTTTTTCGTAATTTTACATACATTACCGATATGTTATAACATTAATAATCATTTGATTATTTTAAACAATATAGCACAATAGCATGGGACATATCGTATACAGTAAGCGTCGGTAAACGAGGCTTATAAGATAAAACATTATGAATACTAGCATCACAGCGCCGTTACCGTAGCGGGCTTTTCGAGAGCTTGACTCATTTTAATAAGAGACCTACCCCCACCACGGGAGTTTCAGGACCTGTTTATACGACCGTGACTATGGTCAACGTGAATTGGGCCTCTTTCAGTATCCTTGAGGCCAGCTCCACCCACTGGGGCTTTCATCCGTTCGGAAGTAGAGGTGAGATTTCTCTGTGAAGGGGTACTGAGCTGGGGTGATTCTGTATTTGAATCCGACATTTTACATTGGATGGTGGTTTATATTTTGGGGAACCACCCCTATCCAATTGCACGTTGACCAAAATGTTGCTGAATTTGACGACCAACAGCTAACAGCACCTGGTACTTCTGGATTGTTGCTGCAAGTACACGGAAAGAGATTTTCGCTTTAGGGATTCCCATACTATACATTTACCGACTTCAAATAAAAATCAAATTTATATAACATGAGATTTTGAATTGATTCGATTTTAAATAGAAGTAAGTAACGTTAGTAAATATCAGAATAATTACAATGCATAACTTGAACTTAATTAATCTCATAATAGATTTAACTAAATTCAAAGACTCATCGAAGTAGTGTAACTCAACATCATTTACTTCAGTGTTGGGAGTCTAAGAAGCCCAACGTTGAGGTCTCTGACTTCGATGTACTATTCAACTAGACGAATTTCGTGTTTAAATTTTATGACATGATTAAGGATTTGAAATATAAGTTAAGACAATTTTTGAAAAATATAATCAATAAAAAAGAGTAATAATATATTTAATCGTTTATCTTTATTTTCTTCCTTTTACATTTTGCAAAAATTATTATCACAACTTTGATTTTATTTAATTTTAGGTAATAAAAGTTATCTATATTTAATCTTTAGCTGGCAGGGGGGGGGGGGGGTATTATAGTACCCCACGCTCTTTCTTATCAAATTTTAAAACCATTTCATTTTTCCTCTTATAAACTATGTTACCCTTTAGAGTAACCTCTGAAGATTCCTCCAGAATGTTTTTGAGTTGAGATAACCAATACTTTAGTTTTTACGACAATTTTTCGCGCTGGGGTACTATAATACCCCATAGGCCAGCTATAATCGGCTGGAGAGGCATGCCAGCTAAAGGTTAATTTAAGAAATATTTTAAGACACACATATGATCTTTAGAGCATCTTTTTTGTGCATCTATAAAATCTTGATCAAATATAATTAAATAAATTTTTTGCAAATAATTCAATTATTATGTTTAAAGTTAAATTTTTAAGCATATAGAAATTTTCATTTTGTTATTTAGATAAAGAAATGATCGAATATTAAAAATAAAATGATACATAAATTTCATTCATTTAATCTTTTTAACTTTAAGAACCATGCAAATTAATTTGATTAATTTTTTTTTATAATTTTTTTCGTTTGTATGTACGTATTGATATTGATTCACATACTTCCATTGTCAGTGCTCACATGCTATAAAATTATAGATCATTTCAAAGAAATAGATCACGAGCGAGTCACCAGGAAAAGAATAAATCGAAATGTATCAGAAAAAAGCAATAAAAGAAAAATCGAGAGATGTTTATTCAAGTGATTATTCTATTATTCTGATGATTTGGAAAGTGAGAATAAGAGTGTGTGAATCAATATCAATACATTAATCTAAATGTACAAAAATTAATGGAATGTCTTTTTATTTCTATAGTTTTTAATGTTACAAAGATTGAATTAAAAAAATTTATGTATCATTTTATTTTTAGTATTTAATAATTTCTTTAACTAAACAAAAATTTCTATATGCTTGAAAATTCAACTTAAAATATATTAATTGAATTATTTACAAAATATTTAATTATATTTAATGAAGATTTTATATATGCAAAAAAAAGATCTTTTAAAAATCGTACATTTGTTTTAAAATATTTCCATTTTGAATGGTTGCAAAGATCTTTTTAAGATTTGAAAGATTTTTTTAAGATCTCAATAGCAATAAATCGTCTTTACTTTGAAAAATCTCACTACAAGATTTTAAAACACGTAAAATAAAGATTTCAAAAAGATCTTATAAAGATCTGAACAATTTTCAACTTTATATCTATTATTTTTTTATATAGCATTATCTGAGACATATTTTGAAAAGATTTTTTTAAAGTCTTTTTACTTTTTACATGGGTATTAATAAATCAGCAATATGAAATATATAATAATTCTTCAAAATTTTATTTTTTAAATAAATGAATGTGAAAATATTAATTAGAGCAGGTCGAGTATATCTGTCCTTTTCTAATCGAAGAATTAATTTTTTGCAAAAACTAATAACTTTAGCAAAAAATTAAGAGAAAGCCGCATCTCGTATCGAAAAAAGCAAAGTTTTCTCTGATGAAAAAGAATTAATTTTATTGCTCCATTTTCAAGAAAACTTTGAAAAACCAAATTTTTTAGCCTAACATCTAATTTTAAATTTTTCAAGGTTTTTTTTGAAAAGGAAACAATAAAATCAATTCTTTTTTATCAGAGAAAACTTTTCTTTTTTCGATACGAGATGCGGCGTTCTCTTCATTTTTTGCTAAAGTTATTAGTTTTTGCAAAAAATTAATTCTTCGATTAGAAAGTGACAGATATTCTCAACCTGCTCTTAAACATTTTAATATTTTCATGTATTTATTCAAAAAATAAAATTTATAAGAATTATTATTATTATTATAATCTCACTGTACCAATAAGTTGATACGTCTCACAAAAAACTAATTTTGAGAGGCAATATTATGAATATGTATAGGGTGTTGATAAAAAAGGTATATACTGAATTAAGACTATTTGATTTTATTTGAATTATATAGGTGTATAACCTTGCAGAGCAAAGGTTTGTTAAGAACTGCTCGATATGAGAGGTACAAGAGTACTGACTAGTTTTATACATTTTGATGCCCCGATTTTACAAATGTGTCGACGCTCGTATTAATACATATGTTTTTTGCCTACACCGAAAAAAATCCGTTACGCCAATGGTTCCATACCTCCTACGACTGTTATTGTTCGCGAGGTTGGAACTACAGCGGTCTAAAATATGCGACGCACATTATTAGATAGGTATAGTAACAGAGTAGTTCACTGTAAATACTGCAATAGTTCGAGCGCTGAACGTTGGCTGTTGGGGGTAAATGAAATACGATCCGTCAAAACACACGAACGCGCGTGATTCCAGACTCGAATGATATTAGCGTCGATGAGGCTTTAGTAAAACCTCATCGACGCTATATCATTCGAGTCTGGAATCACGCGCGTTCGTGTGTTTTGACGGATCGTATTTCATTTACCCCCAACAGCCAACGTTCAGCGCTCGAACTATTGCAGTATTTACAGTGAACTACTCTGTTACTATACCTATCTAATAATGTGCGTCACATATTTTAGACCGCTGTAGTTTTAACCTCGCGAACAATAATAGTTGTAGGAGGTATGGAACCATTGGCGTAACGGATTTTTTTCGGTGTATAAGGCCGCAAGTGCAACCTTGTCTCTCTGTGCCCGATCGCAAATGTTGCATTTGCGGCCTCGCTAGGCAAAAAAATCGTATATTCACCACGGGAGTAAATGAAAAATGCCTTAAATCATATGTTTGTCACCCTAGCCTTCAGCTTGGGTGACATCCACATACGATTTAAGACATTTTTCGTTTTTACTCCCTAGGTGAATAATATACTATTTTGCATGGGTTTTTCTAAAGCAAAAAGACAGTTATATACTTTTAGAAAAAATTCGGACATATGGTATATTCATAAAACAGTAATGTTTAAGTTGAGGAAGACCCCCGTAATCTTTACTTAAATAGTTTGCTTAGGAAAAGAGACCCTTTTTTATGGCTTTACAACAGTTATGTTCTGACGGTAAAAATTTATGATCTTGAATATCTGCGACTTCGTGTATATAATTAAAAATAGAATATTAAGAATGAACTTTCTTTAAATTGAATTTACATTAATGAATAATAGAATGATGAAAAATATGATTTACATTACAGCAATAATAGAGCATTAGAAACAAATTGTACGAGCGCGTACACTTACTGAATACAAACCTAGAAATGCGAAAAGCGTGATCTAGAATTAAATTAAGTTAATAAAATTTGAAGAATGGTAATTCGAATTTGGGAGTCTGGCAAGCCCAACGCAGAGTCTGTTGGTGCCCCGTATCAAATGCAGCCAATTCAAATATTTTTCAAAATTTAAGAATTCAAAATATGATTATATTTAGTGAACTTTTGAGATCTGTCATTTCAATAGTTTTTGAATTGAAGTATCTCAAGTTTTAATGTGTAATTATTTAAAGCTAGAGTCAATTTTATCAAATCCATAGTAGTTTTTTATTTAAATTCAATTGTACTCTCCAAAGCGAAAATTTCTTTCAGTGTACCAGCGACAAGAAGAGACCGCCTCAGCAACAATGTTCATCAAGAAGAACACCATGCTGGAAATCCAAAACTGTATTGGGCAGATGGGAAAGCTTATAAAGGAGTCTCTAAAATTTCACTCCAAGCTCACCTGGACGGAAATGCGATTGAAGACGAGAGTCGAGAGGGATTAGGAAAATCATCAGGTCTGGAACAGGTCCCGAAGGATGCTGCATGCAGAAATCCTAAGGAACATGGCCTGTACAGGTTTTAAGAGGTACCGTGGTTCGGAAAATAGTCTGGAATAGAAGGAGGGGAAGAGGAGTAAAGATTAAAAGAAGAAGCCGATCATGGAGTTGGAACAGCCAAATGCGTCTGCACCAGCCAACGGAGGTCTACCAAAAGACAGGCGAATAGGAAGAAGTAGGAAAGAGGTGATGGTACGAGTTTTTTAAGGCCATACCTATGCAGACGTTCTTAGAAAGCTACGGAAGGAGGTAGATGTCAATGACACAAGGACATAGGTCCTTGGGTCAAGAAAAACGAAAAAGGGTGACCTTGTCTTCAAAATCTCAGATGATTCGGATAGACAAGCGCTTACCCAGGAAGTACAGAAGACTCTTGGGGAAATAGGGAAAGTTAGTGTGTAAAAGCGAAAGGAGACCATAGAGATCCGGGACCTGGACCAGCTAATGAAGGAAGAAAAAGTACAGTAGGCACTTGACGACGCTCTTATTGTGTAGCAAGAAAATAGAAATATTCTGCTTTTTGGTCCCAACAAACTGGGCTCGAAGCTAGCAGTAGTAATGCTGAGCAGAAGCGAGGCCGGTGCTCTTCTAAACAGAGGACACATCTGCATCGGTCTCATCAGTCGTAGGGTCGTCCAGAGGATAATATTTAAAAGATGCCACAGATGTCTGGGACTTGGAATAGGAACGACGCTTATCAGAGGCCAGATAGCTCGATGGCCTCCTATAGATGTAGCGAGGCTAGCCACAATCAAGGCGAATGCAAATATGGAGAGTGTTGCTTTTTATGTAAGGCAATAGGTACAAAATTAGAGAAGTGCGGACACATGGCTAGCAACGAGCAATGAGAAGTTTTTTAATGTTCATTAATGAAATGAAGAAAGATTCTCGGAGACTCAGATTAACACCTGAATGAAGTTTTCCTAGCAAGGAATAAAACAGAGACGGACTAACAATGACCAAAGATAGAGCTCACAGCGTGAAGTGATGCTAACGCTGTTCCACGAGTTAGACAGAGGTGGATGTTACCACTTCCCTGGCGCGTACCAATTGCATCTATTTGCTTTCGTTCTGTGACCAAGAGAGAGGGAGGTTTACGGTTTCTTCCGTCTCAGATGCGCTGGTGGCGGTATTAAGGCATGATTTGTGGCTCTTTCCGCTTTCCATGCTGACGGGCGTAAAAACCCGCTTCACCGGTAGGCAATCTTGCAGCTGAGCAATTAGATGTAACATTCCTTACTGATGGTCTAGTTGAGGCAGATTTTTCCCTTTTTATACCACTTACAAAAAAAAATGTAATAATTTTTTTTTAAATTTTATAGTTGGTTTAACCACAAAAATCTGCAAACAGACTGCCAGGAGTTTCTCGGGCCTGGGAAAAATACAGACGGAAGACAGACCACGGTTTGAGAGGGGTTCTATCTATATATGATAAATCATCATCATCATCACCGTCATCGTCATCATCACCGTCATCGTCATCGTCATCGTGATTGTCATATACTTAAGTTTTTGGGTTGTATGTCAGAAGCAATAACAAACAAAGGTTTATTTATTTCATAACCAAGTGATTAGTACAATCTCGTGTTAACTGAGTAAGCATTTGTCGCTCTTTCAAACATTTATAATTAGCTGAGAACTCATAACTTTAAGATGCCGTAGTTCAGCAATCATAAGAAATATAAAAAAAATTACAATATAACCATCGTTCAGGATCGTATTTTTCATAGCCTAGTAACGGTAAATAGAGTGTTCTAGAATCTATATGTATATTAATAAACACATGAAAAATGTATATTTAAAAATAATTATCATCTACATAAGATTTTTAGTCATTACAAATTTTTGAAATTATGTATAAGGAAAAATGGAAAATAATATTTGTTAAATCTATTTAATTCAACTTTGAAATATTATATAATACCTATGAATAATAAATTAAAAAATTGTATATTAGATACTTATTAACAAAAAGATTAAATTTACATATAGATTTTTGTTTATTTTCCTTAAAATCGTTACATTGTGATTATAGATTATCATCATTTATTGTATCAAATACTTACTATATCTTGAAATGTTGATAAACATAGTAATGATTATTATCACTTTAGAAAAAATAATTACCTACGAATATTTAAAAAATTAAAATCATTTCTTTAATTTATTTTTGATTATGTATATTTGATTTACATTTAAATTTTATTGATATTTGATTGAAAATCAAAGATATGAAAAATAACGCTTTTCTTTTATTACTGTTTAAAAATTATTAAATCATAACGAGTCAAAATTTCTCAAATGAGTTACTAGAAATCGGCTGGTCGATTTTTCTAGATCCTTTTGGATATTTTGGAAGCTTCATATATAAAAATTAATATTCTAAAACAATTTTCAAAATTTTCAATTTTTCAAAAAGTTATTGACAAATGGAATTTACAGAACCTTTTTTTTTAAATTGCGATATCTCGGTAAATAATTGGTGAATCCTAACGAAATCTTTATCGTATATTTAGAAATAATTAAAAAACATAAACATATATAATTCATGTAAAAAATATGTAATTTGTTAATATATAATTAATTTTGCAATAAACAAATATAAATTCAACAAACTTCTCGGTGTCGCAGCTGAAATTTATTTGTTCACGTGTTAATTCCTTCATTGAACCTAAACATCTGTACAATAAAATTTATGTACTCTCTATTCATAAAAAAGTCATAAATATTTCAATACGTTACATAGCGGCTGTGGGAGACGCGCGGCGCCTGCCGCTACGCCTGACTCTGAATCTCCCGACACTTATATTATCTATAATTTTCAAAGCCGATTAATAAATTGTCAGAATAGTACATTACTCTAATAGTGAGCAAAATAGGTCATTCCCTCACAAGTCGTTTTTTTTTTTAAAAGACGAGTGGGGTATAGAATTTTTTCCAACAAGGTGAGCGGAATCCGATTTCGGTGTCTGTTTTGAGTGAGCAAAACACAACATTCCCCTCACTGAGTGAGGGAATATGGTATTTTATTCACTCAAAACAGGCGCCAAAAATTGATTTTTGCTCACCATGTTGGGAAATAGTACATTATTGGCCAAGGATGCATATTGATCAATCTTGGCGAGTGCGAACTTTTGGGGCCGAGCGTAGCGAGGCCTCGAAAGTTGCACGAGCTAGGATGATCAATATGTATCTATGGTCTAATATACTATTTTTGTGTCCCGAGGCCGAGACATTTAAAGCTTTTCCGTAGGACGCAAAATGGTCATTTTGGCAAAAAAATTAATTATTCATTATTTAATATTTATCTATACTTATTTCTTAATACATTTCTTTGTTTTTATCATGGAACTTTTGCAATAATGCAAAAGTTCCATGATAAAAATTATTATACTATTGCAATAATAATTTGAAAAAACCTTACATTCTAAAGAATTTTCATTACATGATTTATTAATATTACACTAAAAAACCAAACTCGATGTTTTGCATGAAATACAAATTCATAAATTATTTTTTCACACTCAGGGCGTAAAATTCAATTTTTGATGTCTATTCTTAGGGGCTAAAATAGCTCTTTTTACCCTAGGGCAAAAAAGTAATTTTCTCAAAAGCCTGATTGATTTTTTCCCTGTTTCCAATTAGAAATTTACTTTTTCTAACGGCGCATGAAAATTTAACATGCGCTGTTAGAAAATGCAAAATGAATTCAGTGAACGTAAAATGAATGTAGTAATTATTAGTGCGGGTATTCGATTCTACGAGCAACTCTAATAAATTACTCGACTCGACGAGTTCGTGTCGAGTATTAACTCGAACTTGCCAAGTTACTCGAATTTATCGAGTTCCTCTAAAAAAATATCAACTACTCGAATAACTCGAATCACTTGAAAAAATATGTATTCGAATAACTCGAAATATTCGAAAAAAATATGAATTACTCGAAAAAATATAAATTACTCGAAAAAATATAAATTACTTGAATTACTCGAAAAAATATAAATTACTCGAATTACTCGAAAAAATATAAATTACTCGAATTACTCGAAAAAATATAAATTACTCGAATTACTCGAAAAAATATGAGCTACTCGAAGAACTCAAGTTACTCGAAAATATAGTTACTTTTTATCTCAATATTTTCTGTAGAAACGAGTTTTTCGTGTTATTAGATTTATTTGAATAGTCAATATTCATAAAATTTAAGTTTAATGGTTTTTTTATTTCAAGAATTATTATTTATTTTTTTTATGTGGGGCTTCGGCCCCCCGGCACGTTCTTTGCCACATTTTTATTTTGATTTTATCATATATTGATGCCATTACTTTATGTAACGGCATTAATATATTAACGAATTTATATTCAATGTGGCTGAATTGAACGCCCTTTGTGTATGAAAAAGTAATATGTTAACCATGGAAGTAAAGGTGTTTTTGTCCTCGTCTTTATTGTCACCCTCGCTTCGCTCGGGCGTCAAACTCGACTCGGGCAAAAATCACCTATTTTACTCCCTTGGTTAACAATGTACTATTATAACACTCGGGGCGTAAAATGGTCATTTTACGCCCCTCGTGTTATAAAATAGTATATGCACCGCGTGCGCAATATACTTTCGCACTTGGTGCATAAGGTACTATTTTCAAATTATTACTAAGATCTATGATAAAAGTAGTGAAATATTTTAAAAAATAAATAAATTTATTAAAAAACAATTAAAATAAATATTGAATGATATATAAATTATTCTCTAAAGATTTATTAATCGGCTTAGAAAATTATAGATAGTATAAATGTGTCGGAAAGATCAGCGTCAGGCGTAGTGGTAGGCGCCGCGCATCTGCCGCAGTCACTATGTAACATATTAAAAAATTTATAACTTTTTTATGAATAGAGAGCAAACAAATTTTATTGTGCAGATGTTTAAATTAATTAAGAAATTAAAATGTAAAAAAAAATTTTCAGCTGTGACACCAAGAAGTTTGTTGAATTTACATTAGTTTATTGCAAAATTAATTATTTATTAACAAATTACATTTTTTTACGTAAACTATACATTTTTATGCTCTTTAATTATTTCTAAATATATGGTAAAAATTTATTAGGATTCACCAATCATTGACCGAGATATCGCAATTTAAAAAAAAAGGTTCTGAAAATTCCATTTGTTAGTAACTTTTTGAAAAATTGAAAGTTTTGAAAATTGTTTAAGGATATTAATTTTTATATATCAAGGTTCAAAAATATCCAGAAGAATCTATAATAATCGACCGGTTGATTTTTAGTAGCCAATTTGAGAAATTTTGTCTCAATACATTTTTTGTACTTTTTTTCTTGTAATAGTATTTTTTTAAACGATGACTCAATATTCAGTTTACGAACTTAAAAAAGTTGCAACTACGAAAATATCATTAACGCCATTACTTGAACCACACATTTTCATAAAAAATTATAGCCTTTCTAACTTCACAAACAGTTTTTCAAAGTTTTTGAAAAAATAGAACTTTTTCCGAGATGTAATAGATTTCAAAATATTCTTTAAAAAATTTGGCAATGAGGCTATCTTTTCTTTTCTGCAGAAAGTGCATAATTATCTTTTCAGGATCAAAATAAAAATTTATTTGGACTAACAGAAAGCTACTCCAACGACAGATCAAACTTGCGATGAAATTGGAAACATATTATTTTTGCTTCTTTTCGATTTGGGAAAAACTAAGAAATGGCCCTACTTTGTTTATGTATTTTAAATAATTTCCCAAAATTTCATCAAAATCGATGATTGCATTTAGGAGAAAACCTTGAAAAACTAATATAATGGTATAGTAGGGATCTTTTTTGCCATGGGCCTCCTCTCAATATTTTTCTAAATGACCAGCAGCCTTTTTTTTGTAAAAGTAGTATATCCATTCATTGTTAAAAATTTAAGTAATATTGCATTTAATTACATGTTAAGGTAGGTGTAATTTATATTTTGAATCGATATATATGTTATTACATCGTAACTCAAAACAGAGCCTAGTAATTTATTGCATTATTGTTTTCAACAACTAGAAGCGCATTTCGATTAGTACTACGAAAACTAACACGTTCAAAAATCCCTTGTCGGAAAACAACACCAATGAATATAGACGTATACAGAAGCACACTTTGAATAGGCTGATCAGCATTGGTGATCGATCCTGCTTTTTGTCCAGAATGTGCAGCAAAGTGCAAACTTCAGAGTATACAATCTCCATATACTTTACTCTTGTATACTCTGAAGTTTGCAGTCAGGTGCTCTTTCTGGGTAAAAAGCAGGATCAATTACCAATGCTAAGGCTGAGGGTAACCAAAAACTTTAGTTTGTCACCCATTTTCTAGATCACGCTAGTCAAAATTTAAACATATTTTTATATCTATGTATAATTATGCGTATATTACACTATCACTCAATTTTTTGTTCTCCAATCTAATCCAGGATATGCACTTCTATAAGTGTTATATTCATTGATAACACACAGCAAAAACTTCCACAAAATCAACTATGTTTCGCTATTTATCTATTGCAAGATATTATTAAAATGTGTTATTGTACAAGGGGCAGCTCTGAAATGTGTTAAATTTCGCTAAGAATAATTCAAAGTATGCTAATGTTCGTTGCATGTAAGAACTGTGTTAATTTTCGCTTCAAATTAAAATTTGCTATTTTTTGTTAGATTTCAGACTTGAGGTTTTTTATTAAACTGATCATTTTCATAATATTAAGACCTTTTATTCAATATTTCGTCATGAACATGTGATATCAACATTTTGCGATTTCACAAGAAATAATCATCAATGTAATAGATCGATAGCTTGTTTTGTTAGAAACTTTAATGACAGATTAGATTTTTTAATCTCTAAAATTTACTTTAATTAAGATAAATGAAATTGCATTTGATCTGCTGTTGAATAACTGTAAATAATCGGTGTTTCTGATGATGCAGCATCAACAGTAGTAGTAATTGCGAAAACTTGATCTTCATAAATGGCATTATGCGAATGCTCGCTTTTTCTGTCTTCACTTCCTATAATACTCGTATTTATATTTGGATTGTCTCCTTTAGTTGCTTCTCTATACTTTTGTAAGTAAATTTTTAATGGTTCAACATAATTATCAAAGCCTAAAGTAGTCATAGCAAATAAGATGTCTTCACCATTTATAGTTTTTCTTTTCTCCATATGACAACGATCACTAGCTTCGGAAGTAATAAATGAAATAAATTCCGAAACACATTCTTGAACACATTCCCGAGCATCTTTAGCTATTTTTCCTGCTTCTGGAATCGCACGTTTCATAATTTTTGCAACGTTTGCTATTGGAAGAAACCTATCTTGTTCGCGTAAAGGACCACTTGATGAAACCATGTTGATCCCTTGCAAAGGATCGCAGTTTCCGTGATTAGAGTCGTCAGTGTTTTCAGGATCATCTAAAAATATAATTAAAACATATTAATAATAAAACATAATATTCACATATTTATTTTTACTGTTAATGAAGGTTTCAGTAATCTTAATTTGAATGTATTAAAAACCATTATTAACAAAATAAATTGTACTTCCAATAAATATAATTTCTATGCAAATTTAAACTACTAAATATATTGAACTTTGATATAATTATTATTTTGCATAACACCTTGAACAGTTGGTCGATTAATAAAAGGAATAAAAACTGCCGGCAACATTTCTCACTGCTATATTTATAACAAAGTTTCGACCACCTTATAGGAAGTCTTGTTCAAGTTAAAATAGTGTTTGCAATTATCTTAAAAAGTCATAATTTGATAAATAATAAATAAATTTTAGTAAATACAATTCAACACCAACACTTTTTTTTTAAATTGTTGTAAAATTTTCTCTTAATTATTGCAATGAACTGTATAGAAGTAATTTCAAGGAAGTAAATTAATTTATTTAATACTTTTTAGTGTATTTTTACACGCTTTTTTTTCATTTGTGATTCTTGAAAAGCGTGTTCTTAAAATGTTTTTTAAAAATTTTTTTTTAAAAAGTTTTCGCTCTATCTAGTCTTAAAGTAAACATATTTTTTTCCAATAAAAGATTAATGCTCTCTACGCACGTATTACATCTTTATCAACGAGTATCTTATCTGTGTGATTAACACTCAGTTGAAGTAAAAGCTGATACTCAAGTAATGATACTTAAGATTCGAGGTATGCTCAATATTCAAGTCACGTCTATGAATTCGAGCCGTAGTTCTAATTCTCCAACAAAAAATATATAATTATTCGAATTTTTCTAATTAGAAATTCCATAATTTTATGAAAAGATAATATATCATTAAGGTTTGTAAATAAAATAAAATTAATGATCATCTTTGATTACTAATGATAAATGATTACTAATAATAATTAGGTGCGAAAAATCATATGACTTTTTTTTTATATAAAATAAAATTTTCAATAAAAGTTTTTTTTTCTTGATTATATACATACATACATATATATATATATATATATATATATATATATATATATATATATATATATATATATATATATATATATATCATTGTTTGCATATGCATTTTGATTTCCTGTAATTTTCTACAATTGATAAAACTTCAAGACTTATCGAATTAGAATGTAAAAATTAATAATTGAACAATTTCTGGAGCCTTATACAAAAAAATTATGAAGAATGCTATATAATTTTCAACATTCTCTTGAAAAAAATTGTTTATCTAAAATTAATCAATTAATAAATACAATTAATCTATTATCTATTCATTTTATGAGAGTACGGTGACGTAATGGATAAGGCTCTGGCTTTTCAACCTAGAGAGCTTGGGTTCTAATTCCAGCCAGATACCTCTAACTGTTTTTCAAAAGGAAATTAGTTTATGTGCCATGTATATTGCATCATCTTAAAAACCTGAACTCAATGGATATTGGTGAATTGTTGCTCAAGAAGTAGCTGATTTTATTCATCGATGATCAAAGTTGTCGGTATGGTGTATCAGACGGTTCCAGTTAAAGCAAAACTTATGGTACCACTACATTCGACAAAAGAAATTACACAAAAATATGTATAATATAATGATAAGAAGATTACAAATGGTTATTCAAACACCATAAAAGAAAAGATCGTACTTCCGACATGCTTAAAGCAGACTACTTTTTCGTTTTCAATTCCTAGTGAATAATATAATAGTACCTTATGCACCAAGTGCGTAAAATGTACTTTCGCGGCGAGTGCGAGAGTACATTGCGCACGCGGTGCATATACTATTTTATAACATGAGGCGCGTAAAATGGTCGCACTGTGCGAGAAATTTCATTTTATGCTCGCAAAGCAGCATAAAATGACCATTTTACGCCCCTTGTGTTATAAAAATATTTTTAACAAGTATAGTACATATTTTTAACGTATTTTTAACTGTAGAATTCAAAACTGCTATCAGATTTATTATGATTAGCTTAAGTAAGGCGTTAGTTGCAAAAAACCACTAAATAACCGCTGAAAAAGTGGTTTTTTCGACTTTTAGATATAGCGCACCAATCCAAATAATCTGAAAAAATTATAACTTCTTAAGACCATTTTCTCAAAAAATTTTTACCTAATATCTTTTTTTTACCTTCAAATAACGAGTTTTGAGAGCGATTTTTAGATTTCAGAAGCTTTTTTAGGTTAGGTCATTAGGTCAAGAGTTCAAAGGGAACATTTTTATATGCGTGTTTGTGCATAAAATATGACAAAATTTTTTCGGACTGTGTAATAGTAATTAACGTGCCGAAAAAACAAAATTAATGTAAAAACACGTTTTTTGGAGGTGAAGGAACGGGAGGGAGGGAGGTTCGATCATCTAAAAAATCATAATTTAATACACTGCTGTTCAATTGCTTTTGCCCACCCTAGAGTAAAATTTATTAAAATAAAAAGTTTTATATCTCTGGTACTAATGATCACATCTTCAAAATTCAAACGGCGTTTGAAAGATTGGTTAAAAATCTTTGAAATAAATTAAGTCCGGTATAAAAAAAATCATTTTCTAATTGCTGATAGCAATGGAAAAAAAATTTTTTTTTACTAATTTTTTTTCAGCCCACATAAAAGTGAATGCCATTTTTATGAATTCGTGATATCGAAAAAGAAACAAATGGGTTTTAAAACTCTAATAGTCCTCTTTAAAATGAGCTAAGTAAAATGTTTCTATGACTTTTTAAACTACAGTTATGATGATTTTTCGAAAAAAAGACCTATTTTTTCAGTCATGATTATCTTCTAAACTAAGAAAGATAGAAAATTTTATATTAAAGAAAAAATGTTTTATTTTTAGTCTAAAATATATATATATATATATATATTTAGTAATCAATAAGTTTCGCGAAAAAAATTTTTTTTTTACTCGTTTGATTAAAAATTTTTACTGTTTTCATGAATTTTTCCTAAAAAAATAAGTGAAGAAAAATTTTTTGCTGAAACTTATTGGTCACTAAATATATATATTCTAGACTAAAAACGAAACATTTTTTCTTTGATATAAAATTTTCTATCTTTCTTAGTTTATGAGATAATCATGATTGAAAAAATAGGTCTTTTTTTCGAAAAATCATCATAACTAGTTAAAAAAGTCATAAAAACATTTTACTTAGCTCATTTTAAAGAGGACTATGAGAGTTTTAAAATCCATTTGTTTCTTTTTCGATATCACGAATTCATAAAAATGGCATTCACTTTTATGTGGGCAAAAAAAATTAGTAAAAAAAAATTTTTTTTACATTGCTATAAGCAATTAGAAAATGACTTTTTTTTATACCGGACTTACTTTATTTCAAAGATTTTTGACCAATCTTTCAAACGCCGTTTGGATTTTGAAGATGCGATTATTAGTTCCGGAGATACAAAACTTTTTATTTTTATGAATTTTACTCTAGGGTGGGCAAAAGCAATTGAACGGCAGTGTATATATCGACCATTCATGCAACCAAATTCCAAATCCCCGAGGGGTGTTATTTTGCCTATTTCATCGTAGTATATTCTTTTTGTCTGTAGTATTTATGATTGAAAACAAAATAGTTATTCATAATGAAATTTATAATGTTACAAAATTCATCAAAACATAAATTAATTTCATTTATTAAATGTCGCCGTCGTCTTTGTAATCACATTTTAAAAGCTTTAAAATATATTGTTAATATACAGGTAATCAATATGAAAACTAGCAGGACGAAAAGCTTCCGGTACTTTAAAATCTTTAACAAAATTAATTATTTCATAACAATTTTTTATATTAAGAGAAGAACTAAGTAAATTTTTTTTTTCAAATTAGTAAAAAATTTTGACAGCTCATATGTCGGAAAATCAAGTGATAAAATAATGAGTCTGATCGGATACCCCTGTTTCTGAACTTTGGACAAACCATAATATCTAGATAAATTTCATTTGTTTTTTCTATTGTTAAAAATATTTTTAACGTTACCAAATAAATTATTTTCATTTAACCTTTTAGCAATAATATGAGTGTTAATTTTTTAACCGTAAGAGGATTAGAATCAACTATCTTATACAATTTATTATCCTTTAAACTGATTTCAACTTTCTTAATGTAATCATCATTATTTATGACAGCAAAAGGACCACCCTTGTCTGCCTTTGATATCATCAAGTTAGGGTTATTTTTTTTTAATTCAGAGCTTTAAGAGATGAATTCGTTAATAGTATAGTCATTTAAGTTGTAAAACTTATTGTTACTATGATTTTTAATTTTACTAAACAACATTAAAATATCATAGCAGATTGTAAACAAATCTGTGTTAGTTAAGCATATTATAAGTCTCAATCACAATTTTAATCTAAATATCAATAATATTAAAATTTTATATATAAATTATATATATGGGACGTTTCACGTCAACTTACCTAACAAAAAAATAGAATTCGTCGAAAATCTGTGAAAATGTTCTATTTGATACCCAAAATATACAAAAAAAATTTTAGAGGTCCAGGTCAAAGGGGTCAGGATTTAAACGTGATGGAACTTTTCGAATTTTCCAAATTTTTTGCTAAATAAATATTTTAATGAATTTTTTCCTCAAAAAACTATTAATTTTTCGTTAAAACTTAATAGAATACTTTTTCTTGGAAATTAGATGTAGAATTCACCTGAATTTTTGCAAATTATAATATACTGATTTTTATGCTTACTTGATCGATTTAAATATACTATTTAGTATATCTAAAAATCGAGCAGGTTAAATTGGCTTTTTAAAGTCTTATTTTTTTCGTTTTTTTTATGAGGAAAAAATATACGAAGCCTCCAGTTGGGCAGCCTTCTCAAAGTTACTTAATTGTGTAAAAAAGTCTGAATAAATCGTTATTTTGGATCAATGATGAGATTCGTGATTTTTTTTTTCTGAAAAAGTATTGAGTTTTGGGACAAATGTATAAAAATGTTTTTTATTGGAAATTGTATGTAAAATGTATGTAAATTTTTGTAAACCATTATTTGCTAAACATCACAAATTATAAATGAAATTTTGAAATTTTAAAATTTATTTTTTGTTAAAGTTTTAGTATATATGGTTCATAATGTCTTAAATTACAATTTGTAAAAATATGTTCATATTCTACACATGATTTCCAATAAAAAACATTTTTATACATTTGTCCTAAAAATCAATACTTTTTCAGAAAAAAAATCACGAATCTCATCATTGATCCAAAACAACGATTTTTTCATACATTTTTGCACAATTAAGTAACTTTAAGAAGGCTGCCCAACTGGAGGCTTCGTATATTTTTTCCTTATGAAAAAACAAAAAAAATAAGACTTTAAAAATCCAATTTAATTTGCTTGATTTTTAGATATACTAAATAGTATGTTTAAATCGATCAAGTAAGCATAAAAATCAGTATATTATATTTTGAAAAAATTCAGGTGAATTCTACATCTAATTTCCAAGAAAAAGTATTCTATTAAGTTTTAACAAAAAATTGATAGTTTTTGAGGAAAAAATTCATTAAAATATTTATTTAGCAAAAAATTTGGAAAATTCGAAAAGTTCCATCACGTTTAAATCCTGACCCCTTTTACCTGGACCTCTAAAATTTTGTTTGTATATTTTGGGTATCAAATAGAACATTTTCACAGATTTTCGACGAATTCTATTTTTTTGTTAGGTGAGTAGACGTGAAACGTCCCATATATATATATATATATATATATATATATATATATATATATATATATATATATATATATATATATTGTGACCTCACTTATATTATATTTATAATATAAAGAATTTAAAGAGAATTTGAGAGAGAATAAGTGAGAAAAAAGAATAAAATAAAAGATAATTAGCAATAATCTTATTCTCTCTTTAATTTAAATCATCGCGTTAAAAGTCTATCTCTATCTTATGCGTCGGCGCGACGTAGCAATTAGAAAGTATATCAGCGCGCGAGATGGATATTAATAAGAATATATGTACGCGCTTAGATGTGCACTGATCCACGCCTATAAAGTGACGTACGTTAGCACACATCTAAGCGTTGTCCTCCGTACTCGAACAACTCACGCGTGAGTTTGAGATTTCATGTATTATAATTTTTTTTTATCAAGCCAACTTGTACAAACGTTACAATTTGGCATCCTCCGGTATTATTTACTTACGAAATTAAGATAGGATATTTTCACGCAATATAACGTATTGCTCAGCAAGCTAACCTGTGGAAATGTCACAGTGTGGCACTCTGTATTAAATAGACTCACGCAAGAGTTTCGATTTCATAAGTATAAAATTTATTGAACAATAAAAAGAAAAATTAGAAAATAGAATTTTTTCTTTGTCGCACGAATAAAACAAATGCTAAGACGCCAAAATGGCGGGCATATAGTAATACGCGTATGAAAACAAATGCCGTATAATTCTTTTTCAAATAAAAATTAGCATTTAGGTTAGATTTAGATTAAATTTAATATTATTAACAAATTAGGTTTAAGAAATTGTTGTTTTTCTTTAAAAAAAAAAAAAAGAAAAGAATAAAACCAAGTAATGGTTAGAATAAAAGTCTGTGATTTCATAAAGAAATCACTAGAAAAACAAAACAATTATAACGAGAGATGTTATTTATTAAGGAAAAAAGTAGAAAGTACATTATTACGTAATATTAAAAGTAATCATAAAAATGAATTTATTATAATTAACAAAAAAGAATTATAAAATATATTAATAACAGTTAAAAATCAAATTGAACAACAAAATAAAAATATAGAATTCATGAAAATTAAAATAGAGAAATTCGAAAACAATTTAGATTCTTAACGATGGATACAAACAAAGGAAAAGAAAATGAAAAAAAATAATAAATTGTTTGAAAGAACTAAAACATAGATTTAATCACAATATGCCACTCATGGTAGATCATATTCATGAGTTGGAAGAAGAAATAAACTTCTTATATGAAAAGATATCGAAATAATTAAAAATAAAGCACAAAAAATCATAAAAAACAAGGAAATTGGTTGAGAAATAATTAAAATTAAAAGAAATATAATTCTGAAATATTATTTCCATTACATGCTAAAATTTTCACGACATAAAAGTCGACAAATTCCAAACCAATTTCAATGTTTGTGTAGCAAAACAATATAAGGTAGTAAGATTAAAAGCAAAAGGTAAACAAAGGATAAATAGCTATGCTATATTAAGTTGATTTGAAGTATTAGAGTGAAATAAAAGTTTGATACAATATTTAAAATAAAATTTAAATATATGAAAATGAACAGTGGTGCGCAACCTAAAATTTTGTAGCGAATATAAGGGTTCTCAACTTGAAGCAATAAAATTTTCGCATGAGTTTTCAATTTTTAAGTAATGATAAATTGTAAGCTTAATTATGAAAACCAATTAAATTATTAATCAAATGTTTAAGTTGTATGATTTTTTAATCGCGTTAATATGGATTGTGTGGCAATGACTCGTTTCATATTTTGAAATAACAATTAGAAATGCTAAATCAATTTAAAATAGTACAATAAAATATATGAGTATATTGTAGGATTTGCGTATAAATGAAAAAGAATTATACAGTAGCATCTTACAATAAATACAGATAATTGGAAATATAATAAAGATGAAAGCGCAATACTTGATTGTGAATTATCTTGTATAAATTATTTAAATTATTATAAAATCGTGTAATCTTTGTAAAAATTGAATTAATTTATTTATTAATTTAATTAAAAATCATATTTTGAATATTTATTTAATTTAAAATAGACAAACTGCTATATATAACTATAGATCTTTTGAACAATAAATCAGTTAATTCTATTTCTTTATCTAATAAATAAAGCGTAATATTTTTATTTGCGTGCGTTAAATACATTAAGCTTCAAGATGCCGAACAAAAGAAGAAGATCGAATATTATTATGAAAGAAATTGAAGAAACTATGGAAACAGAAGAGACACAACAGCTAATACCAATGAAATTAAGAGAATGGATGCAAACCGTAACAGATGAATTAAAAATCCTATCTGATCAAAATAATACTTTGGAAAACTCATTAAATAATTCTGGAGATTGGGATAGATTAATGCAAATAGATCTAAGCAAAGATGAGATTAAAAACTTAACAATAAAGGATCAATTAGAGGTTCTCACAGATGCTTATAAGAAACTACGAAATTAAAACAATAATCTCAGCAGTTCTTTCGAAAAATATAAAGAGGAATTAAAAATAGAAAATGATGAACTTAAAGAAGAAAACAAAAGACTTAGAAAGGAAAATGAAAAATTAATAGAAGAAGTTCAGAATAATTTAACTCAAAAAATTAATGAAACAACACAAGAACATGAAGAAAAAATAGATGAATTAAAGGTCATAATAGATAGAAGGAGTGCAAATGTACAGAGTAATGAGCCAAATCAAAGTAAAATCAAAATACCTCTTCCGAAGTACGAAGGTTCTAGTACAGAAAGACCAATGAAATTTATTAATGAACTTGAAAATTATGTAGCACTAAAAGGCTTAAATGATAGAGAATCATTGCAACTTCTACAAACCGTATTACAAAAAAAACGCAAATGAATGGTGGTATGTGTACCAAGATGACGTTTAAACTTTTCAAGGCTTTAAAAATTTGTTTATTAATCGGTATTGGAACGAAGATGTACAACGTACAACTAGTAGAAAAGTAGAATTTGGTCAATTCTATGAAAACACTAAATTGAGCCGAGTAAATTATGCTACTCATGTATGGATTTGCCAAAGAACTTCAGTTAAATTACTCAGAAGAAGAATTAACAATAAAAATTAGTAAACATTTCGACAGAAATGTAAAACGAGCAGTTAAATTTGCTCAAAAGAAAGATAAAAATACTTTGTTTGAAATCCTAACGGATTTAGATAACGATGACAAAATCCAAGAACGAAGAATACAAATGAAAACATCATACCGAATAAATCAAAACAATAAACAAGGTGGTGGATTTAACAAAAATGAAAGGTCTAAGATAAACACAAGTAATTACAATAGTTACAAACAAGGTGAAAACATAAATTATAGTCAAAGGCAAAACTATATAAATAAAACAACAGAAGAATCTAACTGGAATAAACCAGGAATGAGCATTGAGAGAAATGAATACAAAAAACCTTATCAGAACCAAAGTATTAATGCAGCAACAATAGTAAATAGAAAGAATAAAGAAAAAACAAGATATGAAAAATTTAATCCACCAGTGGACAACAAAACAATAAAGAAAAGTCATGAAGAAATGGATATATTAAATATAAATTTTGAAGAAAATAAAAATGATGGAAATCAGGAAAACTAGATGGAGTTGCCTCTCATATTAAAAAAGATGGGGTTAGAGACGCAACGAACTCTAGCACTTCAAAAAGACAAAAAATTAAAAATTCAAAAAATAATTACGCCAACCTAAGAAGGCTGAAAAAGGCCAATTAAAACCTATAAAAGGTAAAATTATAAAAAATAAAATTAACAAAACTACAAATGAAAAACACAAGAGAATTAAAAAACAAAAAATGTTAAATACAAAAAGTATAGAAACATATTTAATGGATCTTAATATAAGAGATTATATATCAAAATATGATATCCAAAAAATGTTGAATGGAATGATTGGGGGGGCAATGCATGAAAAAATACTATTGAAAAATATTAAAAATGACGAATATGTCAAAATAAAATATAAAGAGCAAAAGCTCAAACTAAATGAGTATACTCATAAACAAATAAAAGAATTACATGAGAGCAAAGACTCAAATACATGTACATTCATTAAAAAAGAAAATTATAAAACACATGAACTCGCAAAAGACGAGGATCATGGAAAAATTAATAAAAGTGATAATATACCACAAAAACTAGAAATCAAACAAAAGATTTGATTTCTAAGGAAAATAGTATCTAGTAATGCATCTGTCTACTTACCATCACATAAACATTGGATAAAAAATATTGATATAAACTCGTTTAAGAAAGTATTAAAATATAAATTAAGAAACAATTTCAATAAGCCTAGGTTGTGCATAAATACAAATAAAATCAAAATAAAAAATGAAATTATAAAACCTCAAAAACAAATATATAAAAACTTAAATGAAACATTAACAAAAGATTATGGCCACAAAGAACCAAAAAAGAAAGATAAATCATCAATAAAGAACTCCAGTTAAAAAGAAACAAAGAAATGCTTATATGCATTAATTATAAAAAATTGGGAAAGCATAGAAGCTGCATATTCAAGAATAAAGAAGGACCCTTTAATATATAGGATGAATACGTATAGGTGAAAGAAGAACCTAAGTCAAAGTAGATCAACTGATCGTTAGTTAAATTATAAAATTTTTTTTTTAATATTAATGTAGTTTTAAGAAATTATAATGTAGCGTAAAATGTATAAATATTATAAACTTAATTATCATTAAGAGGGATACTCATTGTACACTGGTGTAAAAAATAAAATAAATTGCACAGTAATTATTTGTGACCAAAAGAGAAATGTAGTTATCAATTAAAGTATTATGATACAGTGCAAATTATTTTATTTTGGGGGGCAAATACACATACAACGAGATGCATTTATAAGTTATAAAACGTGAAAAGGAAATATAAAAAAAATAAAAATATTTTAAATTAGAAAGAAATGGAAAAATAACGTAAATTCAAAAATCGCGCGCATGAATGCAACGTAAAAGCATTTCCTTTTCCGAAAACTGAAATTAAACTAAGATATTTAATAATTATATAAGAAAGTAGTCAAAAGTTTTTTTCGGGGGGCAAATTATGACCTCACTTATATTATATTTATAATATAAAGAATTTGAAGAGAATTTGAGAGAGAATAAGTGAGAAAAAAGAATAAAATAAAAGATAATTAGCAATAATCTTATTCTCTCTTTAATTCAAATCATCGCGTTAAAAGTCTATCTCTATCTTATGCGTCGGCACGACGTAGCAATTAGAAAGTATATCAGCGCGCGAGATGGATATTAATAAGAATATATGTACGCGCTTAGATGTGCGCTGATCCACGCCTATAATGTGACGTACGCTAGCACACATCTAAGCGCACCTGTAATAGTATAATGTAAGATATGTAAATGTATCCCTTCTACTTAGTAGTAGGAGAGGATTGCGGCCGCGGCGGCTTGATCGACGCTTAAGCAGATCGAAGCCGAATCTTTGTACGGCACTCTTTGGCCAGCTCTCTTCTAATAAAGTTTAACTAAAAATTATTAAGTTGTAATGTAGTGTATTTATTTCCGATTGTTTTGCAGGTCCGCGAGGAGCTGGATAAACACCAGCTCCGTACCGGTAGCAGTAATAACGGGATAAATACTTTTATTAAAATCAAAGCTTTATTTTGGTAAATTAATTTAATTATACATTCAATTCCATTTCTTTTGTGTATACATTAAAGTGTTTTAATACTAATAATAATGTTTATTTGAAATTTATTGTAAATAGTGTATTGATTAATCTAAATTTTAATTAATTGAAATTAATGAATAGGCTCCTATAAGACTATAAGTCTTTGAGTCTTCTGGCTTGTGAGCGCCCGAGTATGTACGGCCCTGAAACCGTACGAGACTGGAAGATGCGCGCGCAAACACCCAAAAAGACCAAAGTGGTTGAACATGCAAGCGCGCGTGTATACGTACACGCGTTTGCATGTGTAAGTACCGCTGAAAATATACGGCGACTCTCCCTCTCTTCTATTAAGATAGAAGAGTGGGAGAGAGACCTAAGAGAGCTGAAGCAAGCAGTGCGAGGAGCTCGCGACTCTGGCACTCTTGGATCAGCTCTCTTGGTGTGAAGACACGCTTGCTCGTAGCACAAGTGGCGAATGGCCTGACACGTGCTACAAGCAAGTATCTCTTTATTAAGCGCGAGATTACTCTTAGTTTTTGCATTGTACAGTGATTCAATTTAAGTTGTTAATAAAGAGCTTTTCCAAGATATACCCTCATCCAATTAACCCGGTGTAAAGCCCCGAATATTAAGGCATTTGGTCCTTAATAATAACGGGCTTTTCACATAATAATCCTAAATAATACTAACAAATATATCTTAAAAGTCAGCTATAGCTAGGCAAGGAGTCCTAGCTATAAACGATTTTAACAATATTAAAACGAAATACAGGGTCCGCAATAGCTAGGCATGGCGCGCTAGCTATTTAACGATCCTTTAACGCGATACCACATAGAGTTTCTAAGAACAAAGAATACCATTCAAATAAAGAACCTTTAGGATAACAGAATTACGGGTAGGAAAGGTTACATTGGCGCCCACGGGATCTTAACCGCTGTTAAGAAAACCCACGCGAGAATGAGTCGTGTGTTAACACTTATATTAAATAATAAAATTTTTAACAAATAATAATAAAACAAAAAATAAAAATGAAAAATAAAATTATAAAAAATAATAGAATAAAAATAATAAAACAATAAAAAATCAAAAAAAGGCATGAAGATGCACAAAAAATGGTATAGAAAATACCAGAAATATATTATAAGAAAATAAAAATGATAATGTAAAAGAATTTCTTTTGTTCGAAGAAAGGCTAAAATAATTTGACCAAATTTTTGTTTTAAATGTAAAATTCTCGAACATATTATTCGTTAATGATAAAAGAAAGAGACTTGAAGGTCGCGCAGAAAAGCAAGAAGATTAGTGTTACAATGTACACAGCTGAAATTCTTTAAGAATCTTTTGCTATATATGCGCAAATCTCAAGTCTAAACGCGAATGTTATAAGAGAATACATATGGTAAAGTCAAAAGGTCGATGGCTAAATAAAAGACAAAAGAAATTCTTAAACGCAAATTCTTAAATAATGAGAAACAAATATTAAAATAAAATAATATAAACGATTTTAAAAATAATGATTAAAAATAACGATAAATAAAAATTAATATTAAAAAATACATTAAAATCAAAATTGTCAAAATAAAAAATATATTGTAAACGAAACTAAAATTTGAATATTTCGTTCTTTATAATTTATATGTATTTAAAATAAAAAAAATTAAATTTCGCAAAAATTAATTTTAAAAATAATTAACTAAACGAGAAATTTTTTAAATTTTAGTTTTGGAAATATTAAACTATTGTAATAAAAATAAAAATCAAGATGGCGAAAAGAAGATCAGAGTTACTGATACAAGAACTAGAAAATCTTGATATGACCATGGAGGAAGACGTCAACATAAAGCAAAACGAATGGATGAAAGCTGTGTCATATGAGCTAACATTGTTGTTCAATAAACAACAAGAGTTAGATGAAAAAGTCAACTCAGCTAGTCCAGACAAATCCATAAACTTTATTTTAGAAAAAATCGCAGATGCGGAAACAATAAATTTAAAAGAACAAATGAATAAATTGTCAAATAAGATAAAAAACTTATTAGAAGACAATATTGTAATTAAAAATCTTTTAAATAAATATAAAAAAGAAAATGGAGATTTAGTAACTAAAAATGAATCTTTAAATGAAGAACTTATTAAATTAAAAAAGACAATAAATGATGATGAAGCCATTAAAATGGTTCGAGACAATTTAACTCAAAAAATAGATGATACTGCTCAAGAGCAAGAAGAAAAAATTAATGAGTTAAAAGAAAAACTAAAAAATAATGGGATTCGAACGCAAAGTTTCGAACCTTATAATAATAAAATAAAAATCCCTTTGCCGAAATATGAGGGCACAGAGGTTGAAAGGCCTAAGAAATTCTTAAATGAATTTGAGAAATATATAGCCTTAAAAAAATTAGAGGAGGAAGAAACCCTCGAATTATTACATACTGTATTGCAAAAAGATGCAAATGAATGGTGGTACATCTATCAAGATGATGTGATCACCTATCAAGGATTTAAAAATTTATTCCTTGATAGATATTGGAATGAAGATGTCCAAAGAACAACTCGAAGAAAAGTTGAATTTGGACAATTCTATGAAAACGGAAAATTAAGCCGTATGGCTTACGCTACCCAAGTATATGGGTTTGCTAAAGAGTTAAATCTTCAGTACACTGAAGAAGAATTAGCCGATAAAATTAGCAAACATTTCAGTCGTAATGTTAGACAAGCGATGCGATTCTCTCAAAAGAGAGATAAAAACACTTTATTTAAAATCTTGTCAGATTTTGACAATGATGACAATGAGGAAAAAAGAGCAGCAAATAAAAATGAACAATATAAAAACAATAATCAACAAAAACCATTCAATAAAAACGAGAATATAAATAAAGCTTATTATAATCAAAATAATAATAATCAAAATATAAATGCAACAAAATTAATGGATAAAAATCCAAATAAACAGAAAAATCCCACAAGAGAAATACTTAAAGCTCCTGTGGGTAAGAACATTTTAGAAAAATGTTATGATGAAATTGATGCACTTCAGGAAAACTGAATAAAGTTGCACCTAAATTAAATAATATAAGGGGTAAGGTTGCAACAAATGCTAATACCCCAAAAACACAAAAAATTATAAATTCAAAAATATTACCTGAAAAAGGTAAATTAATTAAAACAATCAAAAAACAAAACAGGTTAAATATACATATAAATGCAAAAAGAATAAATGTACACTTTAAAATTCCAAATGTTATTAAAGAAAGTAATACAAAACATGGTTTTCAGGAAATGTTAAACATGATTTTGAGGAGAGTACATGAAAAGATACTTTTACACATAGATGGCGAATATGCTAATCTAAAAAATCCTGAGCAAAAGCTCAAATCAAATGAGTATACTCAGGTAAAAAATATTGAATCACATGAGAGCGATAGTGACTCATATTCATGTGCATTCACCTCGAATGAAAATAAAGAAAATTTATTTCATGAGGAAAATAATTATGAACTCACCAATGATGAGATTCATAAAGGTGCAATAATATCACCAAAACAAGAAATTGAACTAATAGATTTAATTTCTAAACATAAAAAAGTATCTAGCAATGTATCTGCTCAATTGTCAACGTATAAACATGGAACGAAAACTATTAAAAAAGCACCTCTTTATTCTTCAAATGAAAGAATAGAGAAAAACTACAAGTATGGTGGCAAAAAGTTATTCGGAAATGCATTAAAATGTTATTTAACAAACAATTATGAAAAATCTGAGTTATGCAAAAATGAAGATAAAACATTGAATAAATCCATAATACCCTATGCATTAATAAGAGATGCACAAAACGAAATAAAAAAAAGTTATGGCCATAGTGGACCAAAAAATAAATATAAAATAATTTGATAAAAAGGTTCATCTCGAAAACAATAAATTACAAATCTAAAAAAGTACAAAGGGGGGCATAAAAAAATGTAGAACATGAAAAGTCCCATATAGAACACTTATAACTGTTCTGTAATCATTTAAGGCAAAAATAATATAATCAAATATCATTTTAAACAAAATAAAAATATTAAAAAGCAAAGAATGCAGAAAAGATAAATAAGTAACGCATAGTACAGTAGCTATATAGTAATAATGTATTTATGCGCTCTTACACTTATAGTACAGTAGAGGTCAAAGAAAAAAACCAAAAATGTACTAAGACAAAAAACAATGGAAGAAAAAGAAAAAAGACAGAATAGAAGAAAGAAGTGAAAATTAAAGAAACAAATTATTTTTTAAATTAAATTAAATAGAATAGAAATAATTAGGTTAAGTTGTAAAATAAATAAATTTAAGCTTATAATAAAAAGAAAGACTTTATTTCTTGTCAATTAATGATAAATGTAAAAATCAAAAAAGGAATTGAAGCCATTAAATATAGAAAAAATTAAAACTAAATTAAAAAACAATTAGATGAAAAAAAAATTTTTTTTTGGTTTAAATGAAATAAAGTAATCATATTTTCAAATTTGAATAATAAAGGAAAAGAGTATATTTTATTTTTACCTCTATGAAAAAATCCATTTTATTTTGGGGGGCATACTTCAACACCAGGGTAATATTAAGTGCGTAATTGGGTGTTTGTGCGCGCATCTTCATAAGTCGCGTTATTAAAAATAAAATAGATTTTTTCTTTGAACTTAATCAATTAAAAAGCAAAATCCATTTTAATTTGAGGGGCAATGTGAGCGCCCGAGTATGTACGGCCCTGAAACCGTACGAGACTGGAAGATGCGCGCGCAAACACCCAAAAAGACCAAAGTGGTTGAACATGCAAGCGCGCGTGTATACGTACACGCGTTTGCATGTGTAAGTACCGCTGAAAATATACGGCGACTCTCCCTCTCTTCTATTAAGATAGAAGAGTGGGAGAGAGACCTAAGAGAGCTGAAGCAAGCAGTGCGAGGAGCTCGCGACTCTGGCACTCTTGGATCAGCTCTCTTGGTGTGAAGACACGCTTGCTCGTAGCACAAGTGGCGAATGGCCTGACACGTGCTACAAGCAAGTATCTCTTTATTAAGCGCGAGATTACTCTTAGTTTTTGCATTGTACAGTGATTCAATTTAAGTTGTTAATAAAGAGCTTTTCCAAGATATACCCTCATCCAATTAACCCGGTGTAAAGCCCCGAATATTAAGGCATTTGGTCCTTAATAATAACGGGCTTTTCACATAATAATCCTAAATAATACTAACAAATATATCTTAAAAGTCAGCTATAGCTAGGCAAGGCGTCCTAGCTATAAACGATTTTAACAATATTAAAACGAAATACAGGGTCCGCAATAGCTAGGCATGGCGCGCTAGCTATTTAACGATCCTTTAACGCGATACCACATAGAGTTTCTAAGAACAAAGAATACCATTCAAATAAAGAACCTTTAGGATAACAGAATTACGGGTAGGAAAGGTTACAGGCTTATAAGAGGCCCTTAATATAATTAAACTAAAAAGCAAAGAGACCCCGGACTAGATGTAGCATGACGCTACACTAAAAACGGGTCTAGCTTTAAATAACCTTTCTCCCTTATCCTTTTCCTTGTATATGAGCACTTTGTGCTATCATTTTCAGATTTAGGATAGTGAGAGGTTACAATATATATATATATATATATATATATATATATAATAGTGAAAATTTCTACTATAGACATTTAATATCAGAAAGGATTTTTATCAGTAAGTTTAATAATGGCAATATGATACAAGATACTCAAAATTTTGAATCTGTTTTTTCAAAATTTGTTAATAACTTATTGCAATGCTTTCATTATTATTACATATTCATATAAAATGATATTTATATAAAAATGATTATTTTATTTATTATTCCAGAAGAAAATGACATTACATGACAATTTATTTGCAATCTAACAAAATAAAATAAAGTTTGCTAAGTACAAAAAACTTAATGAAAGTCATGGTCAAAACTAACACCAACTGAGATACTACTAAAACTTAGAGTTAGTAGTTAAGATGATATAATTTTATTCTGTATATAAAGAAAAAATAATAAAATTTTATAGTTTTTTCGTAGATAACAATGACAAAAATGATATCTGTGACATATACTTAACAGATAATATTATATTTATATAATACATATGCGGCATTTCACGACCGATCGCACATTCAAAAAATAAAAATCGCTAAAAGTTTGAGAATATGTCGGTAGCAAGTCGAAAAGGCTTAAGTTCCTTAGACAAAATTTTAAGATATTACAGTTTGAAATTGGCTGATTAAGAGGAGGTCACGTATCTCTGTCCTTTTCTAATCAAAGAAATGATTTTTTTACAAAAACTAATAACTTTATCAAAAAATGAAGAGAAAGCCGCATCTTGTATCAAAAAAAGCAATATTTTCTTTGATAAGAAAAAATTAATTTTATTGCTTCGTTTTCAAGAAAACCTTGAAAAACTTAAATCATAGAGGTTAGGGTGGACAATTTGGTTTTTCAAGGTTTTCTTGAGAACGAAGCAATAAAATTAATTTTTTCTTATCAAAGAAAATATTGCTTTTTTTGATACAAGATGCGGCTTTCTCTTCATTTTTTGATAAAAATATTAGTCTTTGTAAAAAAATCATTTCTTTGATTAGAAAAGGACAGAGATACGCGACCTCCTGTTAAGAGCGATTTTTTAAATTTAGCGCGTCAAATGTCATTGAGTACATCAAATGTAGACTAAGCGGACATCTGAGGTACTACCGCACGCGTGACTTTACGCGCTAAATTAAAAAAATCGCTCTCAATCAGCCAATTTCGAATAAAAAAATCTGAAACTTTCCAAAAAACTTCTTTACAAATTAAAGAGCAAATCTCTTGCTGGAAGTCCGAACCTTAAACTTTCCTCAATACTTTTTGTCACTGAAGTTGATGTATGTCAATAAATGCTCTTTATCACTTTCTAACTAAATTGTTATAAATAAATTATTAAATTTATAACTTTTTTAATTTTATGATCTTATTGCTAACACTAGAGTATTATCCGTACGTGTACAAAATTTCAGAAAGATTCGATCATATTTGGCTGAAATAGAGCAATTTATATTTTAAAAACTTATTAAAAATTACTTTTTGTAAAAGTCAGTTTTTAATTGCTTTCTGATAGAGAAAGCATTGTATCAATAAAAAATTTTTTTTTCTAATTTTTCATTAATTTGTACATATTTGAACTCAGGGAGTCGAAAAAAGTGTATGAGTGTGTGTGTGTGTGTGTGCGTGCGTGCGTGTGTGTGATGTCAGTTAGTAAACTGTAACTCGAGAACTACTCGATGGATTTGCTTCTAATTTTGCATGGAATTTAGTTTTGTGACTAAATTGCTGGGAAGCTATTGACAATTGGTTCTTCTAGCGTACTTTTAACTTTAGAGTCGTTTAAAAAAAAACAAAACAATTTCAATTATTCATTTTTTTAGTTTTTTTTGTTTACTACTCGATGAATTTGCTTTAAAATTTACATGGAAATCATTTGCGATTGCCCAAATAAAATCAATTCCTAAAAAATGATTTTCCTAGCTTAGTTTTAATTTTAGAGCATTTTGAAATTTTTTAAAAAAATGTTTATATTTATTAAGCCAATAAAATCTTAAAAACTACACGATGGATTTACTTCAAATTTTCCATACGATTCAATTTTTCGATCAACTGATGCGAAAGCTATTGAGAATTGGTTTTCTTAGCGTAGTTTTAATTTTATAGTCATTTTAGTAATTTTAAAAAAATTTAGATTTTTTATTTTTTTTGTATTTTACGTGAACCACTCGAAGAATTTGCTTGAAAATTTGTATGAAAGTGATTTGCTACTGTCTGAAGAAAACAAGCTTTGGAAAACTAATTTTCTCAGCACAGTTTTAATCTTAGAGCATTTTGAAAATTTTCAAAAAAATTTTTATTTTTTATCCATCTTCTATTTTGCGTAAATCATACAATAAATTTTATCCAAAATTTTTATACAATCAATTCGCTATCGTCTGAAGAAAATAAACTTTCGAAAACTAATTTTCTTAGCGTGGTTATGATTTTAGAGAACTCTAAAGATTTTTAATAAAATTTCAATTCTCCTTTTCTTATTTTTTTTTATTTTACGTAAAGTACTCGATAGATTCGTTCTAAATTTTGCAGAGAAATCATTTGCGACTGCCAAAAGAAGGAAAATTTTCAAAAATTGATTTCCATAGCGTAGTATTGATTTTAGAGCATTTTTAAAATTTTGAAAAAGAAAGAGTATAGCCGAATAAGCATGTAAAAATGGCCTTAACTCGGATTTCCCTGAAACTTTGCTTATTTTTTTGTCTTGTCAAAAAACTAAAATCCTGAAAGTTTCAGATCCCTATGGTCAAAATTGGCTTTATAACCTCAAAAAAAGTGTTTTTCGGTTTTTTTGCTATAATTAGGTAAAATCTTAATGGATCTTCAAAATTCGAAATCGAGGTAAAAGAGGACGATAAAACGCATATATTTAGTGACTATATAAAACCTTACAAGTCTCAAACATAACCTCAAAATAAATTTGAGAATTTCAAATACCTGTACATTAACGGTATGAATGCATACTTATTTTTGACTTTTAGAAACTTTGCCTTTCATAAAATCTATCATTCATATTTTTTGCAGATTTTTGTAGGAATGGTGGAAAGTACCTAAAATATCAAAAAACTGAAAATTTTATAGATTTATAGCATTTTAGAGGCTTTATTGCATTCTGATCATGAAAATAACACCAAATACACGTTCAGTGACCGAAAAAATCTCCTGAATGTCGATATTGAATCGGATTTATATCATATGCATCCACAAAATACGAGAATAAGCTTTAAAAAAATCGTTTTTCGACCAAAAAGACATTTTGCGAAAGATTTATTAATAATTATAAATCTTTCATTGAAAATTTTTTAAATATCTATTAAATCTTTCATCAAATGTTTCAAGATACGTTTTAGAAATATTTCATGTAAGATTTATAAATAATTATAAACAATCCATGAAATATTTAAAATATTTCAGAAATTTGTAAAATAATATTTTAAGAAATATTTTAGAAATATTTCATAAATCTTTCAAGAAATCTGTATGAATATACAGTTAACTACCTCGATATGACCGCTCTTTTAATGGCCATACCCCTCCGTCAATGCTCGAAGCTGATCCCTTCCATATCTACTAACTCTTGAGCCCTGGAATTCAAATCCGACATTTTCTATATGATCACGAGTTTCTTAAACTTTTGTTGATAGAAAAAACATGGATTTGAAGACAAGAATATAAACGTAGGCTGAATCTAAAGCCAAAAAATGTAGTGCGCCTCTTGGCTATAATCAGAGCGTAAGAAACTATTTCTCAATTCGAATAAAACGGTCATTGATGGGGGTATGACGATACTTAGAATTTTACCTCCCTGTGTCGGCCTGGTAGGCCATATCGAGATAGTTGACTTTAGTCACGATATAGTCTTGGAAATATTTTATTATTATTTTTGAAAGATTTCCTGCATATATTATGTAATGTTTCAAATTAATCTTTTGGAATGATGTATGAAATATTTAGGAAATATTTCATGCTATGTGGGAGATATCTTCAAGTGAATTTAATGGTATGAAAAATAATTCTTTTGATAAATTTGATTTTTAATTTTGTCTATATTTAAAAAAATATTTTTAATCATAAAAAATTACAATATTTTATATTAATAAAGTATAACTTATTCTTTTTATGCTTCTTTTCAATCTTGATCACTATCTTCATTAATTATAGGGATTGTATTTTCCACATGAAATAAATCATTTAATGCTGTTGCAGAGATAGTGTAGATGGAACACTCCGTCATAGAACAGCACGGATACGGCACGGCACGGAACAGCACGACCCCTTGAAAAGTTCCGTCATCTGGATTCTCCCGAAGACGGGCAGGACTGGAGTGTCTTGAAAGAGCCACCGAAATTATTATTAAATAATTATTTTTAAAATTAAAAACTGAATTTAACTGAATTACAAAGGAAAATAATGAATAACAAATAGAAAGCGAATAAAAAATTAGTAATTTAAAAATGAACAATTTTTTTAATAATTAAATCATGTTTTAAGTTTAATAAAGATAATATTTTTTTCGTTATCAATTAAAATAGCAGACTAATTTATTTTCAGTTTAAGATTGCCTAAATGTGCATATTTTTGTAAATTATTGTTACTTTCTTGTATTATGTAATCATTGACTTTATTTTTTAATTCGAACAGTTAATACCGTAAACAACGGTATTCTTATCAGGGCATGATTTCTTTTATATAATCAGAAACTACATCTTCTACGGCAACACTAACAAATATAAACTACAGAGCTGTCCCGCACAGCATGAAATGTTTTGAAATATTTCGAAAATATTTCAAACGTTTTATACTGTGTAGGGCTCATCTGCTTACTTGTACTCCAACACAAGCTCGGCTCGCTAATGTATCTTTAAAATAGTAAAATATTTTAGTAATATTACATTACTATTTTGATGTTAATTACTTTTAAATCATGCTGTAGCACAACATGAAATATTTTTGCTGGCTAGGCGCATTATTTAGCGATATTTTGGTGGTGCTCGACAAAAGCTCGCACTGAACAATATAAACAATCTCAGTAAGAAGCTTTTAGAATCCATCAATATGTTTTTGAGGTTATTTCAAAGAAACCATACAGATGATTGTCTCAAATACGTCAGAAAAATGATAGTTGAGGCCCAAGGAAGCTATTGGTCAGTGAATAAATTTTTAAGGTTACTTTGAAGATGACTTGGTGAAATTATAATTTAACGGCAGGCCGGAGTAGAACCTGATACCGACCGAGTAACAATTGAGTTGTTTGTTATTTACTCAAGTATTAATCGGTGTATCTTCAAAATAATGGTTGATCACAACAGATATTATCATTATGAATATCTATGCACAAGAAAAAAAAAATCTACCGATTTGTTTTTGAGAAAAGTAAGGAACGCCGAAGTAAAAGATTATGTTTATAATATTTTCGCGTTCCTTACTTTTCTCAAAAACAAAGCGATAGATTTTTTTTTTCTTGTGCATAAATATTTGTAATAATAATATCTATTGCGCATAACCTTCAATTTGCAGATACACTGATTAATACTTGAGTAAATAACAAAAATGCCAATTAGACAAGGACAGCGAATCCGGCCTGCTCTTAAGATGGTAATAAAAAGATTACAGGAGTCTTTTTGGTCGAAAAACGATTTTTTTAAAGCTTATTCTCGTATTTTATGGATACATATGATATAAATCCGACTGAATATCGATATTTAGGAGATTTTTTCGGTCACTGAACGTGTATTTGGTGTTTTTTTTTAACGTCGCTATATTTATGCTATGCCTTTTTTGCTATGCTAATCAGCGACGGAGCTCGTAAGTGTGTTTGTGAACAAAGCACATGTAACGTACAGTGGTGCTTGTATCAATCGGCCGAGAGCAGGATTCGAACTCGGAACCTCGAGATTACGAATCCAACGCTCTACCGAATGAGCCACAAACCGACTCATGTATTTGGTGTTATTTTCATGATCAGAATGCAATAAAGCCTCTAAAATGCTATAAATCTATAAAATTTTCAGTTTTTTGATATTTTAGGTACTTTCCACCATTCCTACAAAAATCTGCAAAAAATATGAATGATAGATTTTATGAAAGGCAAAGTTTCTAAAAGTCAAAAATAAGTATGCATTCATACCGTTAATGTACAGGTATTTGAAATTCTCAAATTTATTTTTAGGTTATGTTTGAGACTCGTAAGGTTTTATATAGTCACTAAATATATGCGTTTTATCGTCCTCTTTTACCTCGATTTCGAATTTTGAAGATCCTTTAAGATTTTACCTAATTATAGCAAAAAAACCGAAAAACACTTTTTTTGAGGTTATGAAGCCAATTTTGACCATAGGGATCTGAAACTTTCAGGATTTTAGTTTTTTGACAAGACAAAAAAATAAGCAAAGTTTCAGGGAAATCCGAGTTAAGGCCATTTTTACATGCTTATTCGGCTATACTCTTTTGAAAAGAAAATGTTATTTATTTAGCCAATTAGATATAAAAAAAATTACTTGATGGATTTGCTTTAAATATACATACTATCTATGTTTTCGTATAACTAGAAGGGAAGTTATTGAAAATTGGTATTCATAATGTAGTTTTTTTTATAGAGCCATTTTAAGTATTTTAAAAAAATTTTCCATTTTTCATTTATTTTGTATTTTTCGTAAATTACTTGATGAATTTGCTTTGAGATTTGCAAGGGAATTATTCGCAACTGCCAAAAGAAGCATAACTTTTAAAAACCGATTTCTTTGGCGTAGTTTTAATTTTAGAAAATTTTTTCATTTTACGTAAAGTACTCGATAGATTTGCTCTAAAATTTGTATTCAAATTATTTGCTACTGTCTTTATAAAACAAGTTTAAAAAAAATAATTTTCTTAGAGTAGCTTTTTGTTCACTTCTTTTGATTTCTGATTTAACGCTTTCACTAACTTTTTTCTTACTTCCTCACTTCTTCGCTATCCTTCTATTTCAGATTATTGAAATAATGAAAACACGAGTGTATTAAATAGATAATATGATTATTCTTTATTATACAAAAATGTCTGAGCACAGAGCGGGATACAGAAACATGTGTCAAGAGAACGCAAGGACAGCGAGAGAAGAACTAACTTTGCTTATCGCATTCGCTACTTTATACTTTTAGATACTAGCTTTATCTCTTATGACTTACTGTATACGAAATTGCTATTTCAACACTCCCCTACAATTTCTGAATAGTACAGAATTATAAATTTACCTTCCCTTTTTTAAGAAATACGTATTTAGACTTAAACATTATAAAATATAAGACATTCCTAGTTGATTTCGTAATTTTATAAACTTTTCACTCGGAAGACCCTTTGTCATAATATCAGCTAGCTGGTCATCAGTTGAAACATACCCTACAATTATACTCTTATCTTCAACTAAATCTTTAATGAAATTGAATTTAATATCTACGTGTTTCAACCGCTTATGTTCATACTTAGATAATAATTTAATGTAAGATTGATTATCCTCAAACATGACAACCCTCTCACAACTAATCTTAAAACTTGACAACAGATTCTTAAGCCACAACAGTTCTGCTGCTGCATGCGCCAAGGCCACGTATTCGGCTTACGTAGATGATAAGGCCACCGTCGCTTGCCGCTTCGTTCCCCAGCATATTAAGTTATGGTTCAATTAAAAAACGAAACCCGATACAGACTTGCGATCTTTTGCGTTTCCCCAGTCAGCATCCCCGTAACCATCCAGATTATATCCGTTTTCCCTACTATAAAACAATCCTACATTTACAGTTCACTTAACGTAGCGCAGAACTCTTTTTAGACCCTTACAATGAACTATTTTAGGATTACTTTGAAATTTACTGAAATGATTGACCGCAAAACTTAAATCTAGTCTAGTTGTTTGACTTAAATATAACAGGTAACCAATCAATTCTCTATAGGGTTCATTTAACAAAACGGTATCATCGTTCTCATAGTTATCGAGTTTAGTTTCAATCGGCGTTTTCACTGGGTTACATTCATTCATGCAAAAACGGTTAAGTAATCGTTCAATATAATAAGATTGATTCAAAAACAATCCATTCTTATCTTTCTTTATATTAATTCCAAGAAATGTACCGATCTCACCCATATCTTTCATTTTGAACCTAGCTTTTAATTTTTCTTTCACCCTTTCTAATTTACATCTATCTTTCCCTGCCAGAATCATATCATCGGCGTATAGAAATAAAAACATTCCGTCATATTCGTTAACCCCAACATAGAGACATTTGTCTGCATCTGACCTTACGAAATTTAAATTTTTTACAAATTTATCAAATAAGGCATTCCATTCACGCGGAGCTTGCTTGAGACCGTACAATGTCTTGTTTAATTTACATACTTGATTATCATTTGCTTTTATTCCTTCAGGAATAAAATATATATATGAAAATGATCCATTTTATATATGAAAATGATCCATTTTCATATATACGGTCTCATGCAGATCTCCATGCAGAAACGCGTTTTCTACGTCCAGCTGACGCGTCAATAAATCCTGCTCAACTATCAATGACAATGAAATTCTCAAAGTTGTGACTCTCGCTACCGGCGCGTACGTTTCGTCGTAATCATAACCTTTTTCCTGCGTGCACCCCTTAGCTACTAATCTAGCTTTAAACTTATCTATATTACCGTCCGCGTCGCGTTTAATTTTAAAAATCCACTTACAGTCTATTATTGTACAATCAAACAGTTTGTTTAAAAGAGTCCATGTGTCGTTTTGCAACAACGATTGAAGTTCTCGTTCGACAGCTTTATTCCAATTTTCCTTATTTTGATTTTTGTCTATCTCATCGAATGAACCTGGTATATCTTCAACATACGTTTGCGTATTGAGCGCTACCATAGCATAGTCTTGCAAGTACTTTGGTTTTGCCTTGTTCCGCGCGCTTCGTCGAGGCAGTTCACTCACAGTCGACTCACTAGTTTCCTCTTGCGCAGCATCGACGCCGCCTTCTCCATCTGTTTTGTCGTTTTTAGGGAGAGTTTCATTCGATTCAGTAGAGTCCTCACTATCTTCTTGGTACATTGGTAACCAATCTTCAGTCACTGAAGCTTCATGCTCAAATTTGTTTTCATCAAAAATTACGTCATGACCGAAAACAATCTGATTTTTATCTAAATTCCATAATCGGTATCCATTCGTGCAGTAACCCATATATTAACATTTTTCCGTTCGTGTTTCTAGTTTTCCATGTAATAATTCTTTAGGTATTAATAAATACGCAGCACAGCCAAAAATTCTCAATTTTTTATATTTCGGTACTTCTCTGTACCACATATGTGCTGGAACTTTTCCATCAAGACATAACGTTGGGCTTCTATTAATTAGATAGACCGCTGTTCGTACTGCGTCTGTCCAAAACTTCTTATTTACTTTACTGCCTAAAAGCATACAATGAGCTCTTTCCAGTATGGTACGATTGGCGCGCTCCGTGACTCCATTCTGCTGTGGCATATACCTTATCATGAATTCAAACTGTATGCCTTTACTTTCGAAAAATTCTTTCATTCCCTTGACACATACTCACGTCCATTGTCACATCTAAAGTGACTTATTTTTGTTCCGAAGTGAGTTGTAGCCATTGCTTCGAATATTTTGAAATATGAGAATACTTCTGATTTGGCTTCCATGTCGTACACTGCCATGAAGTGAGTGTAATCATCTATAAACGTTACTAGATACATTTTATTATTATATGATATTGGATTTATAGGACGGACAACGTCGCTATGGATTAACTGTAGCGGGTGAGTTGCTCTTGCACGCTTTTCGTTGTGTGGTAACTGCGCCTGTTTTCCTTCAATGCATGTGACACATTTTTCTATTCCTGAGTTTGCGACCGATTTTATTTGCTGCCCATATTCATCACTGTAACCACTAAGTTTTTTAACATTATCATAACTTAAGTGTCCGAGTCTTTTATGCCAAATGTCAGAATTTACACTTGCACTACAAACATTCACTGATTTTTCAATTTGTTCAAAACTTAGTTTGTATAAATTCACTTTTCTATCTAATGAAGCAACAGCTAATTTTACTTTGTTTTTCAAAATCAGCCCTACGCCACCTTCATGTACAATTTTAAATCCTTTCGAATCTAATTTTCTGACAGAAACGAGATTAAACTCTAAACCTTCAACTGAAAGAACTTTTCGCATTACAATTGGTATTCTCTGACCATCAACCTCACTTATTATTTCCAGCTCCCCTTCGAACTTTGCTTCCAATATTGCACCTGATTTAGCCGATTTAATACTTATCGGTTTTTCCAATTTTCTTACGTTTGTCAGTGTAATATCCTTGCAAACCAAGTGCTCTGTTGCACCAGAATCAAGGTGAAAGTTCAAAACATTTTTATTGTTCGCTGTGCCAGCAGAAAAACAGTAAGGAGCACACTCTTCGGTTTTATTATTCGAGGTTAAGTTCGCAGAACTAGTTTGGTTTTGTGTTACGTTTTTCTTTTTACATTCCGAGCGTTTATGTCCAATCATGTCATAGTTATAACATCTATATTTAAATAGTCCCTTTTTAGCTGTATTAATTTCCTTTACGCTCGATTTTGCTGAGAAAACGGTTGGCAACTCTGTCACACGGTTAGATTTCTTTTTATTTTCTGTGCGTTTTGCTTCTTCGTCAAGCAAACGGCTTTTTACGAAACTTAAATTTAACTGCTCTGAACTAAGTGTTTCAATCGCTGTGACCACGTGATCATATTCGCTTGGCATAGTTAACAGTAAATGACAAACTATATCTGTATTTTCCAACTTTGCTCCACTGATTTTCAATTCACGTACGAGTTTGTCGAAGACAAGAAAATGACTTGACAACGTGTCTTTTCCGGCATTGAATTTCATAATAAGCAGTCGTTTCCTCACAAGTAACTGACTGACTATGTCTTTTCTCTCGAAAGTTTTTTTCAACGATTCCCAAATATCAAATGTCGTATTTTTGTCTTTCACGTATTCAAGATGGCTGTCAGCAATCCGTTGTATTATTTGCGACCGACACTTTCTGTCCTTTTTTTCCCACTCTTTAAGCAATTTTTCTTTTTCTAGAATTTCTTCCGGTTTGTCTGTAGCTAGAAACTCAACTCTTCTGGTATAAGGTATTTCCGTTAATTCCAATAATTCCAACTCTGTTAGGAGCGTTTCGATTCTAAACTTCCAATCACCGAAGTTTGTTCCATCGAAAAGAGGAATTCTATACTTTTCTGCTTCCGCCATTTTAGCACACAGATTTTGTTAATTAACGACGTTAATTAAGAATTTGGTACTTAACTTTAATGAGCCAACCTATGATTTTTTTTTTTTTTTTTTTTGCTAGACACAACACACTCAAGCAGTTAGGCGTTCTGGGCCCATAACCTATTGAAATAATGAAAACACGAGTGATTAAATAGATAATATAATTATGCTTTATTATACAAAAATGTCTGAGCACAGAGCGGGATACAGAAACATGTGTCAAGAGAGAGAACATGGACAGCGAGAGAAGAACTAACTTTGCTTATCGTATTCGCTACTTAGATTAGATTATATTGATTTTTATTGGCCAACAATATTAATTACATAGCCATTACACAGTCACAATCAAATTGGCGTATGTATACAAAGAGAATACAAAGGTATATTACATCGTGTTACAAAGTATGGCGCGAGATACAAATCTTATACACATAATAAGTGCATCTAAAAAGTTTAAAAAAATATCAAAATTGAATTTACCTAATATCACAAAACTTATGAGTTAAAGCTAAGGTACCTCGGGGTCGCGAAGCCCATCTAAAACAACTAAAACATTGCTCTATCCCTGAGGTAAAAGTAATAAGCAGACATTCGTTATAAACTATACATTTATATCTTATAATAATAATAATCGTCAGGATAGAATTCTATTTATAAGTTAAATTTTTTTATCAATATTCATAATAAAATTTGAGATAATATGCAAAAGTTTCATATCTAATATAGATAAAATACTTGTAATGGAGAATGGTCCAATCGATTGAACTTTGTATAATTCCATTAGCATAGTGCTTCTTTGTATATTAAAACGTTTACAGTTTCAAAAAACGTGCTCAATCGAATCGAAGCACTCTCCACATTCACACATATCCGAATCAACGATATTATGTCTAAATAGACTACTATTTAAGTAAGTGTGTTCACTTCTTATTCTGTTAATAATAGAAATAGACTTTCTAGGTAGGTCAATTTTGTGAAACCAAGGTACTTTATACTCTTTATAAAACTTAAAAAAGTCTACTGCCTTTTCGCTATTGATTACCATAAAATCATTTTTATTTTTCTTTTTACATATTTTTTTGTAATTGATTATAAGGTCAGTAAAAGGAATATCGAAGTTGGTTTTGTATTTATCCACAGCTGCAGCTTTAGCTAATTTATCAACATTTTCGTTACCTACAATACCTTTATGAGCAGGTATCCAAAAGATTTCAATTTTACTATTTTTATAATTCTTTCTTAAATCAAGTAGTTTAAATCTAATTTTAGATATTAAAACAGGTTCTTTGTTTAACCCTTTGATATTTCCAAGTATTTTTACTACACTTTCAGAATCGCTAAAGATTCTGAAGTTTTTATCAGTATAGGGATATTGTTTTTTCCATTTATCAATGTTATCTAACGTTTGTAATATTGCATAGCTTTCAGCTGTGAATATTGAGAATGAATCAGGTAGTTTATACAAGCAATTAAAACCTTCATCTTGACTCCAGGCAGCAAAGCCCACCGGCGATGAATAGTCTTCCATCTGTTTGGATCCATCGGTAAACACACCCATTACATTTGTATTACTATTAAATATCTCATTAAAGGTTCGATTTGGTTCTGAGGAACCAGCAATCATCTTACCCGATTCAATATTACAGAACATTGGTAAAATACTCGTTTCATAGGGTATTTCGAACTTGAGGAATTTTTCCGTTTGGAAAATTAAACCATTGTTAAACCAGCAGTTTCGATAGCACTCCAGAGCCATCGATTCAGTAAAATTTTGTTTTAAGGTTGGATTGTCAGATTTCAATGTTTTCATCTAGTATGTTAGTAATTAAATTATTAGATATGGACAGATTTTTTAAGATGTATTTAAAGCAAAGAAACTCAAATCTATATCTTAAATATGGAATACCAGATTCAGCGATTAAGTAATTTATTGGGGTGTTATTACGGCAACCCAGCGCCATTCTCAATGCGGAATTCTGTATTTTTTGCAGCTTATTCAGTTTGGAGTCTTTGATTGGCGATAAGAGGAAGTCGCCATATTCAAGTTTAGATCTGATAAATGATTTGAATAGTGTAAGCATGATATCCGGATTACAGCCCCAATAAACACCCCTCAAGCAACTTAGTATACTTAAGGGGCGCAGACAACAGTTTCTAACATAATTGACGTGAGCATTCCAGTTAAGATTCATATCCAACTTCATACCCAAAAACTTTACAACTCTAGAGGAAGTAACCTCCTCACCACCAATGTCAATGTGAAATCCAGCTAATTTGGGAATTCTTTTCCCACTAAATATCATCGGTTGGCATTTATCCGAGGCTAACTGTAAGTTTTTTTCTTTTAAGGCATCAGCAAGTTTTTTAATTTCAATTTCTAATAAACTTAGTGATTCATTAATGTTTTTAGTATTCATAATATTCGCTACTTTATACTTCTAGATACTAGCGCCATCTCTTATGACTTACTGTATACGAAATTGCTATTTCAACAGAGATTAATCCTCATTTTTACCCTATTTCCATCCATCCTTGCCTCTCTCTTCCTATTTCCTAATCACTCTCTCAAATTCACTAATTTTTCTTGAATAGAAATTGTATTTTACATTGAAATCACATTTTGAAAAATAAAATCAAATTACTCTAACTCAATGAGCTCTATGAGAAAGCATTGCGCCAAAGCACTTGGCAGTATTTTTTTTTCTTCGGAAGTAAACATTTAGAGAAAAAACTTTACTTATAGAAGAGTTTTTTTTTATTTTCTACATGCCAGTATTTTAAAAAAATCAACTCTTTAACTTTTCATATTTAGCTGTTTAGTCAAAATCGAACAATACTTTTACGTATTTTCGAGCGCATATTCCCTTTTTGCATCCGGCCCTTCAATTGTATTTAGTAATTAAGTATTGAAGTGATTATTTTTTAATATGCATATAATATATAAAAAAATTTCAACTTTTTTAGTGATTTTCTTCATTTGAGGGAATCGTTGAGCGTCAGGGTATAATATTTTGTTTCCTTCCATATTTTAAGATCTGGAAATTTATCTCAAAGTTTGAGCAAAATCCGTGATCCGCAGGTCTGATACTCTTCTAGTCAGTGTATTATTAGAATGAAATTAAAAATAAAAATTGGTATAATTATTTTTTTCTGACTTAAGCCCTCTTGATAATTTTTAACATGTGCTATGTACTCAAGCTCTTTTTCAATAATAACCTTCTTCTATTTGAAACAGTATTTCTATACATTTAATGATTTTAAAAGATGCATCAACACTTTTTGAGCTTAAAATATAACCTTTTTTAGTTTCTCAAAAAAATTGACTTAAGAACAGGCCGAACTATCTGTCTTTATCTAACAGTGTTTTTCATCATTTATATAAACACTATTGACTGCAACACTAAAAGAATGGCAGTCTCCGCTGGATACTAGTATCATATATAAATTTTATAATAAGAACAAAATTATTTAATCACGTGATTTTTTAATAATATGAATCGTACTGAAAATCTATAATGTAACCTTTTTTTTTGTTAGGTCTCATATTATTAAAAAACCAGGTGATTAAATTATTTTGTTCTTATTATAAAATTTAATTATCATACTAGTATCTAGTGGGAACTGCTATTTTTTACGTGTTGCAGCCAATGGTGTTTACATAAATGATGAAAAACACTATTAGACAAAGACAGATAGTTCGGCTTCTTCTTAAGGGGTGTCCTTATACCGGCACAGAGATTTACCTTATCTACATTTGAATTATGCATTCTAATTAAAATTTAACTATTTTTGACTAAAATTTTTTTAACAAAAAACAAAACCGACTTCAAAAAAATGCACTAAAAAGTTACAAATAATTTATAATCTTTAATAATTATACGCATAGTACGCATCTAACTCAACACATGTGTTGCAAACATATTATAGATTATCTAATTATTTGTAAACAGCACAAACAAATTATATTATTGTTTAATTCACGAAAAAATATTTTCGAAGTCAGCGTCAAGTTGTTGAATCGTTCTGCATAGATGTAGAATTTGACGCCGACTTCAATAATATTTTTTCGTGAATTAAACAATAATATAATTTGTTTGTGCTGTTTACAAATAATTAGATAATCTATAATATGTTTGCAACACATGTGTTGAGTTAGATGCGTACTATGCGTATAATTATTAAAGATTATAAATTATTTGTAACTTTTTAGTGCATTTTTTTGAAGTCGGTTTTGTTTTTTGTTAAAAAATTTTTTTTTTGTAACTGTTTAGTGCATTTTTTTGAAATTGGTTTTGTTTTTTGTTAAAAAATTTTTTAGTGTATCCCCCTACTAAAAGCGCAAATATAGGTAGACCCACTAATTATGCCTAACTTCCATTATCAATTCATAACGCATGCATTAGTACATTATACCAAGCAATGTATAGGAGGAAAGAGAGAAGGCCCAACGGCACAGGGTCGTTGTGTGTGCATGTATACATATTGAAGCTTAGGTAAGAGACGGAGAAAGAGAGAGAAAACAAAACTCCCAGTTTTCTTAATTTGATAATTGGGTCATACAAACCGAATATTGGCCCAATAATTATAGAACACTTATGGGACCTTCCTGCAGACATTCTCTATCAGATAAAAAAAAGTTTTTTCGAATCGGTTAAGAAATGACGGAGTTATGAGGTAATAGACATAAAAAAAAAAAAAAAATTTAGTCGAATTGAGAACCTCCTCCTTTTTGAAGTCGGTTAAAAATTCATAGAAGAGGCACATTACTGACATTCTAAAGAATTTATTGCAATGTTAAAAGACAGAATAAAAGTGAAAATGAAGACAAAAACTGCATAATACGATTATTTATAACTACATCGTACTAAGCAGTACAATCGTACAATCGTATTAAGCAGTTTCCGCCTTTATTTTTACCCTTATATTGTCTTTTAACGTTGCAATAAATTCTTTGGCATGTTAAGAATGTGTCTCTCTTACGAATTTCAGTCATGAAAATTAAAATTTTTATTAAAATTCATAATTTAAATATAGATAAGGTAGAACTCTATGTCGGTATGAGGATGCCCCTTAAGAGCAGGTCGACTTTTTCTGTCCTTTTCTAATTGACGAATTGATTTTTTCACGAAAACTAATAATTTTAACGAAAAATAAAGAGAAAGCCCCATCGCGTATTAAAAAAAGCTATATTTTTTTTAATAAGAAAGAATTGATTTTCTCGCTTCGTTTTCAAGAAAACCTTGAAAAACTTAAAACATAGAGGTTGGGTTGGACAATTTGGTTTTTCAAAGTTTTCTTCAGAACGAAGCAATGAAATTAATTTTTTTTCATTAAAGAAAATATAGCTTTTTTTAATACGCGATGGGGCTTTCTCTTCATTTTTCGATTAAGTTATTAGTTTTTGCAAAAACTTAATTCTTCGATTAGAAAAGGATGGAGATACGTGACCTCCTCTTAAGCCCTTTTACCTTGCTACTATAGATGCTTGGTTCGATACCCGAAATATCCAAAATAGTATATTACGCAACGAGTGCGTAAAATATGTGATTATCGCACGAGTCGGTTTTGTCGCCCGAGCGCAGCGAGGGCGACAAATGAGACGAGTGCGATGATCACTTTACGCATTAGTTGCGTATATTATTTTTTCTAACAAGTGCGCAAAATTCTAAGAATGACAAACTTGCGTCTGTGATAGCATGTACAATCTTGTTCGAAGGCTATCAAGATTGTAAAAGGTAGTCGAGGTCGGGGCGCAGGACGGGGTCCAGGGGCGGAGGGGGCAAAGCCCCTGCCGGGGGGGTTCGGGGGGGCAGCGCCCCCCCGCATCCAAAAAAATAAATAATATTACTAATATAAAAATAAAATTAATAAAACCATCAACGGCAAGCCGTAGTAGAACCTGATATCGACCGAGTAACAATTGAGTTGTTTGTTATTTACTCAAGTATTAATCGGTGTATCTTCAAATTAAAAGTTGAGCGCAATAGATATTATTATTATGAACATCTATGTACAAGAAAAAAAAAAATCTACCGCTTTGTTTTTGAGAAAAGTAAGTAACGCCAAAGTTTTTTCTCGTTACTTACTTTTTTTTAAAAAACAAAGCGATAGATTTTTTTCTTCTTGTGCATAAATATTTATAATAATAATATCTATTGCGCTCAACTTTTAATTTGCAGATTCACCGATTAATACTTGAGTAAATAACAAAAATCTCAGTTAGACAAGGATAGCTCTCAAATTAAAATTCCATGAAAATATATTATTAAAATAATAATTGAGAATTCCTCCCCCCTCTTTAAAACAATAAATAAGAAATTATTTAAATGATTAACTCTAAGATTAATTAATAAGAGAGTTCACATATCGCGAAAAAAATTGTACATAGCACTTTAAAAGAGCACCACAAGAGCTTTCAAATGAGATGTATAAATGTCTGTTATGATGTATAGTTCCTGAAATATAATATTTTAAAAATTAAAAAAATTTTTTTTAGATGAAATCATTTTACGCACGTTCAAATCATTTTACGCACGCTCAAATCATTTTACGCACGCTGTATTCATTTTACGCACGCTGAAATCATTTTACGCACGCTCAAATCATTTTACGCACGCTAAAATCATTTTACGCACGCTGAAATCATTTTACGCACGCTGAAATCATTTTACGCACGCTCGATTCATTTTACGCACGCTAAACAAATGCGTCTCATAATATGATATTTTATGTACGCAAACGGGTACATGAAATCGAATTTTGCGCACGCCGTTAGAAAAACGTTTTTAAAGCTCTAAGTCAAAAGGATCAAAAGTTAGAAGTCATGGAATAATTTTAATTTTTCAAATCTTTCGTTAAGAGCAGGCCGAATTTTCTGTTCTTGTCAAATTCAGATTTTTGTTATTTACTCAAGTATTAATCAGTGTATCTGCAAATTGAAGGTTAAGCGCAATAGATATTATTATTCCAAATATTTATGGACAGAAAAAAAACTACAGCTTTGTTTTTGAGAAAAGTAAGGATTGCGAAAATATTATAAACATAAACTTTTACTTCAGCGTTCCTTACTTTTCTCAAAAACAAAGCGGTAGAATTTTTTTTTCTTGTGCATACGTGTTCATAATAATAATATCTATTGCGCTCAACCTTCAATTTGAAGATACACTAATTAATACTTGAGTAAATAACTAAAAACTCAATTGCTACTCGGTCGGTATCAGATTCTACTCCGGCCTGGTCTTAAATAAATTTATTGGGGTCTGCACTTACTTTTGTGTAAAAATATTTAATATAATAACGAAAATTTAGATTAGACAAGACAGAACTATACTGCCGCTTCTTGAATATTTTTTTTATAACCAAAAAATAAGTCAAGACACGAGTAGAGGAAACTCTTAAAAGTTACTTGATTTTGCGAAAAACGCTGCCAAGTGCTTTGGCGGAATGCTTTCTCATAGAGCTCTTTGAGTTTCATTAATTTTTTTATATTTATTCAAATGTGATTTTAATATATAACTAGTGGGCATATATTTGCACTTGACTTATGTAATTCTTATATAATTCTGGGGTAAAGTGCTGCTGCAAGGTTCTTACGGAAGACTGCTTCAATTCTGCTGCAAGTATGCGTGTTTATTCTCGTCATATAATTACGCTCAACTTATGTCATACTTATGTAATTCTGGGGTAAAGTGCTGCTGCAACATTCTTACGGAAGACTGCTTCGATTCTGCTGCAAGTTTGCGTGTTTATTCTCGCCATATAATTGCACTTAACTTATGTCTTTCTTATGTAATTCTGTAGTAAATTGCTGCTGTAATATTCTTACGGAAGACTGCTACGATTTTGCTGCAAATTTGCGCGTTTATTCTTATCTTTGAATCGCACGTTTCGATTGGCAATCTGTTACAAATCTGTCGCACGTTTCAGTCGCAATTAAATTTCAGCAGATATGCATTAAAATGTGAAAACAGACTAAAATTTTCTAAAATGAAAACTACGCTGAAAAGATCGGTTTATAGAAGTTATCCTTCTTTTGGCAGATGCAAATTATTCCCATGGAAATCTCAAAGCAAATTCATCAATTAACTTACGTAAAATACAAAAAAAAATTAAAAATCGAAAATTTTTTTAAATTCTTAAAATGGCTCTATAAAAAAAAATACACTATGAATACAAATTTTCAATAGCTTTCCGCCTAGTTATACAAAAACATAGATGGTATACAATATTTGAAGCAAATCCATCGAGTAATTTTCGAGATCTAACTGGTTAAATAAATAACATTTTCTTTTCAAAATTTCTTTTTCAAAATTTTAAAAATGCTCTAAAATTAAAACTACGCTATGAAAATCAATTTTTGAAAATTTCCCTTCTTTTGGCGGTCGCAAATAATTTCCCTGTAATTTTTAGAACAAATCTATCGAGTACTTTACGTAGAATAAAAAAAAATAAGAAAAGAAGAATCAAAATTTTTTTCTAAATCTTTAAAATTCTCTAAAATTGTAACCACTCTAAGAAAATTAGTTTCCAAAAGCTAATTTTTTTCAGACAATAGCGAATTAATTGTATGAAAATTGTGGAGAAAATTTATAGTATGGTTAACGCAAAAAAGAAAATAAATGAAAAATAAAAATTTTTTAGAAAATTTTCAAAGTGCTCTAAAATTAAAACTGCGCTGAGAAAATTAGTATTCCAAAGCTTGTTTTCTTCAGATAGTAGCGAATTAATTGCATACAAATTTTGGAGCAAATCAATCGAATGGTTTTCGTAAAATAAAAAAAAATTAAAAATAAAAATTTTTTTAAAAATTTTAAAAATGCTCTAAAATTAAAAGTGCGCTAAGAAAATTAGTTTACAAAATTTTTAATAATTTTGGCAGTCGAAATAAAGTTTCATACAAATTTTCGAACAAATTCTTCGAGTAATTTACGTAAAATACAAAAAAAATGAAAAATCGAAATTTTTTAAAAATTCTTAAAATGATTCTAAAAAAAAACTGCACTAAGAAAACCAATTCCCAATAGCTTCCGCACCAGTTCATCAAAAAATTGAATTGTATGGAAAATTTGGAGTAAATCCATCGAGTAGTTTTTAAGATTTTATTGGCTTAATAAATAGAAACATTTTTTTCAAAAATTTCAAAATGCTCTAAAATTAAAACTGAGCTAAGAAAATCAGTTTTTAAGAATTTATTTTATCGGGGCAATCAGAAATAAATTCCATGCAAATTTTGAAGCAAATTCATCGAGTAGTAAACAAAAAAAACCAAAAAACGAAAAATCAAATGATTTTTTTTTTTTTTTTAAAACTTTAAAATGAAAACTACGCTGGAAGAACCAAATTATCAATAGCTTCCCAGCAAGTTAGTCACAAAACTAAATTCCATGCAAAATTAGAAGCAAATCCATCGAGTAGTTCTCCAGATACAGTTTACTAACTGAATTCATACATACACACACACACACACACACACACACACACACACACACACACACACACACACACACACACACACACACACACACACACACACACACACACACACACACACACACACACACACACACACACACACACACACACACACACACACACACACATACACACATTTTCTGGAAACCACTTTTTTTGACTCACTGAGTTCAGATATGTACAAATTAATGAAAAAATAGAAAAAAATTTTTTTTACCGATACAATGCTTTCTCTATGAGAAAGCAAAAATCATCATATTTTGCTAAATCGTGAGATTTATGATTTTCTTCTCAAAAAGCATTAAGTTTCGAAGAAAATTAATGAAAATGTTTTCTGATGGTATTTATGTATTGGATGTACTTCAATTTTGTCACGTCACTGTAACTTGAATCTCGTAAATTAAAAATAAGATTTTTAAATATTCAAATTTCTTTTTTGTTGAATTTTTTTTATGATTATTCGCTACGATGTATTAAATTACAATCCATAAAAATAAAAATATATTTTACGCATAATTATCAATAAAAAAGAATTTTATGCATTTTTTCTTAAATTTAATAGTTTTTGAGAAAAAAAATTGATCTAACGAAGTTAAAGATAACTATCTTTGGAAACTTTTCCTTTAATTAAAAAATTTTGAACAGATAAGCTCAAACATCTACATATTATAATTTGTGAAAATTCAAGTGGTTTCTATATTCTATTCAATCAAAAATTTAAATGCCTCCCTTCAATGTCACCAGCTTTATCTTTCAGTTATAAATCAGTATCCATCTCAAATTAATTTTTTGTGTAAATTTCGATAAATTTGAGTTTTTTTATGTCTTTAGACTTTTTCTCACGAGTGCTGTGTTTTATATATTCATGTGTTATGGCAATTTAATTAAATTGAATTTAATTTAATTTTACTAGACTTTTTGTAAAAAGTTTTTTTTTTATTTTTTAGGGTTTTATTTTAATGTTTCTAATTAGTTTTTTTTAGTTTGATTATAATGTTTAAAATTTTCTTTTTTCCTTTCTCATAGAGAAAGCTTTATATCGGCAAAAAAATTTTTTCTATTTTTCCATTAATTTGTACATATTTAGACTCAAGGAGTCGAAAAAAGTAGTTTCCAGAAAATGTCCGTATGTATGCGTGTGGGTGTAATCATACGCCAGTTAGATCTCGAAAACTACTCGATAAATTTGCTTAAAAATTTGCATGGGAATTCTTTGCGGTTGTCAAAAAAGAAAAACTTTTGAAAATTGATTTTCTTAACATAGTTTTAATTTTAGAGTATTTTGAAAATTTTTAAAAAATTTTCATTTTCTATTTTTTTTTCTGGTTTACGTAAACTACTCAATGGATATGCTCTAAAATTTGTACGCAAGTTATTTGCTACTTTTTGAAAAAAAAAATCTTTTGAAAACTAATTTTCTCAAAGTAGTTTTAATTTTAGAGCAATTTTTTTTTTTGATAGATTTCTACGGGCTAGAAGCCCATTTACATACAATTTTTGACCTAGATTAGTTTTTGGCATATTATTTACTGTGGTGCCAGCCCATTAACTGAAATAGTACGGTTCACAACATCGATTTCAGTCACGAAAATCTGGAAAAACAATGTACAGTAGACAATGCTTCCGTGAAATTCGTTCCAGCGGGGAACCGATCCCACGCTCCTCGAGGTTCTATTGTGTTAACCGGCAAGACACATCTGCATAGCGCTTTACTCGATTACGCCAATCGCCCCTCCCTAATTTTCAAAATGTTCAAAAAAATTTTCCTTTTTATTTTATTTTCTATTTTACGTAAACTATTCGATGGATTTTCTTCCAAATTCGTATAAAATTAATTCGCTATTTTCTGAAGAAAAAAAAGCTTTTAAAAAATAATTTTCTTAGCGTACTTACAATATTCGAGAAGTTTAAAGGTTTTGAAAATAATTTTGATTTTTCATTTTTTTTTATTTTACGTAGAGTACTCAATAGATTTGTTCTAAAATTTGCAGGGAAATTATTTGCGACTGCCAAAAGAAGGAAAATTTTAAAAATTTGATTTTGCTAGCGTAATTTTAATTTTTGAGCATTTTGAAAATTTATAAAAAGAAATTTCTGAAACAAATATTGTATTTATTTAGCCAATTTGATCTCGAAAACTACTCGATGGATTTGCTTAAAATTTTTCATAATTTTTTTATTTTACGCAAAATAATTGATGAATTTGCTTTGAAATTTGCATGAGAATTATTTGCAACTACCAAAAGAAGGATGACTTTTAAAAACCGATTTTCTTAGCGTGGTTTTGATTTTAGAAAATTTTGAAAATTTTCATTTTTTTTTATTTTACGTAAACTATTCGATAGATTTACTCTAAAATTTAAATACAAGATATTTGCTACTGTCTTTATAAAACAAGTTTAAAAAAAATTATTTTCTTAGCGTAGCTCTTTGGTCACTTCTTCTGATATCTGATTTAACGCTCTCATTTATTCTTTTCTTATTTTTTCATTTTCTCTCTGTCTTTCTAGCTCATATTGATCCGCATTTTTACCTTCTAACACTCGCTATCCCTTTTTCGTCTTAATTTTTCTTGAATAGAAATTATGTTTTTTACATAGAAATCATATTTTAAAAAATAAAATCAAATTACTCTAACTCAATAAGCTCTATGAGAAAGCATTGCACCAAAGCACCTGGTAGCATTTTTAGTTGGTACGCATAAAATTAATTCTTTTCATTTTTTTTCTTTTATTTTAATTAATAAAATAAATGTACTTTTATTTTTAGAATTATTTAAAAATTTTTAATACTCCAAAATTTATATTTTAATTTAATTTTAATAGGTACAGAAATAAAATTTGGTTTCAAATTTCAATTTTGTCAAAAGTATTATGCAACATCAGAATTTTTGGAAAATCATATCAAAAGTGTACACCTAAAAATTAAAATTTGTAACGAAGGTGATCTAATTTTTGAAGATCGCAAAAAATTTAAAGACATTTGAAATCACATAAAACAAATATAACGAGTTTTCCATATACTTTGTGTAATAAAAATTTTATTTCAAAATATAATTCAAGGAGAAATTTATTATTCAAGCATGAAGTCAAAGTATATTCATGTTACTTTTGTAATAAAATATTTAACATAATTGATAATTTAAAAAGGCATTAAGGAAATCATATAAATGTTTTATTTAAAAATTAATAATTATTGGATTATATTTTTTTAACAATGAAATATTAATTTATAGTAAAAACATATATTAATTTTAAAAAAATGAAAATCATAATAATTTTCATAGCACTGCGGGACCTAAATTCGCACAAAAATAACGCTCCACTGTTACCTAGGGGGCACTTTTTTAAACAGCATAAAGCCGAATTTACTTAAATCACGTACAGGTAATAAGCGATACTTTGTTATCTAGATTATTTTTTAAAAGTATTTTCATTGTTGATAACAAAATTTAAATTATTGCAATTCTTTCATATTATCATTTTTTGAATTATATAACAATTATAAACTCTTAAAATACGTCTGAAATTAAAGTTAATACTAACATAACATGTGAAGCGAAGAGGTATAGTTAGTTCGGTGCTTCAATATAAGTTTACTCTGTGATTCCTCTAATCACTGTACGCGATTGCTAATACAATACATATAATATAACGGTATTCTAACGTGTTTGAATCTTGTGCGCTTAGGTATTATAATAGGACAGACGCTCGGTGATACATCTCGTCTAAAACGAATAAAAAAGCGCGTCTCTTGACGATCGGCACGCGAAAGAGAAGCACTCCGGCCGCGAGAGGCTTCAGAGAGTTTCCGGCGACCGTTGCGTTAACACGAAACCTGAGCTGCGCTGTGGTCATTAAAAGATTTCGCCACGTAGTCTTATAATACGTCGGACTAACTTCTCAGTTGATAGCGCAAAACATTGTCTTGAATAAAAGTCGTTAGTTCAGATCGACTAGCGTATTATATTATATTTGCTAATTGAAACTCTCAGGAATTCTTTCTGCAGAGCTTCGCTTGACCGCTTCTCGTGCGTCTTAGCGGTCAGCTAATAAGTGCCAGCAAATACGTTGGTCAGCGTGAAAGAGGTTCCACCGATCTACACCAAGACAACCACGTTGGCAGAGCTCAGCTAAATTCAACGATCGGGAAGAGACGTATCCCACCGATCTACTCTAGAGCGTCTACGTATTGTCTACGTACGAGGGAGAAGCTACGGTAACAGGTGAGCGGCGTCTACGTGCACGTAGGTAATTAGTATAAGCTGGTCAGTGCGTTACTGTAAGTACAATTATACAGCGTGATATCCAAGTATTTCTTCCTCGAGATATACTTTTTAGGTAAATTGTAATCATCGGTCATATAGCCGATCAGTGTCATAAGCGAGTTTTATTTAGTTCGCGACAAGCCCTCCTTTTGCTCGTTCTCTTATTAGATGCGTACATTACATTTCATATATTATACAGTTGTACTCTCGTTCATAAATTATCTTATTATATTAATTTCTTTTTGTTTAATAAATTATCTCAAGTTAAGAGCAGGCCGGATTCGCTGTCCTTGTCTAATTGGCATTTTTGTTATTTACTCAAGTATTAATCGGTGTATCTGCAAATTGAAGGTTATGCGCAATAGATATTATTATTACAAATATTTATGCACAAGAAAAAAAAAATCTATCGCTTTGTTTTTGAGAAAAGTAAGGAACGCGAAAATATTATAAACATAATCTTTTACTTCGGCGTTCCTTACTTTTCTCAAAAACAAATCGGTAGATTTTTTTTTTCTTGTGCATAGATATTCATAATAATAATATCTATTGCGATCAACCATTATTTTGAAGATACACCGATTAATACTTGAGTAAATAACAAACAACTCAATTGTTACTCGGTCGGTATCAGGTTCTACTCCGGCCTGCCGTTAAAGTTATAACGTGCCTTCAATTAATTTACATCGCCTGATTGTATATAACATAAAATATATTTCCCGTTGCTTACTCCGAGGCCTCCGTGGTTCTCGTAAGCCGTTATAAATTAATTATTTATTTAGAAATGTTATATAGTTTAATATAACATATTTTCGGACCTGCATCACGAAAGAAAACTGCGCTACCGGCCACGCGTCTCTCGATCAGGTAAGAAAGATAGATAGATAAATAGATAACCAAATTTATCATATGTACATTATGTTATACAATTAATTACAGCAATACATTAGAATTAATAAAAATAATGTCAAGCACAATAATAAAAATAAACAGTAAAAACAGTAATCAAGCAAATACAACAATAAAATAAACTCTACAGCAATAAAATTAATAAAATATAAAACAGTTTTATAAATTAACATGAAGCAGAGGTCCACTCTCCAAGGCAAGGTAGTGTGCGAATGAGGATGTCTTGAATGTCGTAAGCGAGGATGAGTTGCGTAAAGTCGCAGGAAGATCATTCCATAGTCGCGAGGAAGTGACCAGGAATGATCGTAGGCGATACTCAGTGAATGAAAAAGGAATGGTCAAAGGTCTCACATAACCCCTCAAGGACCTCACCGGCCGGCTCCACTGATACATAGAATACAAATAGGATGGAGTACAAGATAAGAACATCTTATACAGATGTAGCAGAAAAATAGTTTCTTCTACCCTCAGTGTATAACCAGCCTAATGAGAACCTATAAGCAGAGATGTGCTCACGCCTACGTACACCGAAGATGTAACGTATACTAGAGTTGATGATCCTCTGATGTCTAAGGTCGAGCTCAGCCGAGAGGTCACAGTAAACCAGACAGCAGTAATCCAGAAGCGGAAACAACAGTGTTTTTATAAGATGTATACGAAGAGTAAACGTAGAGCTCTTTCTAAAGAAGTTTAGTCTATAAAGTAGAGAAAATGAAAAAACAGAAGATTTTAAATTTAATATTAGCACCGTTCAACGGTACGCCAGTTACAGGTGATGAGGATAGCATATTAATATAAAAATAAGAGCCAATAATTATTGCCTTTGTTTTATCAACATTCAATTTCAGATGGTTACTAGAGGCCCAATTTGAAATGAGAATAGCATGATCACTCATAAGATTAGTATAAGTGCTAAGTTCGGAAATCGGAAAATGCACATAGACTTGCAAGTCGTCGGCATATATCAAATGTTGTACACCCGAGCGAAAGTTGGCAGCAACGTCATTAATATAAATGGAGAATAAAAGTGGTCCAAGCACAGAGGCCTGGGGTACTCCCGTATTCAGAGTGACAAAGTCAGACGAATTACCATCAGAGTCGCCAACAGACTGCTGTCTATCAGTTAAGTAAGCGGCAAACCACCTGACAACAGTGTGCGAGACGTATAACAGAGAGAGATAGATAGATAGATAGATATTTTGTTTATTTTATGTACAGTATTTTGTACAATTTACATAATACAGTACATACATTAGATTATAATTTTATATATAATAATGAGCAAAAATAAAAAACTTTAAAACCGTGATAAATTTTAAATAAATTTAACAAAATTAATATAACATGATTTTAAAATTAGCGTAATGGCAGAGGTCCATCCTCTAAGGAAAGGTAGTATGCCAATGCAGATGATTTCAATGTAAGGAGCGATGGAGAGTTACGGATTGGATCAGGAAGTTCATTCCATAGGAATGATGAAGTGACTAAGAAAGATCCATTATAATATTCAGTGAGAGCCGGTGGAACAGTCAATGGCTTCACAGCACCCCTCAATGTCCTCACAGATTAGTTCCAATCATACCTAGAGTAAAGATAAGAAGGTGCTGTAGTCGAAAACATTTTGTAGAGGAAGGATAAGGTAAAATATTTCCTTCTACCAGAGGTAGATAACCAGCCAAGCTTAGAACGATAAGAGGAAACATGCTCACGTCTGCCAATACCATACACATAACGAATACCAGAGTTGATGATTCTCTGAAGCCTCAAATCAAGTTCAGCCGACAAATCACAATAAACGAGACAGCAGTAGTCTATGAGCGGAAAAAGCAAAGTTTGAATAAGATGTTTGCGTAATGCAATATTAGTGCTTTTTCTAAAGAAAGTTAGCCTATAAAGCAATGAAAATGATTTATTACAAACCTGAGCAATGTGCTCCTTCCAATTCAGTTTACTGTCCAACCAAACCCGCAAGTCACGAACCTTCGATTCAAACTTAATAATAGTACCATTCAGTGGGACACTAGTAGTCGGAACAGAAGACAATATATTAACATAATAATAAAAGCCAATAATTATGGCCTTAGTCTTACTGACATTTAACTCAAGGTGATTTCTAGTAGCCCAATTAGAAATAACATTAGCATGAGCGCTCATAATGGATGTAAAAAGGTTCAACTTATTAAGATGAAAATGGACATATACCTGCAGATCATCAGCATATATTAGGTATTGTATGCCAGAATTGAAATCATTAGCAACATCATTTATATAAATTGAAAATAACAACGGCCTCAATACAGATCCTTGAGGAACTCCTGTGTTAAGAGTAAGATAATTAGGCGTGTTACCATCCTCATCAATAACAGCCTGTCGTCGACCTGGGAGATAAGAGGCAAACCATCTGATAACTGTGATAGAGACATCAAGTGAAGACATTTTTTTAAGAAGAATAGCATGGCTCACAGGATCAAATGCCTTACTGAAATCAAATAGTAAGAGCATGGTGACATAGCGTCTATCCATATTAAGCCTGATATCATCCGTTAACCTCAACAAGGCTGTCTGAGTACTATGCCCAGTCCTAAAACCAGCCTGCCGCGGATCCAACAGCTGTCTAGTAGCCAAGTATTCATACAATTGTTGATGAACAAGACGCTCAAGTACCTTTGATAAAAATGACAATAGAGAAATAGGGCGAATATCACTCATAGATTGTGGAGGAGAAACCTTATTGATAGTCTTAACTAGAGATATCTTCCAACATGTTGAAAAAAGACCCTCCTTTAGTGAATCATTGAAGATTCGATGTAAGCATTGTCCAATTACAGGGAACGCGGAATTTATAAATGATTGAGGAATGGCATCCGGACCTCTAGCCTGCGAAGAGAAACTGCGCACAGCCAGACCAACCTGAAACAAAGATACCTCAGAAAACTTAAACATCGGTTTATACGGTTCATCTTCAGTTAAAGAGTTCAAATAATCAGAGATTGATGTAACCGATTGATCAGATGCTACACTGGAAAAGTAACGATTAAGTTCGTCCACAGAGAAGGAGTGACGAGAAGTATTAGCACTAGAGCAAATACCGAGATTACTCAGCTCCTTCCAGATTTGTTTAGAATCAGTGAGCCCAGAGAGTCTATCATGATAATAAAGAAGTTTGGAAGACTCAATGCTCTCATGGGCACGATCACGTGAAGCTCTATAGCTATAGAGCTGAGTAAGTCGAAGTGAAGTCGTGAGCGTTTGTAGCGCCTATAAAGCCTATCTCTCTCGTGAACCAAGCCATGATGCTCTGCAGTAATCCATGGACGACGTTTTACACCCTGTCGAACCTTTTTGATAGGCACAAATACACTGAGAGAAGAACTTGTATGTCGTAAGTCGATTGAAGGTATTTTGCTTAGCAACAGTTATTAGTGAGCAAGTTACGTTTATATTACATTAATTATTGATATTTATAGAAATTATAAATAATAATACAGAATATATCGTTAATATAAGAAACATCGTTACTTACAAACGCAATTTTAAAAATCAATTTATTAAATGTAGAATATAGTATTAACAAAATGCTGACGGCAAATTAAGTTCGCGTGCCAATGTTTATTGCAGGCAAAATGCTTTTGACTATGTGTAAGTAGCTAACATTTTACTTGTAAGTCATTAACAAATGCAAATGCGTGCGATTTACAAAATATCGCTTGCGTATAGTTTACGCAGTGTGTTGGTATTTTTTATACAAGTTTTTCTCTCAGTTAGGGCAATTGCTTCATTTAAATGGCCATAAAGGCAATCAAGTCGAATCTCAAGAGAGGAATCACCGCCACAGATAGAGCAATTCAGTGAGCTAAAATAGTCGAGCTATCTGGCATCATCAACATCCTTATAGTCTCGATAGGAGAAATCATTAAGTACAGGCCTAGAGAGAGAGGACTTAACAGTGGCTGCAATAAGATCATGCCCATCTATAAATGGTACATTGGTCTTCCAATAGTCAAGCAAGGAATCATTTGCATCTACGAGGTATAAATCAAGCCAAGTATCAGATGTGGCAGTATGATGGGTTGCACCGTAAGGCACAGAGAAGAGTGCATTTTCCCTAATTAGACCCTTCAGAAACACAGAGTCATTAGAATCAACAGAAAGGTTAGTATTGAAATCGCCTAAGATGATTTTTGTACTATAATCGTGCATATGAGATGTCAAATCTGGTATGAAATCAGTTCCAGCTAGAAATGGTGCATGAAGTGGCCTGTAGACTACGCCAACAAAAATAGGAGAAACCACATCAGGAGATTTAACCTCACAAAAGAGATATTCAGGTAAACCTGGCTTGCCACACCAGCTACCATTCGAAGAACACAGGTGTATGGAACCTAAAGAGCAATGAACATATAGAGCAACACCACCACCTCTAGTATTACGATCTTGCCTGAAGAGCACGTAGTCATCCAGAGCAATTAGAGAGTCACAGACAATCTGACCCAGTTTTGTCTCTGTCATAGCTATTATATGAAAATAGGAGCGAGAAGCCAAGAATAGTCTTACCATTTCAATATGGGCACGAATAGAGAGAGAGAGAGAGAGAGAGAGAGAGAGAGAGAGAGAGAGAGAGAGAGAGAGAGACGTAGTGAGTGCAGCAAACGACAAGAATATCAATTAGGGTCTTAGCGTTCATCAATAATTTTACTAGCTAGCAAGATTGGAGTTCACTGTGTAGTATTGAATAAAATTCTTATAGTTTTCAGCGACTCCGCGTATAGTATTTAATTTAAAGTTGATTGTTTTTTGTAACGAGAATAAAATTACCGTTATAATAAGTTACCTACCCACCGCTTCTGCGATGCTAATATATATTTGAAGCAACATTCAAATTTATGATTTTACAGAAGGTAATTTAAAATAATAATTTCACATAATATCAATAATATTGATAAAAATTTAGTATTATTACGTGTAATAATCAGGTCTGATTCCATTCAGATTAATGCAGGCCGTCACTGATCAAATTTTTTTCTCTTCGAAGTGATAAGAACACCTTTCAATATGTATATAAAGATAAAATTTACCTCATAGAACGCTCGAAAATTTTTTTTTTCCCTCGCTACAGCGTATTTAGTGTTGGGTGTAAAAATGAAAATGAACCTCAATTTTCAAATTGCCGTAGCTCCGTCAATTTTTGACCTTTCTGGACGTTATTTTAATGAAAATGTGCGAAATTTAGTCTAGTTTTAAATATCGTTTCGATTTTTGCAAAACAAGTTGATATCTCTGAGTTATTCATGAAAAACCGAAAAAAGTGATTTTTTTCAAACGCAATTTTCTCAAAAACTATATTTTTTTTTGTTGAAATGTTTTTATGTTTTTATACATAAAAAATACTAATTTTTAAGATAGGTGAGAATATGCTATTTTGCCTTATTTTTTTTTAACAGATTTTTAAACGTTTTTTTTATATTTTCCATTTTAAAGCATTGATACCATGGCGCATCATGCCATTTTTCCAACTATTACGTCTTTTTACAATTTGTTTATGCTTTTATTCATTAATATAAATTAAAATCTATATTTATCAAAAATATTAACAAAAATCTTTAAAATAAACCCTCGATCAAATTTTTTTATCAATTAGAACCGAAGTTGTGATGATTTTAAGTTTATAAAAATAGAAATTTATTTGTTGATAATTAAAATTTTTTATTCAGTTTGAATTTTGCGCCCACGATTTAAATTTTCTTTGTAGGGAGTGACATATGCCATCGCTAGATGGCGACGATTCACTTTTTGCATTCTCATTAACGACTTGACGCATTCAAGCATATAAAACAAATAAGATAAAAAATAAAATGGTCAAATAAGATTATTTCTTCGTATAAATCTTCTTCTGTCAAATAAATCACTTTTAAATTAATACTATCTCCAATTAAGCATTCTTTAAATTTTTTTAGTGCACATTTTTTATCATCTTTTGAACAAAAAAGTGAAGAATTTATTTTTAATTCCAAATCCGCATCGTCATGTTTATTAAAGTTTTTATATTTATTTAAAGCACTCAACGTAAGTTTCAGGTTCTCGCAATAAACGCAAAGACACAAATCGTTTGGTGGATGGGGTATAACCCACTTTTGTCTTAAGGCATAGAGTAAGGATTTACTAATTTTTGTTTTAATTTCAGGATTTTCTTCTATAAATAAATATTTCTTTTATGCTTCGCGTAAAAAAGCGGTCAACTTTTTTAGTTTTTATACCATTTTCTTTAAGACATTGTGCCACTTTTATTTGCACTTTGACGAGAACATTTGAAATCATCGTTCAAATAATAATTTTTCACTCTCGTTTTATTGGAAATAAAGAGTCAATACTCGTTATTTTATATTTTGTTTAAATGTTACCGCGTGAATAATTATATACAAACGCCTTATGTAATATACTTGATATGTATAATATGTATAGTTGTGCGACGCTTTAGAACTTTCTAGTTCCTTTTTTGCGGCTAAGACCTTAGCAATGTAAAGAGCGGTCTGTTAAATAAATAACTTTTCATAATTACCTTAATTTGTATTAATATGTGCAGAATACATATTATTTAAAGAATAAAGTGTGTTATTTATTTGCCTACATATCCCTACAAATGGTTATGGGCCCAGTATTGCATACATCGTAAAGCATCGCAAAATTGATAATCGCCACGTGGCGTGAATTTGAGGTTAGTTTTCTAAAATAAAAGATTTTAAGTAAAGACTTTTAAAAAAAAATGACACATAAACGATTAGTGTTATAAAATGGCTAATGTTGTAAATTCTACGCGAATTGAAGTGCTCACCAAAGACAACTACGATACATGGTGCATTCAAGCACAAGCGTTGCTTATTAAACATGATGCGTGGGGATATGTAGACGGTCCAAAAAGCCGCAAGCTAAGTCTGGTGAAACTGAACCAACAGATTTACAATTAAAATGGATTCAAGAAGATTTAAAAGCAAAATCTGACATCATTCCGTCCATAAGTCCAACAGAACTGCAGCATGTACGAGGCTGCAATACATTTAAGGATTTATGGGAGAAATTAAAGAATGTGTATGCATCAAAGGGTCCTGCTCGAAAAGCTACTCTCCTTAAGCAGTTGACATTACATAAGTTGCATGAAAATGGAGATGTCCGTGAACATCTTATGAAGTTTTTCGAAGCAGTCGACAAACTAGCATCAATGAATATTGATATAAATAAAGATTTACTTGCAATATTATTATTGTATAGTCTTCCTTCATCTTTTGAAAATTTTCGATGTGCAATAGAAACTCGGGACGAGCTCCCGGATCCTGAAGCCTTAAAAGTAAAAATATTAGAAGAGAGCGAATCTCGCTTACAAAGTAGAGAAGGACGACAAACTGATGGTGCATTAGTTGCGCAATATGTTTTTAAATACCAAAAGGCAAATAAAAAGAAAAATTATTCAAATAATCATAATCAGCAACTCAATCAAAGTATTGGATGGAATCAACAAAACAATTACAATAATGATAAAACGTTTAAGTTTAAATGTTATCGCTGTAAGAAATCGGGACATAAAGGATCACAATGCCCATTAAGATTAAGCGACTCTCAACATAAAGGTTTGATTACTGAAGATTCATATTTAGTAAGTATTGAAACCGAATCATCTGTAATGAAGGTTCAAAAGGAAACTGATCATGATTTATGGTGTCTCGACAGTGGATGCACCACACACTTGTGTAAAAGTAAAAATAAATTTACTAAAATTTTTGAAAACTTTAAAGGTAAGGTAAATTTAGCTAATGATACGTCAACAGAAGTTAGTGCAAAAGGCACTGTTCAATTCATAGCTTCAAATGGCAATGAAGATAAAATTATAAGTTTAAATGACGTTCTGTATGTACCTCAATTAAGAACAAATCTAATATCTGTCTCTAAGATTACTGATAAAGGACATGATGTTTTGTTTAGTAAATATAATGCCACTGTTATAGATGAAAATGGTAATATAAAATTAGTAGCTGATAGACACGGTGATTTGTATTATATTCGTAAAAGCTATGAAAAATGTAATAATGTATTGAATGATAAAATATCTAATTTAGTTCTGTGGCTTTATAGGTTAGGACACCTTAATTTCAAAGATGTCTGTGAGCTAAACCATCGAGGAATAATAGGCGGAAGCGTGCCAGATGAGATCTATTCGTCGACATGCTGTAAAATCTATTTACAAGGAAAGATAGCTGCTTTACCTTTTCCTGTAAGGACGCAAATTTCAAGCACAAAACTCGAAATTGTCTACTCAGATGTATTTGGAATGGTGAGGACTAAATCTCAAGGTGGATCAGCATACTTTGTCACTTTTACAGACGATAGTACTCGTTGGAGTGAGGTATATTTTATGTCTAATAAAAGTGAAGTTTTAGACATTATTAAAAAATATAAAAATACTGTAGAGACACAAAGTAATCATAAAATTAAATTTCTCCAATCAGACAATGGTTGTGAATATTGTAATCATGAATTTGATAAATTTTTAGAATCTAACGGAATTAAACGGCGATATAGTGTACCACGCACTCCTCAACAAAACGGAGTCGCCGAGAGGCTAAATCGTACCTTAGTCGAAATGGCACGGTGCATGCTCATACAATCAGGATTACCACCATCATTTTGGGCTGAAGCTATTGCCACAGCCAATTATGTACGCAATCGCTGCCTAACTAAAGCTCTGAACTCAAAAATTCCGTATGAAGAATGGTTTAATAAGAGAGTTTCTCTCAAGCATTTAAGAACATTTGGTTGTGAAGTAGTTATATTAGATAAAACTCCCACGAGAGACAAATTCGCACCAAAAGGTTTACCTGGAATTTTTGTGGAATATTCTGAAAGTGCAAAGGCGTACAGAGTATGGCTGAAGACAGATCGAAAGATTATTGTTGCACGCGATATTAAATTTTTGAATGGTTTTGATGTCAAGGGGGAGCTTGTTCCAAACTTAAGTTCAACTCAAGATTTATTCAAAGGACCAGGAAATCTTTTTAATACTGATCCGTTTGAGCAAGATGATATAACTGAGATTGCACCAAGCCATAAGTCTAAAGATCACAAAGAGCAATATAAAATTGGGGAATTGAATACATTTGAGCCAAAAGATGTACTTCCTACTACTCCAGTCATGAAAAGAGGGCCAGGAAGGCCGAGAAAAGTATCTACAGGTCATAAAGGCAGACCTCGAAAAGAATACTCACTGGTTCCTGTTACTAAAGATACGCAAAAAGACGATTCTAGTAATAGTAAATACATAGATATTTTTGAGAATACAAAGGAAATCCAACAAGAAATCCATCAAGAAAGTGATGATGAAGTATTTGAGGATTCAAGATCTGAGCCACACATAGCCAGCCTTGCTGAAGTACCTTTAAATTTAGCTACACACGGTTCCATGAGTCATGAATGGAAAGAGGCTATTTGCACAGAAATTAAAAACTTAATTGAAAACGAGGTTTGGGATGTGGTTGAGCGACCTGCTGACCGCAATGTCATTGGATGCCGTACCATCTTGACCAACAAACATGGACCAGATGGTAAATTAATTAAAAGAAAGGCGAGAGTCGTTGCTAGAGGTTTTTCTCAACGACCTGATATTGATTTTTACGAAACATTTGCTCCTGTTGCTCGATTGAGCTCATTGAGATTAATTATGGCATTATCAGCCAGATTAAATATGAAAATTCATCAACTGGATATTGAAAAGAAATGCTCTTACCCATAATATCCGAAGGATGCCTAAAGGGTAAACTTGTTATTGATGCACAAAAAATGTTAAAGGATTTGGAAACATTTCCTGATTCAGTATGTCGACTCAAACTATCTATATATGGACTACGTCAGGCAGGCTATGAGTGGAATAAGAAAATAGACAAGAAGCTACGAGAAATGGGTTTACGACTTACATCAGCTGATACATGTGTCTATTGGTTAAGAGGATATCGTAGTTCTGCTCCTCCTAATAATATTTTTATTCAAAGTTCATGAGTAAACAGTGCGTCAAATCAAATTCTTTCACTTCAGTAAGAAAATTCGTAAGATTAATCCTTAGCGCGGACAAGTCAAGAAATTTACCAAAATAATATACATAAAAAGTTATAAACAAACTTTCGATATATACTATTTTGAGGTTAGGTTCATCGAGCTTGATATCTAATTTTCATTCAAAGTTCATAAAAAAATATGAAGCTAAATTGAATTTTTAATTTAACAAAAATTATTGTATTAATATAGTTTTACCGCGGACAAGTCATTATATATGTCCAAATAGTAAATTTAAAAAGATATCAGTAAGATAAAAAAAGCAAAAGTCGATTCCAACAACTACGACATCCCGTTAAAAGCAAATGGAAATTTGCTTCTCGTTCTTTTATATGTCGACGATTTCTTAATTTCATGTGCAAATATAAATATTATTAATGATATTAAGAAAAAACTGTCAGAATGCTTTAAAATCAAGGATTTAGGCGCTGCACAATATTGTTTAGGTTTGGAAATTACTCAGCATGAAAATGGTATTTATTTATCTCAAGAAGGTTATATACAAGAATTAATTTAACGTTTTAACATGCAGAAAGCTAATGTTGCTAAAACTCCATTAGAAATTGGTTGTAATTTTTCAAATGATGAAACTGAAGATAGTTCACCTACAAAATCTCTGCCTTACAGAGAATTGATTGGAGCGCTAATGTACTTATCCGTTGGCACACGTCCCGATATATCTCACGCAGTTAGCGTTATGAGTCAGTTCAATAGCTGTTATAAACAAAGCCACTGGAAGACTGCAAAACGCATCCTTCGTTACTTGGCAGGCACTTCGAATTTCAAGCTATATTATAAAAGAACATTTGAGGATATTCAGGGCTACGTGGATGCAGATTGGGGAAGATGTCATATGGATAGGCGCTCTTACACTGGATTTGTTTTTATCTTGGGTGGAAGTGCCATTACATGGGAATCACGCAAGCAACGTACTGTTGCACTATCATCAACCGAATTAGAGTATATGGCTTTATCCGAAGATATTAAGGAACTGTTGTATCTACGTGGTTTCATGATAGAATTAGGATTGGATGATTTCACTAATATCACTTTATACAACGATAATCGTGGTGCGGAGTTACTTACAAAAAATCCTGTACACCATAGCAGAAGTAAACACAATGACTTGAGATATCATTTCATACGTCAAGCAATTCGAGATAAACGCTTAATACTCTGTCATATACCTAGTGAAAATATGTATGCTGACATTTTAACTAAAGCATTGTCACGTGAAAAGCATTACTCATGTTTGTATAATTTGGGTTTGAAACCACATTCTAATTAAGAGCTTAATCTAATTCACTCGTATTGAGGGGAAGTATTGGAAATAAAGAGTCAATACTCGTTATTTTATATTTTGTTTAAATGTTACCGCGTGAATAATTATATACAAACGCCTTATGTAATATACTTGATATGTATAATATGTATAGTTTTGCAACGCTTTAGAACTTTCTAGTTCCTTTTTTGCGGCTAAGACCTTAGTAATGTAAAGAGCGGTCTGTTAAATAAATAACTTTTCATAATTACCTTAATTTGTATTAATATGTGCAGAATACATATTATTTAAAGAATAAAATGTGTTATTTATTTGCCTACATATCCCTACGTTTTAATTTCACTATTCGAAGAATGGCCATAATAGTTCTCAGGCTTTTTGTAAATATCTTTATTATTTACCAATGATCTTGCTTGACCAATCATATAAACAGTTACATTTTGTAATGCGGTCTTTTTATAAATTTTTTTTTGAGAGATAGAAGATGTTGTTTATGTTCACAGCTTCTCACTCACTCTAAGACTTTCTTTTCTCTCTTTCTATCCCTTTTAAAACTGAAAGGAATGAAAACGATAACTACCTTACCACGCACTTAAACGCTGCATACACGTGCACACCAGGACCACGCCATTAAAACCCAGGGGACTAATCCACCTGGTTGTTGATCATTTGTTCTCGGTGCTGATGCTCAAACCTGTCAACTAGTAACACGTGAGACCGGGTATGTGAGGTTAGGCTCAGGTGGAGACACTCACTAAAGCAGACCAAGGCACACATACACACATGGTTGCACTCACGTCACTCACGAGTCATAACGAAAGCCCCGAGCAGACGATTCTCACGACTAAACGTCCAGGAGGTGGCGAAGCGGCGCCGACGGCACAAAATATATATGAACACGTGCGCGCGCGATTACACTGAAGCATGGCGCTAATGTAACATAGCCCGAATGAAAGAGAGAGAGATAGAGATAGAGTAACCTAAATCAAACAATGTAAACCGATAATGTAGATTGAATTCGTGCATATGGTAATAGATAGCGCATGTATAAAAAACTTGATTATGATAAAAAGAGATGAAAGATTACTTGAGAGAAATTGTAATGAGTCATACTACAGGGGACACGCGAAGACTAACGATATCCAAACGAAATTTACACTGTTAAAAAATGCATGAAATTTGTTTCCAGTACATGCATTAATTTTCTGAAAATGCGTTAAAATTACGGTAAAATGTATTATCTTTCATGCAAATCATCATTAAATTTTATTTATTAAGATGTTAGTGTAAATAATAACTTCTGTTTGTTTGTCTTAAATATCTTTTCGTATATTTTATAGATGGCGCTACAATACAATTAACTAAAGCAAAATTGTAACTGTATGAAGTAATTAAAATTAAAGACAAGTAATAGAATAAAAATTTAAACGAAATAAAATAACGAATATTTAAAAATACAATTGTTGGATAAAAATTAAAAGTTTTGTTGTAACAAGAAAAATTATTAGTATTCATAGAGAAAATAAAATAAACTTTAATCAAATTAAGCGCGTAGATGGCGTAATAGGTAAAGAGTAAAGATGCAGGAACTAAAAGGTTACTTTGACTAGCGAGTAATGAATTACACTATAATAGATGGATTACGTAATAAAAAGAAACTAATTTGATTCGGGAGTTGTTAGTTGAGAATGAGATAGTAGATAGGATAAAACAAGATTGACAAAGAGAGCAATGGAGAGGGAGAAGCAACCGACGCTCAGCGTTTGCTTCCTTCTTCTTCGTGCCTCATTGTCGTTCTAATCATAGTATTGTACGGTCGAGCTTTTGTTTCTTTTCTTAATAAACTCGTATATTGTTACATTTGCTAAATTTATTTTGTTAAGTTATTATCTTTACTTGTTAAGTTTAAAAAGTTGATCATCGTTACTAAATTTTGGTTGCTGATCGGTTGTTATTAATTATTAGATTCTTTTTCGCGAGAACTTTTCCTTTTGTTAACGTGTGCCATCAGCCTAGTAGATAGCCATCTTTCTCGAGGACGCTAGCGATTGCCGACCATTTTGGAAGGAATAGTTATACTTCCCTTGTAGGATCGTTTGAATTTTCTGGGAAATGGAAATGGATATGACTGAGGTGCATAATAGCGAGCAACCTAAGGTATAATTTAATTAAATAACTAATTTTTTTTGTGTGTTAGTGAAAATTCAACGAATAAATTAAACATCAAATCTCTCTCTCTCGCGAAGAAAACTAGCGGAAGTCTACGGCAGGCTATAAGAATAGCCACGTAGACATTTAATTTATAAATCTTCATTTATTTTGCGTATTGTTAAATTTTTTTATTTTATGTGTGGTGGAAAATTCTAAATGTTGGATATATATAGATTTTTTTTGTGAGTAAAATGAACAGTGAAAATAAATTAGTGAATTTTCTTTTATCTACCTACCCTAATGATCGTGTAGTGTAATAAGAAATTTGGTGATTTAACTATTAAATTTTATTTATTCCTATTTGATGATTAAAGTTGTGTTTATATTAATAAAAGTTTTTTTTTCTTTTCTTTAAGTACATTTTATCAAAGTAAAAAATTTAAGTAACTATAATTTAAAGTAATAATTAACGGTTCATTCTCGAGAAATTTCTTTAAAGTATCTTTATTAAAAATTTTTTGTGTGTTCATTGAACTTATAAAATTTTCTCTTAACTAAGTATTAAAGTTAAATAATCAAAGCACCTAATTACATCAAAATTAAAAGTCATAGTAATTGAATTTCTGGATATATATATATATATATATAGCATATATATTAAATTATTAAAAAGCATCTAACCTCACTCCCACGAAACGCCTATTGAAGGTCAGAGAGAAGTAATAAGAGGATATTTGACACTAGCGCCACCAATAGGAAGATTGCGTAATCTGGGATACGCACTGCTGTTCAAGCCCCCACCCTTACATAACCTAAAATTTATATTGAGCACGTGTTGCACCCGTTGCTCAATTTCTACATTACTGAATAAAGTTTAAGTTATTATTATTGCTTAACAGTTTAAAGCTTATAATTTTCTTTCGTAATTTAACATAAAATTAGACTCAATAGTTTTTCTTTCTTTAATTTAACACATAATTATATAAAGAATTTGCTTCGAGCCATTCTGTGGCACAGTCGGTAGGAGCGTTGGATTCGTATTCTCGGGGGACCGTGGATCAAATCCCGCTCTCGGCTGTTTTTCAAGCTAGCACCTCTGTTACATGTGCTATGTTTTTCATAAACACACTTACAAGCTCCGTCATTAAAGGACAAGAAGTAACTCAGTTGCCAAAGGCAGCTGGCTTGCATCCTAGTGGATCGGGGTTCGACTCCCTGGGAAAATTGGAAAAAACAATTTTCGTAGTTTTCCGTAGGAAAGAGAACCCGAAGAACACAAAAATACAAAATAGAGAGTTCCTTGGAACAATACAAAAATTTAATAATAAAAAGTCCCCTCGGGGCAAAAATAATTAATAAAAAAAAAATAAAATGATGATGGCTTATGATGATAAGTCGAAAGGCCAAATTAAAGAAAGAAGAAGAAGAAGAAAGAATTTGCTTCATCCAGAAATTTACGTGTGATTTAAATTCAAATTCTCTAAACTAAGTTATCTAAAGTTTGCTTATTGGATTTCAACCTGTATATCTATATGTTTATTAATTTATTTATTGAAGTGATCTTATAATTAATTAGTATATTAAAGGTAGAGTATTTATTTCCCTTATTATACAATTATCATTATTTTTGTAGGCTGGGGAATCTAACCGCACTTTCTCAAGAAAATTTGAACAAGTATCTAAAGCAATTTTAATATTTTCGAGCCATTTATCATATGTTTCACATTCGTTATTTGCATTTAATGTGGGCAAATCCGTTACATCGTAGACTTTTATAATTTTACTTGTTATTTGTGAATCAAATGCATCGTTTATTTGTTTTCTTTTTCAAAGAGCACAGGATTTTCGCATTTTTATATTGATACTCTGAGGCATTTTGATTAGTGAAATTTTTAATTCAAAATTACTTGAAGTCTGATTGAACTGCTCTACCACAGCCTTACTATAAAAAACTTCTTCGTAACATGAAGGACATACTTTATCCTTTCTAGCAAAAGAAGTATTCGGATACAAGCGTTTCAAAGACTCCGTTAAATCACCTAATTCTTTAAACGGATTTTTAGAGCAATCGTAAATAATCTTTTTGTGCCTTTCTTTCAAATCCTTGCAGTTAGTATTGAAAATCAGTGATGCCATTATTATTAATTTGTTCTTCGACAAAGCAAAAAAAAATTTTTTGTTAGACAGTTTTATTTTTTATCTTACTTGTCTTATATGCTTGAATACGTCAAGTCGTTAATGAGAATGCAAAAAGTGAATCGTCACTATCTAGCAATGGCATATGTCACTCCCTACAAAGTAAATTTAAATCGTGAGAGCAAAATTCAAACTGAATAAAAAATTTTAACTATCAACAAAAAAATTTCTATTTTTATAAACTTAAAATCATCATAACTTCGGTTCTAATTGATAAAAAAATTTGATCGAGAGTTTATTTTAAAGATTTTTGTTGATATTTTTGATAAATTAATGAATAAAAGAATAAACGAATTGTAAAAAGACGTAATAGTTGGAAAAATGGCATGATGCGCCATGGTATCAATGCTTTAAAATGGTAAATATAAAAAAAACGTTTAAAAATCTGTTAAAAAAAATAAGGCAAAATAGCATATTCTCACCTATCTTAAAAGTTAGTATTTTTTATGTATAAAAACATAAAAACATTTCAACAAAAAAAAAATATAGTTTTTGAGAAAATTGCGTTTGAAAAAAATCGCTTTTTCGGTTTTTCATGAATAACTCAGAGATATCAACTTGTTTTGCAAAAATCGAAACGATATTTAAAACTAGACTAAATTTCGCACATTTTCATTAAAATAACGTCCAGAAAGGTCAAAAATTGACGGAGCTACGGCAATTTGAAAATTGAGGTTCATTTTCAATTTTTTTATTTTTATTTTTACACCCAACACTAAATACGCTGTAGCGAGGGAAAAAAAAATTTTCGAGCGTTCTATGAGGTAAATTTTATCTTTATATACATATTGAAAGGTGTTCTTATCACTTAGAAGAGAAAACAAAATTTGATCAGTGACGGCCTGCATTAATCTGAATGGAATCAGTCAGTAGTTTACAGTATATACAGCGCACAGCTCTACCGTCGGACTACAGCTGGTGGGGGTAAGTGTAATACGATCCGTCAAAATTCACAAAGGCGCTCTGTTCTGGACTCAAAAGACACGGAGTCGATAAGGTTCTATTCACGGTATTATTTATGAAATGAAGCGAACGGAGCAACAACGTTGGATAACATGAGTTCAGTCAATACTATCATGCATTAGTTTCACTTATAAAAACGTAGCCGCTAACGCATGTGGGAATAATAGCCATTTAAACAACGAATTTTTTTTATTCAAAAAGTTGAATACAATCGTATTTTATATTTATTTTTTAATAAATTAATATAAATTCTAATAGAGATAATAAGAGAGAGAAAGAAAATTAACATTTTAGTTAATTTTACCATAGTATGAGATGCATAAATATTTATTTGATATTTTAATAGAGGAACGTTTATACATAGCTCGCACTGTTTAGAAAATGAAAATTGCGGCAAGTCAGCTATAAAATATTCCATTTATTATTTAGAACATACAAAAACTTTAGGGGTGTAATCTAGACTTGATACTTATGAAATATTTGTAATTTTTCAAATTTTTTGTTAAATAAAATTTTTAATATACTTTATACTTAAAAATTGTAAATTTTAGATAGTAAGTTAATAAAATACTTTTTGTTAGAAAAATAGCATTTTAACTTTACATGCTGACACAAATACGGCCTACGAGGACATTAGATATGATCAACAGCTGCGTTCTTTACATCTTTCGACTCTTTGTATAACAAAAGAATCTGAAGGCAAAATTATTTTATTGTTTAAAAAATCATATGAATATAATCAGATAAATAGCATAGTATATAAAATGTCTTAATATTATGTAACGTGATCTTATCTTACAAGGAGAGTGTCTCTTCTTTGGGTTTTGGATCTTCTTGTTAATGTAGATATGTTTTTTCATACATAAAGTTAGTTTTTATTCATAAATTATGAGCTATTCTATTCGATTTAAATTAATTCCTTAGAAAAATCATTATTGAGTTTCAAATAACAGCTAGCAGGTTCAATTTACAACATACTTGTAAATGTTGAAATCATAAATAAGTAGATAAATTTTTAATAATTTGTTGAAAACATATTTACAAAATACAAAAAAAATTATTTTCCATTTAAAAATAATAAAAAAGCTGGAGTTATAGACTTCGAATGCTCTATAGGTTTAGAGCTATATAATGCAATAATAATTAATATAACGAAAATTAGCTTTGTTTAAAAAGAGATTAAACAGCGATGATGTTATTATATCCACAAAAATAACACAATTTAAATAAAAATACTTCAATTTAAACTTTATTATGTACAAAAAAAGTGTATTTATTTAAATGTTAAAAACTATAAAAAATAAAGATTAACTAGCACGCTACAGCGGCCCAAAAGGTCGCTGTGGCTCGCACCTCGGTCCTTTGAGAGCATCGCTTCGCTCAGCTCTAAAATGCCCTCGGGCCTTGCCTCGCGAACCGATGCAAGGCATACAAAAAGTTTCGCTTCTTGCATATAAGGCACGACCGAAAACACACGCGTTTCGCGCTCGCTATTTGATATTGAAAGAATATTAAAGCAAATAATTTACAATCGCAAAAGCACTAAAAGTTCATCTTATTTCTTTTTTTCATTGTATTTTTTACCACAACTTTCATCAGGAGGTTTGAATTTATTGTATTTATTTGAAAAAACAAATTTATAATTATTTAAATTTTTCTTGTGAATTAAGTTGATTGATTTCGAAGAAATTTATGTTATGTATAAAAGACATGTTTTCATTAATTTATACTTTTTAAAGTTTTGGATAGGATAATCTATCAAAAGTTACAGAAAAAAAATAATTTTATAGTTAAGTAGCTTAAAAGTAAAGTTTTGTATAAAGTTTTTATTTGATCTGAATCATTCCGACGGGGGATGATTTAAAACAAGAATACAAACAAATGTTGGCTGCTCGAAAAAATCATTCAAGCGGTTTTAAAACAGTTATTCCTTTAGAGGTTGAAGAAATGATTTTTTGGTTATAACTTGAAAAAATGAATTTTGAAAAAAAGTATATAAAATAAAATTTATAGAAAAAATAAGATACATCTTTTTAATATTATATATATATATATATATATATATATATATATATATATATATATATATATATTTTTAAATAATATTTATCAAATTATCATTAAGAGGAGGTCACGTATCTCTGTCCTTTTCTAATCAAAAAAATGATTTTTTTACAAAAACTAATAACTTTATCAAAAAATGAAGAGAAAGCCGCATCTTGTATCAAAAAAAGCAATATTTTCTTTGATAAGAAAAAATTAATTTTATTGCTTCGTTCTCAAGAAAACCTTGAAAAACCAAATTGTCCACCCTAACCTCTATGATTTAAGTTTTTCAAGGTTTTCTTGAAAACGAAGCAATAAAATTAATTTTTTCTTAACAAAGAAAATATCGCTTTTTTTATTGCGAGATGCGGCTTTCTCTTCATTTTTTGCTAAAGTTGTTAGTTTGTGTAAGAAACTAAATTCTTTAATTAGAAAGGGACAGAGATACGTGACCTCCTCTTAAAAAGTATTCCATTTCAACATTTTTCATGAACAATTTGGAAAATATTAACTTGAGAGAAAAACGCATGGTATAAAAATGATTTATTTTTTTATATTTTATAACTTTTATTCTATATATTTAAAAAAAAAATCGTATTTTTCAAGTTATTACCAAAAATCAATTTTTTTGACCATTTAAAAGGCATATATTTAAAAACGCTCCAAACGATTTTTTTCAAAATAGGAACGTTTACTTGTGTTATTATTTAAAATAATTCTCCGTTTGAATTATTCAGATCGGATAAAAACTCGTCGAGAAAATTCATAAATTTGATTTCTTACACACATACATCCATACATACATTTTAAGGAAGCCTCCTAATAGTCTTATTTTGCTATAAAAATAAGTTTTTTTATCATAAAATAACATATTTTAAAGGGTCACATTTTTTGCGATGTCGAAAATATAAGGCATTTCCGTATAGCGGTCGTGCCTAAAAATCCATAAAAATAGTAGATTCTGTAATTGATCTGGTCATAGTCATTAATTAGCTTTAAATTTTTATATTTACTTATAATTTATATAAAAATAGACGTTTTTTATAGCAAAAAGTTAGTAGATAAGCAATAGGGATTCTGACTCCCACCAACACCACTCCCTCGACTCACCTGTGCGACTAGCGGACAGGTGCAAATTGTGACTCAGCACTTATGACGTCACAGCCGCCCACCCACAGCTGACGTCACCACCCACAGGTGCAAATTATGATGTCATCACCAACCTGTGCAGATGCGCGCGCAGCAGCGGACTCCCCGATCCCCGATCCTAGAGTTAAAGCTGAGAGAGAGAGATAGAGACCTTGGTAAAATAACTGCGCAATTTCATATGCGCATCGGGGAATCCCTGATCGGAAATGAAAGAAAGAGAGATAGCATGATCTAAGAGAGACAGTAAGAAAGAAAAAAATAACTGCGCAATTTCTTTATCATAAAAGAACTTTATAAAAGTTTTATTTATCAATACAAAATAATTTAAGCTAATATATTGCAATAGATCTTTCTAGAATAAATTTACAATTCTTAGAAATCATTTCAAAGACTTTAAGTATTATTAAAAATTAATATATATATATATATATATATATATATATATATATATATATATATGTATATCTATATATTTTTATCTTATTATTTAAATGGGATGAGGGTTGAGAAATAAAAACACACACAATGAAATATAATTTTAATTTATTTTTTTTAAATAATCGGCATATTTTTTTCTGAGTACAGGTTCAATAATATGTCTCATTCGTTCTATACGCATCTTGAAACGCTCGTGATCACGTGCAATTTGTTCCCGTTCTCCATGGCGAGCCGCCTAACTCGTGTACCTCCACACGTACATTACGTGTATTTCAGGCTGTCCCTTGAAACGTACTTTTTTCATTTTTCAAGTATTCTTAACACACTCCATACAATCTCTTTTCAGAGGTGGAAATGAGCCCTGCTTTGTGTGTTCACGACAACGCAAACAAGCCTGAATTTCAGGATCACGTTTCAACTGTTCAGGAATTTCATCCCAGGCCTGTTCAATACTTTTTGCTCCAAAAGTCGTGAGAAAAGATTTGGGTAGGTAAGCTATGTCAGCAGGGCTCATGAATGACAGATGCTCCGTTTGAAAGAATATTCTGAGTGATCGCTCAAGCGACGGTGTATTATCGAGAAAGTATTTCTTTAACAGAAGCACGTTACGATGAGCACAGTGTACTTTGAAGGAAAATGGACATAAGGATATGGACATAACTTTTCCAATATATTATATTTTAGTTTTTGTAATGATGGAAAACCAAGAGTTTCGAGATCACACACGTGAAAGCCAAACTGTTCGAGCCACTGTTTTTTCTCACTACCTTTGACGTATACAATTTGCACATCACTCAATATTTCTCGTAGAACATTCTCGAGTTCTTCGTATGGCGATTCACCAGAACTCCAAGACAATCCGTGGTAATTTCGCTCCAACCACAAGTTTGTAGATTTATATTCAGCAGAAAGTTTACACCAAGGTTGTGGTGGTTTAAACATAAATACCAATGTTCTCGAATTTTCGCGGAGTGGAATTATTGCCAATTCTTTCACAACAAAATTGTTGACAGGCTGCTTAAAACCTTGTACATCCAACACGTACTCCATTGTGACTGACTACTGCTGCAGCTTCACCTCTTAATTTATACTGATCCCCCCACCTCTAGATAAGTTTTTTAACATCCCCACTTATGGGATTATATTCAACAATACGATCGTGTAAAATCAAACAGTAGGCTGAAGTTCCAGCTGGAAAGTCTTGTTTAACCTTCAATTCAAGACGCACGTCCACTGGAGCCTGCTTCAATGACTTATTCTGTTTGGAGCAATCTATGATGATGAGAGGAGCGTGAATTAAGAATTCATTCTTTTTGAGCAAGGGTTCTGCTTCCTTATTGTAGTATACACTTTGGAAATTCATATACATATCATATAGTAGAGCGTATTGATTACGAGTAACATCAAGATTCAAATTTCCATAAGGATAATACTGAGAGTTGAGAAAGAGTTTGACGTTGCTTATATTGCAATGATCAAAACGACTTGTATTGGCACTTCTCTGTCCTTTACGATTGGTCTGAAAACCTATAATGACGAAACGTGGCTTTTCCTGGCAAACGTGCTTTGTAGTGCTTGGGAGCAGTGGATGTTCATATAGCTCCCATGAGCGAAAACTCATAGAAATAGGTTTATCTTTCACCAAATACTTGAGTAACTGTATCTTAGACTTGTCCGATACAATTACATAAGGCATCAGCCACTCTATTTTAATCAAGTCAATCTTGAAATTCTCGAAATTTAGTTGACTAGTTGGCAATGTTTGTATAACGGAATTTACATCGTTCCTCGATCTAGTGAGAATAAGTTCATGCTTAGTGTTCACTACAATTTTTCGATAGTCTTCGGTAAAGCCTAAAATCATACTCAGAGGTATTGATACATCAAAGTATCCCTCATCATCTGTAAACTGTTGATTCTCTTCGATATCAAGCCAATCAGCATTCTCCAAAACATGGCTCTGACTAGGATTGAATGACACCAGACCTTTCATAATACTCGTCAAACCCACATTCTTACATCGATCAATTTCAATTGCATTTATTTCATATCGAATCTCTTCAAAGAGATGACAGATGGCGTTATTCACTAATTTTGTGTTCGCGACAGCAGCATTGTTAGTTTTATACAGTCTTCCACAAACGTGTAAGGAGCTGCGAGATGGTAGAAGACTGAGATCTTGATGTTGTATTGATATGCGAATCTCATCGCTATTGTTATACGCTGATGGAGTATACGGTTGATGAGCATGAATCTCGTAATGTATCACAGACTCATCGAAAGTAACAGGTGATTGTATGTTTAGTATTTCCGCCATTTTTTCTAACACAGCAAAAGAATGCGCAAATTACTTTTTTCCAGGAATGACTCTTAGACCGAGACTTTTGAGAAACTGGATGTTTTGACGTGTTAATGCTTTGAGAACTCGATGACGACTGACTACTCGCTGACATGGTGTACTGTTTATATAACCTCGACCAACTATTGTATTATTAGTCCAGTTAAGTTAAATTTTTTCATGTAAAAAAATTTAACAGCAAACCGACTGAACAATTATGTAAAGTAGGTTTGTGGGAGTAAAATATCCAAAATGGCCCCAACAGATGTTGTCCGTTTTTGTTTAAACAATGTTCAAACATTGAAAATTGACACTTTTTCTCTTTATCTGGAAATATTTCTGGAGCTATAAAAGTTATCATATTGGTCCAATAAGATAAAATGTAGGTTTTTTGGAGACCTTTAAAATGAATTCTCAATTATTTTGATTGCATTTATAGTTTCTGAGAAAAATGCAAAAAACCACAAAAAGGGGTTAAAATTTAAAAAATTCATAACTTTTTTAATTTAATGATTTAAGAATGGGGCTTGTGGCAATAAATAGTTCTTAATGTGCACAATAAGCATACGCAAGCAGAATCCTGTACGACTTATAGTTTTTCCATAATAACACTTAAAATTTATAAACAATTAATTTTCAGTAGGCTACTTTATCCCATACGATTAACTTTTTACAATGTTCAACATCGATTCTGAAAGTTTAGATATCCCTCTACAAAATTTATATTTCAGATTTTTGATTAAGTGATTAGAAAGTCCTTAAAAATCCACTTAAACATTGGATCTTTCGCTTGGGCGCATGAATTAACGTTAGTAGTGGGGGAAACTCATAACGAAGGGGAAATGTATAACGGGTAGTCTGCCTGGCATGTTTTCGTTATGAGTTTCCCCCACTACTAACGTTAATTCATACGCCCAAGCGAAAGATCCAATGTTTAAGTGAATCCTTAAGGACTTTCTAATCACTTAATCAAAAATCTGAAATATACATTTTGTAGAGGGATATCTAAACTTTCAGAATCGATGTTGAACATTGTAAAAAGTTAATCGTGTGAGATAAAGTAGCCTACTGAAAATTAATTGTTTATAACTTATAAGTGTTATTATGGAAAAACTATAAGTCGTACAGGATTCTGCTTGCGTATGCTTATTGCGCACATTAAGAACTATTTATTGCCACAAGCCCAATTCTTAAATCATTAGATTAAAAAAGTTATAAATTTTTTAAATTTTAACCCCTTTTTGTGGTTTTTTGTATTTTTCTCGGAAACTATAAATGCAATCAAAATAATTGAGAATTCATTTTAAAGGTCTCCAAAAAACCTACATTTTATCTCATTGGACCAATATGATAACTTTTATAGCTCCAGAAATATTTGCAGATAAAGAGAAAAAATGTCAATTTTCAATGTTTGAACATTGTTTAAACAAAAACGGACAACATCTGTTGGGGCCATTTTGGATATTTTACTCCCACAAACCTACTTTACATAATTGTGCAGTTAGTTTGCTGTTAAACTTTTTTTTGCAAATATCAGCCATTTTTTAGTTAAATTGACTGGCCTATATATACGATACCCATGTTTATGATGCAAGTTTAATGTGTAGTCTGATCGTTATGATTTCACTACGAAAATTAACCAAATCTCCGTCTTGATCTACGATACGTAGCTGTATATGATCAACAAGATTGTTGCTGATTGGAAGATAAATGACTTGCGATGGTACTTCAATAATTTTATAGCCTGGAGGTACAGCTGGGAAAAATTCGTGTGTAGTGTGTACTTTATGCTCGTTTATATATGCGCCGGCAGTAATATTACATTCAATGCGTAAAACGTTCACCTTTAGAATGGCTACAGGTAAATCAGAATGGTGAACTACGTTTGGAGCTAGAATGTGCTGAGTGAAACCCAACAGTCTGCTGATAGAGTCTTGTGGTTGAAAATCAATCATGTGACTACACTTTATTCTACTACGAAGAGTGCTATTATTTGGTTTGAGACTGATATTAATACCTTTTGGTTGAAGAATTTCTTGCAAATAACTCTCGATATCTTCAATTTCGTAACTACCAGTCGGTAAAGCGATTACTTCCTTACCGACATAGAACTTGTTGTTTCCAGAATCAATGTTGGGTATTGAGTTGAAAGTTAACAGCTCCACCAATCCAAGAACGTAATTTTTACTCTGTGAAAGTTCAATTGGTGGGAAATACTGAGCTTCCAGTATCGATGACGTTCCCGATAGACTCAGAGTCAATGAATTGTCCATGACAGCTCGAACGCTACTGACATTGATTCACCAATGTACACTCATTTATAAGTTTCTACTTAGAAATTTTAAACATAGATGTCCACATTCGTAAGTATCATAATTGATATATCTCATGATTATACTTAATATTCTTAACTTTGAGATATTTCATAAGGTCTGAGGGTGGTTGTAAGTCCCCAAAGCTATCAAAATACACGATATCGTTGCCACGTTTGCGGTAAGCTACCCAATGTGTGTCTGGTCCGCTCTCATCATCCAGATTAATTATTGCCAATTCCTGGTAATATGATCCACCAGTCGGCAGTGCGTTTCGCATGAAAACTCCACGGAAATATGGAATTTTCAAGATTCTAGCGTATTTTATTAAATCAACATCAGTTAGAGCCCTTTTAGGAAGTTTTACATTGAAGCTTTTTTTTATTTATACGTCCCTCTTTGTAGGGCTTCAAATGAATACCATAGCCTTTTTTGTGTGGTTTCAAATAAAGACCTTTACGAAGAGCAATAGCCTTCATTGTTTTATCATGACGTTGACTTTCTTCAAATTGTCGTTTCGTGGCGCTAGCATCGTTCACAGCTTTTGCTATACCAGCAGCGCCACCTGCTAATGCGCCCGTAGCACTCAAACCAGCAAAGAGTGGTATTAAAAATGGTAAAAATCCACCGACTTTCGATGGTACTGGTAGAACGCGTGGAATTCGAATATTCTTTTTACCACCAGCTTTTTTAATGGCTATACGAGCACCCTTTAAAGCTGTACGAATGACTTTACGAGCATCGGTATTCGGTATTAAAGACTTAGATGCAGCTTTAACCACCCTCGATAGAGCCATACTTGACTTTTTCTTCTTCTTCTTATCATTCTTCAGACCCATTCCAAGTTTTGATTTTACTTTCATGGCGTTTGTAATGGCGTAGGCAGCAGCCTTCTCACCAATACCTGAATCTTTAGCCCAAACTCGTTGCCAAGCTTTTTCCGCTAATATTCGATCTGCAGCGTTTCTCGCCTCGATGTTCTCACGATTCTGTGAGTAAGCGATATCGTGCTCTTTGCAGGCTGCATCGAGTGGATTAATTCCAGGATCACCCCGAGCAAGACGTTTTGCTAATTTGGCCCCAGGCCCGCAGTATTGATAGCCTGGTAAATGAAGTTTAAATAAAAGCTTATTGAAGAGAGTGTTTACGAGACCACGCCCACTTTTTTTCGCTTCTGCACAATCATGATCCTTACACTTTGATGGTTGATTAAGTACTGAGCTCGCATCTATATAAATGATTTATTTATAGTATTGCGATCAGTCAGTTGTGAAAAAGCAAACAGTGAACATGGATTTCCAGCCACAAAGTGTCAAATTACCAGTGTCGAATTTTGATACTATTACGCAGCAACAAACGTCACAGAAACGTCATGGAGAATTATTACCCGACAGTATACGAGCTGTGTTTTGTGGTCCCTCAGGCTGTGGTAAAACTAATACATTGCTTACTCTTATAACACACGTAAATGGATTGAAATTTGAAAACGTCTACGTATATTCAAAATCGCTTTATCAGCCAAAGTACAAGTTTCTCGAGGAACTTCTAGAGCCGATAAAGGGTATATAATATTTTCCATTCAGTGAGCACGAAGCCGTAGTAGCCCTCCAAGACGTTCTTTCAAATTCCATAATGGTGTTTGACGATGTGGCTTGTGAAAAGCAAGACAATATAAGAGCATTTTTCTGCATGGGTAGACATAAAAATGTAGATTGTTTCTACCTTTGTCAGCTCATGTACCTAAACATTTAGTTCGAGACAATGTAAATTTACTGGTAATATTTAGACAAGATGATATGAATTTCAAGCACATATACAATGATTACGTGAATTCTGATATGTCATATATGCAATTCAAGGACTTGTGTTTGTCGTGCTGGGAGAATTGTAAATATGCATTTCTCACAATTGACAAAGAACGTGAGCTAAATGCTGGTCGTTATCGAAGAGGTTTTGACTGTTTTCTAATAAATATAGGAAGTTGAGTACAGATCAAGTAGTACTCTGTAGAACCTTGAACAGTCAACATGGCGAATTTTCAACGTGAAAAAAATATTCTCCATCAGATTGTTAAATCTAGCAAGGCAATCAAATGTAAACATAAGCTATTGAAGCAGGGTAAAGCTGATTTCGAAAAGGCTTTCAGTGAAACATTTAAACCTGTTGCTGATCCACTTGAAAAACTTGTAAACATATCTGAAATAAATAGAAAAAAATTTCGAATCGAAAGATAAAACAGAGCATGATTTATCTGAAAATGAGCACTCTTCTGAAGATGGATACATTTCCGATGATAGGCGAATTGTAAATGAAAATGTTGATGATACAATTCGTCCAGCTGAAACAAGTTTCGAGACAGCTGCAGAAAGTGAAACTGACGACGATGATGACGACGATGATGGAAGCGAAACGGATCCGCTTACCAATAAATATCTTTGGATGTTTCAAAAAAATCAAAAATCATATCTAGATAATATCTATGGAGTTCGTATAATGGGTAGTATGATGATGATTGGTGATTCACCAATAAATTTCGAGAAAGACCATGTGATCGTACTTGATACGCAATATCCAAAAACTGTAGGCTTACTAGAATTATTGTTCCGAAAATAGCCAGATGAAAAACTTATTACCGAAGATGATTTGAGAAATTATTGAAAAATTGTTGAAATAACAAATGCATATAGAAAGAATTATCAAGCTGATGGATCACTTCGTAAACTAAAAAGTAACAAATTTAAAAATTATATTGCTTGATTTTTTGATAAATCTCCAGCTTGAAAGAGGAAATCGTTTAGTGGAAGGGGTCTCTTACCACGCTACGAAATTGCTCGTAAAGGTATACAAATGGACTACGTGTACTGGGATGACCCCAATGAACTGGTTGATCGCTTACGGCTACTAGTGGCAGATACAGAAGCTGGAAATCCAAGTCATACCAATGAGATTCACTCGATAATCGAAGAACTCCGTGAGGCCAACATTATATATTGAAAAGCATTGCTATTTCTCTAGTCAGTCGCAAGATGAGTGTTGACGTTTTCGGACGACAATTACAGCAGGCTGGTGGTCAACAGGGTCCTCCAGGTGTTGGGTATGAAATTACTGAAGATGGACAGTATGATGTACAAAATAAGAGGTTATGCAATGTTGCCACACCTCAGCAATCGAATGATGCAGTTAATTTACAAACTTTACAAAGTATGGTTGCGTCTGAAGTTCGAAGCATATACGTAGTCACTGAAGACTTAAGAGAAAACCTCGATGCATTAGAATTAGAAATAAAAGAGTCAAGGGACGAATATGACGAGAAAATTAGAAAAAATTTCGATGCAAATATTCAAGAATTTATTGATGAATACGATGAGAAATTTAAAAAAATTGATACAAACATTCATGAATTATATGAGTTAATTATTTATCTTACCCAATCACTTCAAGATGCTGAAATCCTGCCAGATATTCGGGATATAAAACAGGAATTGCGGAAATATAAGAATCATTGAGTCTACAGTCATGGAGCACGAAAGACTCGTAGAAGAGCTGCATAAGCCTGCTAGACGTAATTATCCACGTCGTAAATTTATAATGCGCGGTTTAGATGAGACCTGGCAAGCCGATCTGGTTGATATGCAACCTTATGCTCGAGAGAATAGTGGCTATAAGTACTTGCTCACTGTCATTGATATATTCTCAAAGTATGCATGGGCTGTACCAATAAAACGTAAAACTGGTGAAGATGTTACTGAAGCAATGAAATCTGTGTTCCATGAAGGTCGCATACCAAAAAATCTGCATACCGATCGGGGCAAAGAATTCTACAACTCTTCATTTGAGAATCTCATGAAACATCATGGTATTAATTTGTATTCTACATATAGTAATCTGAAAGCATCCATCTGTGAACGTTTTAATCGTACACTGAAGAATAAAATGTGGATGCAATTTAGTCTACGTGGCAATTACAAGTGGCTTGATATTTTACCGAAATCACTTACAACATACAATAATAGTGTACATCGTACAACTAGAATGCGACCTAAGGATATTACACATGCAAATGAGGCTAAAGTTCTCAAAACATTTAAGTACAAATACTATATTCCTCAAAGACGAAAGTTCCAAGTTGATGATAAAGTACGAGTGAGCAAGATCAAGCAAGTATTTGAAAAGGGTTATACACCTAATTGGTCAACGGAAATATTTACCATAAGTCAAGTAATACTTACCAATCCTATAACATATAAACTGAAAGATTATAAAGATCAGTCTATAGCAGGTGGTTTCTACGAACGAGAGTTACTTAAGGCTAAATATCCTGATATCTAGTGGAAAAAGTTTTGAAAAAACGAGAAAATCAGATTTATGTAAAATGGTTAGGGTTTGATAATTCACATAATAGTTGGATAAATAAATCAAATTTGTAGCATTGAGAAATAAATGTATACACATAACATATATTAAAAGTGTTTTTTTATTTATTCCTTAAATTTAAACAATATAATTTAAACAATTATTTTTAATATATTAAAATTAATTTATTTTAGACTTGTCTTTATTGTATAATGACCCCAAGGTAAAGTATCTGTCTTGTCATCTTCTATGTATCTTTTATCATCATCTGGGCTTAATGTTAATTTCGTCTCAAATTCGCTATACACTTTATGCTTGTAAGAGCGAATAGTACGTTGTGTTCTGTATTTTGTTGTATTCTTTCGTAGACACTCTAAATAATCATCGAATGTAATTGTTTTCTCAATCACCGAGCTTCTTATACCTTTAGCTTTTTTAACCTCGTCTTCACCCTCTATTCGTATACTGTACATTATACTGCGTAGTCCAACAAATTCAGTCATTATGTGCCTGAATTTGTTGTATATTGATAGTCAGATGTGTCAAAGTTTTGAATATCACGTTTCATAATTTCATAAATATCTCTATCACGAACTTCATATATCAAACTATCCGAATCTGTATAAAGCAACTTACATAGATCATCAAATTCTTTCTTCATATAACCATAGTGAAAATCATATACTAATGTCTTAGATAAGTCAAGAATACAAAATCCAATATATATAGGTTTATTCATGTAAACTTCAGTTTTCCCCAATTGTACAGCAACAAGATTTTTATCCAGAATAGTTTGGCTATGAAAATTTGGTTGAGCGATAAGAGCTTCAGCACCATAGCGTCCATTCCATTTGGTTACCAGTCTGACATCAACTCTATTTCTAACATTCTCCATAGTTTCATTAAATACTGCGTTATTTATGAGCTTATATAGATTTTTTTCAAATTCATTCTTAGCTTCTTTTTTATAATGTATTACATATCTTTCCTTTGGGCGAAGTGTTGTCATGAGTTTTTCGTATGTTGAACCTTTCGGTTTTTCATGTACTGGACAGAATAGTAAGTCTTTATGATGATCATGAATACGGTGAGGATAATCCGAATCCACTTCCAAGATGTATCCGATAGGTGAGTCATCGGGCACAAAAAAGTTCATTTCATTAAAATCACATTCAATCCACTTGAAGCCACCAGTTGGAAGGTATTGCATCATAGCCCAACCATAAAGATTGTTTACATAAAAGTAAATTAGGTATTTTGATTCTTTTTCTGGATTATATGCATCACCCATGTATTTGTTATTGGCTTTTGAATAACGATTGCAGCACTGACTGATACCACCTCTAATACCGCGTTCAATGAACATTATCATGTCGATGTCGGTTAGTAATTCCAATTTAATGTTGGTATACTTGAGAATGGCATCCCAGGTGTAGCCAGGAAGTTTATAATAATGTGCTGGATCTAAGCCATAAGTGATGATAGAGCTACTTCGAAAATTTTCAAAAACTTCTGCTAATAGTAGCACATCGGTTTTTAAGTAGAGATCTGAATAATCGCCTAAATTTGAAATATTGAATTTATTCCAGACACTTTTAGCATGTTCATAATCTTCATCCGATATCTCACTATTATTTAAAATGCTGTAAAATTGATCTTTGATCGGTAATTTAGAAATTGTTAACTTATCCTCAGAGTCCAAATAACCATATGGGAAGATACCTTTTCTCTTGAGTAAATCGAATTTCTCTTCAGTCAATGGTCTATATTTCACATCACTAATAAACTCCGATGGTAAAATATTATACTGCTCCAAGTAAGATGACAATTTATCCAGAGACGATGACATGAAACGGAAAGAGTCAATAAATTTGTAATTAATTTCACTGCTATTAATGTATTTTGTAAAGGATATGAAGCGCTCTTTATTCCGTGGTAAAAGATTTACACGTCCTGGAAAATTTTGAGCAATATCTCTTATGAGGAAATGTGAATCATAACCAGTAAGATTGTGAAAAACAACTGGAACACAGCGTGAATCCTGATAATTCAAGTTACACTTCTTGTGAGCTGGACCTCGATATTTACCAGTTAAATGACAATGATTGCGAACTCTGTCAGTTCCCAAGGACTTTTCACATATATGACATGTAGTTGCATTTTGGAATTCAAATTCTTGCTCGTAGGTTAATTTATCTATGGGTATAGGACACCAGTAAACAGTCTCAATGTTCTCTGCAAGTGTTTCTAATTCTTTTGCGAACCATGCTGCAGGTTGAAAACCTCTGTAGCTACGGTAATACGAGAGTGTATCATCGTAGCTACATTTAAAGTAGTATCCAATACTAAAAGCTTTATATTGCTGATAAATTCTTTTATATTCCATACTTTCGAGGAATGATTCAAATTCAAATGGTACCCTTAATTTATAATGAAAATTTTTAAATTGTAAAATATTTTCTTTCAGACCTGGTAAATCAACTCTACACTTGTTTATCTGAGAGCAGTCTTGTTCATGAGCATTAAGTTTAGCCTCGGTATAAAAGTAATGTAGACACCTATTACACAAATAGCTTTGAGTTTTATGTCTTGATACTTGCATGGATACAAGTCTTGATAAATTTTTAATCCAAACATAGTGGAAATTGCTGTTAACATCTTCATCATTATTCTCCATATCTTCATTATCATCATGAATATTAAAGTTTTGCACGAGAAGTAAATTAATATGCGTATTTATTTTGTTCTTGGTTATGCGTAATGGAGCAATATGAAATTTTCCCGAGCGTTTTTTCAAAATAAACAAATTTATTGAAATATCATTCTTTTCGAATCTTGAAATACGTTTTGGTTTGACTGGAAATGATATACCTTCGAAATCTAATTCATTTTTGTACTTTTCATATGTGGCTACTCTGTTTGAATTTTTTTGGGCTGGATGTAGTGCTGAGGGAACGGCCCATTTGAAGCATTCATCATCAAAATTCTTAACATTAACACAAGCATGTTTGTTTTTAATAGCACGAGGTTGTTCGATGAACGAACTACCTCTCATTGGATTATACTTGTTTATATAGATACACATATTAATTATTGAACGTAATGTCCAGCCTGAGTCTTTTTCTTAGAATTCTTTCATATCGACTTGTATAGGCTTACGTACATTTTCCATAAACCATTCTTTTAAATTTGTTGTTTGGAAAATTGGTTCAGCCTATGTGTTGAAATACTTAGTTTCACTTATTACTTCAGTCGGTTTGGTTAAAATATATTCTGCTGCTAACACGACGTATACTTTTACAGCATTTTGTTTTCTCAACATATTTCTTACACGTGCTGTAAATAAATACAGTAAATCATTCATAAATTGAAAAATGTCTATATTTTTCAAATTGATTATCACTCCCGATCTAATACGTTTGTTAAATGCAGGTTCTAGTTCCTCCCATTTCACTCTATCACTTCGTCTCTTGCGTCTTTGCACTACACCTTCACCACGTTTCAACAAATACTTTAATTTATTTTGAACACCTTTGAGTAAGGCAATAGTTGTGTGACGTGGTACGTCCCAACAAAAATTTTTTTTTGTTAATTAAAAATTTTTTGTACGTTGTATAACTCACATACACGTTTCCACGACACGTCACAACAATTATTAATTTGTAAATCACCAGGGGCACTACAACACACCACCGGCTCACTCACCGACCCGGGCGTAATTTATTGAGTAAGAATAAATAATTAATCGAACGAACTTTTTTTTTGTTTACCGGTACACGAGGAGCACAACTAGCAGACGCGCGCGGCAGCCATTACTTACACACTCAAAGCCCATGTGTGTGAGCGCTAGTGCTGCTTACGCAGACCGTAGGTAGGGAATCTTTATTACCACTACATACCAACGACCGCGCGTGCGCTAGGAGTGGCGCACGACGAAGAAGATGTAGAAAGAGAGGGAACACAAGAGAGAAGAAAGAAAGAGATGGAAAGATTTATATTCGATGGGAGCGAATTAAGAGTGATGGCGCGCCTCTTTCTCGCGCAGTGAAGAAAGAGGGAGAAGCTAGATGATGAAAAGAGACCGTAGAGCATGGAGAAGGGAGAGTACTCTTGCTCTTGCTTAAGTACAGCTGCACTGAGTAGCCTGTATATACGCATACGTATATATATATATATACATGTATATGTGTATATATATATATGTATAGATAGCCATGCCTGTAATGATTCTCTCTCTCTCTCTCTAATGAATAAAGACAGATAAAAAGAGAACGTAGATAAAAAGAAGATTAAAAAGAAGAAATAAGATTAAATTTGCTATAGAAAAGGTGGCGCGCAGGTTGCAGACTTGCGTTCGAGGACCGGAAGGCAAATTTCACGAATAGAAAGCAATTATTCGGACAAATGATTTGTTATTGGAGGAGTTAAAAATTAAAAAGAGATAGATGATGAAGAAGAGGGAGAAATAGACCGAAGAAGAAGGAAGTGAGCATCAAAGAATTCATTCGATTACCGTCCTCGTGCCGCATCGGAAGTTAACTCGAAAACCTCAGTTCTTCACAAGTTTAACTTAAAAATTTTCGTGCGTTCGTATAGCTGTGTAGAAATTGCAGTGGATAGACCAGGAAGCAGTGAGCAGCCAAAACTCCAGAAGGAAGTTTCGCCACCCTGACCTGTCAACCAACTGTTTCCGCAGCCGGCGCCGACCAGTTGCCTTGTGCAAAGAAAGAGAGAGGAAGAGAAGTACAACCGAAGGCCCTCACCGCCATCATTGACCAGCTTTTTGTCGCCATCGCCGACCAGAACTTCGTCAACAAGATTTCTACAACGGTGAGTGGACTGTAGTCCGAATCAACAATTATTAATTGTTCTTTTGTAAACTAACGGCTCTCGCCGATGAAAATTAAATTCAGTGCGTGCGAAAAAACTAAATTTTCAAGTGATTGTGACCGTGTAAATTAGAAAAATTTCGAAAGTTATTTGTAGCGAAGCATCGTAAGAGTGCGGAAAATTTGTATTGAAATTTTAAGTTGTAAAAGATAAAGTAAAGAATCGAAGTTTAAATAAACCACTTGTTCAACGATTTCGTTGACCGTACAATTAAATTTTTTTTTATTCATGAAGTAATAATTCGACATTAAATTATTCTGATTGACCGGGAAGAAATAAACTTGAGATCGGTGGACAACGTGGCATATTACATAACGCGGGCCTTAGCGGCCATTTTGTGAATTAGATTTTCTTTTCTTTTCGAGTTGTATGCGTTAACGAAGATAATTAATAACCAATTTAAAATTTGTGAATCGAAAATAAGAGAATTAGAAATTTTCAATTTTTTTATAGATTAAATTTCGAGAGTGCGGGAGTGAAATTTGCGACCACGTGTCTAATAATTTCGGTGACCGTGAAACAAAATTAATTTAAAATTAAATTGAAATTTAAAAGAATAATTAGATAGTGATTAAATTTTTATATATATTTTTTTCTTTATTGTTTGACCGGTACTGGAATCGATAGACGCGTGGGATTAGTGTATGTGAGAGAGAGAGAAATAAGTGTGTGGGCTCTTGGCAGCCATATTGTTGAAAGAGCAAAGTGAAGTCGCTTACGGCGACCAGATTATAAATTCTAGTTGTTTCAAATATATTATATTAATTTATATTTTTTTTATTAAATTATTAATTTAGCAAAAGAGTTAAATAAAATTTACATAAATTTTACATTGACCAGGAGGTATGGGATATGAGTGTGCGCGAGCAGTAGATTTAACAGATTTGATAGAAAATTAGATTAAATTAAAGTTGATAGACCGAGCGAAATTAAGTTAAAAATTAATTTTTTTTTCTTCTTTCTGATATATATATAGTTGTTTTTTTTTTTTTCATTGAATAAAGTAATTCAAGCGTTGTAAATTGAACCAGTGAGATTAAAATTTTTTTTTTGTGTAATACCTCTCCCAACTTCAACTAATAAAATTTGACACCAGAGGTCGCCCACCTCCCAGCCAAGACAGCCCGAGATTCATGCTGCCGACGAGTAAGCCGGTGGCCTGTCTGGCGCTCTTAATAAATTAAAGATTTTTTTTTCTTTTCGACAGGCCGAACTTTGCATGCGGGGACGGGCAAGATTATATTAATTTATTTGATAACTGTTTATTGAAATTTTCATATAATTAAATTCTCACATCGCAAATGGCACCAGAACGTGGGGCTTGGTTCGGGAAAATTTCTGGTGAAAAATTTTAGACCGAAGTTGAGAAAAAAAAAAAAAAAAAAAAATGAAAAAGGAGAGCAAGTTAGACTTGAAAATTTGACCGGAAAAACTTTAAATTTGCGAACGACTAGTGATTTTAGTAAATTTAAAACTGATTGAACAATTATTTCTCATTATTAAATTGAAATAAGTCTAGACGTGTTTAAAGAAATTTATTAACGCAGTTGAAGTTGAATTCGTGACAAACAGAAGTAAAATCTATACCTCCTTTTTCGCTGGGTAGAAAGAAATAGTAAAAACAAAGTCACAGTCACTTAACCTAAAATAAAATTTATATCACTAAGCGAGTGTGATATTCTCAGAAATTGCGTCGCCGAGTATAAAAATTTTTTTTATATATATATACATATTTTTCATATATATTATATAATATTTTTTTCCCTTTTCCCAAATTACCTCTCTCACACCCCACTACGAACAATAATTTATTAACGTAGAGTTATTATAATTTTTTTTTGGAAATTTATTCAAATTAGTAATTAAAATTTCTTTTTCTTTCGATAATTTGGTAAAGAATTTTTAGTGTGTTAAAGTAAAAGATAACAGAGAAATAAAGTAAAGTAAAAGTTTTTGTATTTCCAATTCAGTAAAATTAAATTCTTTGCATTAGTAGTTAAGAAATTATTAGTGCGAAAATTACACCTGCCCCACCTCTTTTCTCTAAACCACTGTGCCCATAGAAAGGATACCCACACATATATATGCACAATTTTAATAAAGATTAAACACATTTATATCTTAATTCCTTCATATACATATATAATTCCCACAAATATATTGACTTCCCCCACCCTTATTATATCTAACCGAGAAAAAGAAGAAAGAATTTATTGTAATAAGAAGAGAGAAGAAAAATTTAATAGACCAAAGAGAAAATTTTAAGAAAATTTAGATAGAGAATTATAGAATTTAGAGAGATTAGCTCAAGAGATATCACAGAAATGGCACAAAGAGTACCAAGTTCAAGAGGTCGTCGTACGACCAACCCACTGAATCATTTTAATCCAACTCTAGTAGAAGCAGTAAAGAAGATGGACCCGTGGGAAGTGAAACAGAGACTGGATAGTATGGACTGTAGTACCACGGGAATGTTACCAGTTCTACGTGGTAGATTAATCAGAGCAAGCACCCGTGAAATGGAACCACACAAGAGAGTACCTTGGAACCCAACAGTCGACGAAAGACAAGGCCACGTTCCAGCAACGACGAGGAATCTCTTAGTGGCACCGTCAGAAGACGAAGATGATCCAGAAGCTACTCCAAGAGGTCGTCAGGAGACTCGGTCTAGCAAGCGAGAAGCAAAGCAGACCGATCAAAGTGGAATTAGGATAGAAGCGACCACAGCTGTGACAGCAGGATCGAATGCACAGCCGGCGAGGACCCGTGTAGTGCAAACTCTCCGCTTGTATGGCAGTAGTGACGACCACCACTTCCACAACTCCTATCACCACCATGGCTGGTGCTTTTAGTAATGCTTCGTTACAGACCGTAGCCAGTGCAAGAGCAGCTATGTCAACGACTGGAATGGCCGCTAGGTATATCGCCATGTCCAACCATGCACCTTTAGGTTACTTCCATGATATGACTTCCATCTTAGGTTCCGTAGGATGGAACTCCAGGAATACACAAATCCCACGATGGACGTTAAACACCACCGATACTTGGAGGCCAGAGACCCCAGCGCCTACTCCAGCTACACGAAGCCAACAACCACCAGTAGTATCACAGACTCCCAGAGAGGTTCCTATTGAAGAATTAATAGCCATAGAGGAACTCCATATGCCAGAAGAAGAAGAGCTCGATGAGGAAGATATCGAAGCCGCCTATGTCGCTTTCTTGAACCAATCAAGCTTAAAATTTCCTGGACAAAGCATACGTTGTGAAACTCAAGATGAAACGCTAAATGAGCAGGCAGATATACGCATAGATGTTGGCAGAGACCAATATCAGCGAACCACTGCTGGCATGACCAGGGAAACACCAAGATGTGGCAACAGTGGCAATAGAGGTGGCAGAGGCACAAGAGACCATGGGGTTAACCAGTTAAGGGATAACCATGATCGACGGTGGGAGGTACCAAGGGAAAATCAAGATAGAAGAGATAGAAAAGATAGAGAAGATAGAGGAAATAGACGAAATAGAAGAGATAGAGAGCACAGAGGTCACAGAAGAAATCGACGAGATGATGATTACAGTGACTATTCAGATAGTTCCAGCGACACAGAGGATTACAGCAGCGATGAGGATTATCGAAGACACCGAAGCAATCAGGTGGATATGACCGACCGAGACAACGCTGTCAACAAAACACTGAAAAATTGGAAAATTTCCTTCAGCGGAGATGACAGAGAAGGACCGGAGGAGTTTCTCGCCAGGCTGAATAACTGTCGGAGAAACACTGGGATTCCAGATGAAGATCTTCTAAGGTCTATACCCTGCGTGTTTATCGGTGCAGCAAGCGTCTGGTATAGGACCGCGGAATTAGAAGTACACGATTGGAAGAGCTTCAAAAGGACCTTCAGGCATCAATACGTTGGCGATGTCAAGCGAGTCGACCTTCTTGACGAGCTGAAAAGGCGAACTCAGGCAAAGGGTGAAAGCATAGCCCACTTCATATCTTGCTTCAGGTGTATCGTAGGATACTTTAAAAATCCACCGTCGATGAGAACTCAGGTAGACACGGCGTATAGAAACCTACTACCAGAATACCGCAAATTTATGGCAGGTAGACGAGTAGATACGTACGAAGACCTCAAGAAGTTAGGTCGACGTTGGGAAAGACAGAAGGACCTCGATAATCGATATCAACCCCCACCACCACGCGAGAAGATGCTAATACAAGGTGCAGCATATGAAACTCCTACGAGGACAGATAAACCCCGAATAGCAAATGTAGAAGAATTTGAAGAGACCGACAGCGAAAGTACAAGCGAACCAGAAGAAATTCCTAAAACAACCCAACGAAAACAACGGCGACAACGGAAGAAATTTAATAGACAACAAGTACTTAAAGTGGCAGGAGTACAAGAAGTAAAACAGACACAAGATAATGTGGACCCCCACCGAGAGACCCCGACCACAGTGACCCAGAGTACACCAGTAGTGGTACCTGGGCAGATTCCTATGACAGTATGGCCACAAAATGTAATACCGCCGGTTAACTGGTGGAGTACACCAGCTGGACCACAGTATGATGTAAACAGGCGATATCAACAACCAGCAAACATAGCTAGTGGAGCCAATGGAGCAGCCAGAGGCCAACCGCAGTACTCCGCGTGCTATACATGCCAGACTGTTCGGCATAGAGCAAAGGATTGTCCACGAAGAATCTGTCGCTCCTGTGGAGGTATGGGTCATTCGATGAGTATTTGCCCCACCCAGTCGACCCCAGCGAATAGACCTAATCAAAATTATATATCAAGAAATGCGAATTGGACCCCAAACCAAGTCAATCAGGCACAAAGACCTGATCAACAAAGGACAGCGAACCAGCAACAATCACCGGGAAACGGAGCAGCGGGGGGGCAGAACTTAGCTCAACCCCCCCCTCTGATGCAAAACCCTTTAATGCCTCCGACTTGGCCACCGACTGGGAACAATTAGATCAAGAACAGCGGAAAGAGTACCTAAACCCAAACGTAAAGATAGAGACCCCCACCGAAGAGAAAATACCCCAAACAAGCGAAATACAAGAGCCCATGAAGATACTCTCCCCACTCGAGTTTGCAGAGAAATACTCTAGAGAAGGGATTCTGAGGACCATGGAGCACTTGCAAGAGAGAAAGAAGAAATTAGCATTATTAGAGCAAGAAACATTACAACTGAGTGAAGAGTCTGATAACGAAGAGACAGATGGATTTAGAAAACTAGCAGAGTTAAACAAAGTATTAAGTATATTAGATAAAGAAGAAGAGAAACACCCATCTATATCAATGACCAAGGTTCGTGCAGAAGAGAGTAAGTCTAGTCGAGGGGGGGAGAAATACCCGCCTGCGACGACCGAAATCAGACCTGAACCTGAAGACGATAACGATGCTATAGCAGGCATGTGTAATGAAAATCGGAATTTCCTGGATGTGGTGCTCGGAGGGAGACAATACCAGGCCTTATTCGACACTGGAGCAATGGTGTCGTTGATAGGACCTAGAGTAGCCCAGAGATTCCAAGATAGATTAAGTCCAGCCCGCACAGTGATCAGAAGCGTCATAGGAGGATCTGCTCGATTAATCGGAAAATTACCCGTAGACTTGGAAGTAGATGGATGTGTGAGACGACTAGAAATGAAAGCTATTTCTGCCTTAGACCATGATGTCATTCTAGGAATAGATTTCTGTCGACTCTGGGAAATAGAAACGAAGTTTAGTGAAAATCTATGGAGAATGAGAGATGGTGAATGGAGAGAATTCAATAACGGAGACCATACCCAAACCTTTGTTTTCGGAGAATGTGCTGGAATTGTAGAATTAGATGATGAGCAAAGAGTAAGAATCGAAAATCTAGTGAATAAGATCATACCTCAACCAACAGATATACCAGGTACCACTGACTTGTCGGAGCATCACATAGACGTAATGGGAGCAGCACCGATAAAACAGAGACCTAGGAGGATGTCACCGATGATGTTGCAGATCGCTCACCGAGAAATAGAGACGATGTTGCGAAACAACGTAATTGAAAGGTCAGCAAGTGAATGGAGCAGTCCACCAGTGATACTTAGGAAACCTGATGGGGATTACCGATTCTGTGTTGACTATAGGGAATTGAATAAGGTCACTAGGAAGGACGCGTATCCAATACCTAGTATGGACTCAATCCTAGATAAGCTAAGAAAGGCCAGATACCTCACCAAAATTGACCTGAAGCAAGCATACTTCCAAATTCCCATGGAGGAGAATAGTAGGAAGTATACTGCTTTCTCAGTACCTGGCTCAGGTCTCTGGCAATTCAAGAAAATGCCCTTCGGATTGACCAACGCACCAATGACCTTCCAAAGGCTCATCGACGCCCTCTTTGGACCTGAATGTGAACCTAACGTGTTTGGTTACCTCGACGATATTATAATTGCTACGGAGAACTTCGATGATCATATAAAATGGCTAGAAAAAGTACTAGTGAGACTGGTAGACGCTGGATTGACTGTGAACAAGAAAAAGTGTGAGATTTGCTGCTCACAGATCACCTACCTTGGATTCATATTAGACAATGAGGGGCTAAGACCGGATCCAGACAAGGTAGCACCAGTCGTCAACTATCCAGCACCTCGTACTGTGAAACAACTGCGACGATTTCTTGGGATGGTAGGATGGTACTCCAGATTTATTGAACATGATTCAGAAAAGAAAGTTCCACTAGTGAAGCTGTTAAGGAAAAGCAGAGAATGGAGTTGGGAAGACGAGCAACAGAGGGCGTTCGAAGACCTGAAAAGAGCCTTAACAACTGCTCCTGTACTCGCTAGACCTGACTTTAATAAACCATTCACTGTACAATGTGATGCCAGCGACTTTGCAATAGGAGCAGTATTGACCCAAGAACACGAAGACGGTGAGCATCCAATTGTTTATGTGAGCAGAGTACTGACAGCCGCAGAAAGGAACTATACTACCACAGAGAAGGAGTTATTAGCAGTAATATGGGCAATTGAGAAACTTAGACCTTATCTTGAAGGTTATACCTTCAAGATTATCACAGACCATAGTGCGTTGAAATGGCTACAAAAGCTAAAAGACCCAACAGGACGACTAGCAAGATGGGCATTAAAAATGCAACAATGGTCATTTGAGATCGTACACCGACGTGGAGCATTACATCACGTACCTGATGCTCTGTCGAGAATGTACGAAGGTCAAGATGAAGAAGAACATGTGTGCGCTTTCGAAGAGATCAAAGACGAAAAATACAACGAGAGGATCAAAGAGATAGAGACCAACCCTTATAAATACCCTGGATGGAAACTAGAAGATGGATTGCTATATAGATTTAGGAAAGAACCATTACTCGACCCAGTGACCCATGGAGAAGAAGGATGGCGACTCGTAGTACCAGCAGAACACCGAGAAAGGATACTGCAAGATGCTCATTGTCATCCTTCCTCAGGGCATCTAGGACTAGAAAAGACCTATGATAAGGTTATCAGAGAGTATTATTGGCCAGGAGTATACTATGACACCACTTTATTTGTGAAGGAGTGTGATGACTGTCAACGATATAAGACCAAGCAAACTGGACCTCAAGGATTAATGGGAAACCGTGTCGTTGAGAGACCATGGCTAGTAGTATCAGCTGACATGATGGAATTTCCTCCGAGTAAAGGCCAAAATAAATACTTACTAGTCTTCCAGGACCTTTTCACCAAATGGATCGAGTTGAAACCACTAAGAACAGCTGATGGAAAAGCAGTGGCTAAAGCTTTCGAAGAGCTGATTTTATTCAGGTGGGAGACTCCTAAGTACTTGCTAACGGATAACGGAAAGGAGTTTGATAACAAACACCTAGACCAAGTGCTACAAGAATACGGAGTATCTAGAGTTACGACACCGCCATATCACCCGCAGGCTAACCCAGTTGAACGTGCGAATAGGACCTTGAAGACCATGATAGCAACCTTTGTAAAAGAGGATCATAGGACTTGGGACCAGCATCTTCATGAATTTAGACATGCAGTGAACACAGCGACGCAGTCGACACTTAAGACCTCTCCAGCGTTCTTGAATTATGGTAGACATCCCAGTCCGGTAAAAAGCTTACGAAGAGAAGTGGAACAAACTAGACCAATAATTAGAATAAATCCTGAAGACTGGGCAGATAGAGTAAAACGGTTGGACGCACTAAGAGATTTAGTAATAAAACACATCGAAAAAGCGAAAGAAAAACAAGCACGAGAATATAATAAAGGTAGGAAGGATATTAGGTTTAATGTAGGGGATATAGTCATGCGACGTTCTCACCCGCTTTCGAACGCAGCTAACCGATTCTCCGCGAAACTCGCACCGAAATACGACGGTCCGTTTAAAATTTTAGAAGTCAAATCACCGTTAGTATATGTAGTCGAAACAGAGGGCGGTAAGCGCAATGCGAAGGTACACGTTTCAGAACTCAAGAGATATATACCCTCTAGAAATAAACCTGACATGAAACCCTAAACCTAAACTAATTAAAACTGACCGGGAAAGATAGAGGAGATTGACCAGGGAATAATGGAGGAGTAGACTGACTAGGCACTAATAATTTTTTTTTTTTTTTTTTGATAGTGAGTTGATATCCAAGTTAAAAGTTATTATTGTGTTGTTATCTGATTCTAACCCGCGAGATTTTAATTCTGTTAATAATAACTGTGTTGTCCGTAGTTAAATTCAAAACGACCCTAACCTAACCTAACTCAAACCACCCTAACCGAACCTAACCTAACCAAACCTAAACTAGCGAAAACCAACATAACCTAACCTAACTAAACGCGTTAACTGAATACAAAGTAGATAAAGCATGAGTGAATTATAAGAATGTGTAATTTCTGGGAATAATAATGGTGATATTAAATGTGTATTAGTTATAAGCAATTAATAGATAACATATATAATGCGAGCGGCTCGGTGGCGAGAGTCGTTGGTGTGCGGTGCTACGTGCATAATTATTTGTAAGCAGTCCACTCTGGCGAATGTCCAGCTTAGGGGGGGAGTGTTTGTGACGTGGTACGTCCCAACAAAAATTTTTTTTTGTTAATTAAAAATTTTTTGTACGTTGTATAACTCACATACACGTTTCCACGACACGTCACAACAATTATTAATTTGTAAATCACCAGGGGCACTACAACACACCACCGGCTTACTCACCGACCCGGGCGTAATTTATTGAGTAAGAATAAATAATTAATCGAACGAACTTTTTTTTTGTTTACCGGTACACGAGGAGCACAACTAGCAGACGCGCGCGGCAGCCATTACTTACACACTCAAAGCCCATGTGTGTGAGCGCTAGTGCTGCTTACGCAGACCGTAGGTAGGGAATCTTTATTACCACTACATACCAACGACCGCGCGTGCGCTAGGAGTGGCGCACGACGAAGAAGATGTAGAAAGAGAGGGAACACAAGAGAGAAGAAAGAAAGAGATGGAAAGATTTATATTCGATGGGAGCGAATTAAGAGTGATGGCGCGCCTCTTTCTCGCGCAGTGAAGAAAGAGGGAGAAGCTAGATGATGAAAAGAGACCGTAGAGCATGGAGAAGGGAGAGTACTCTTGCTCTTGCTTAAGTACAGCTGCACTGAGTAGCCTGTATATACGCATACGTATATATATATATATACATGTATATGTGTATATATATATATGTATAGATAGCCATGCCTGTAATGATTCTCTCTCTCTCTCTCTAATGAATAAAGACAGATAAAAAGAGAACGTAGATAAAAAGAAGATTAAAAAGAAGAAATAAGATTAAATTTGCTATAGAAAAGGTGGCGCGCAGGTTGCAGACTTGCGTTCGAGGACCGGAAGGCAAATTTCACGAATAGAAAGCAATTATTCGGACAAATGATTTGTTATTGGAGGAGTTAAAAATTAAAAAGAGATAGATGATGAAGAAGAGGGAGAAATAGACCGAAGAAGAAGGAAGTGAGCATCAAAGAATTCATTCGATTACCGTCCTCGTGCCGCATCGGAAGTTAACTCGAAAACCTCAGTTCTTCACAAGTTTAACTTAAAAATTTTCGTGCGTTCGTATAGCTGTGTAGAAATTGCAGTGGATAGACCAGGAAGCAGTGAGCAGCCAAAACTCCAGAAGGAAGTTTCGCCACCCTGACCTGTCAACCAACTGTTTCCGCAGCCGGCGCCGACCAGTTGCCTTGTGCAAAGAAAGAGAGAGGAAGAGAAGTACAACCGAAGGCCCTCACCGCCATCATTGACCAGCTTTTTGTCGCCATCGCCGACCAGAACTTCGTCAACAAGATTTCTACAACGGTGAGTGGACTGTAGTCCGAATCAACAATTATTAATTGTTCTTTTGTAAACTAACGGCTCTCGCCGATGAAAATTAAATTCAGTGCGTGCGAAAAAACTAAATTTTCAAGTGATTGTGACCGTGTAAATTAGAAAAATTTCGAAAGTTATTTGTAGCGAAGCATCGTAAGAGTGCGGAAAATTTGTATTGAAATTTTAAGTTGTAAAAGATAAAGTAAAGAATCGAAGTTTAAATAAACCACTTGTTCAACGATTTCGTTGACCGTACAATTAAATTTTTTTTTATTCATGAAGTAATAATTCGACATTAAATTATTCTGATTGACCGGGAAGAAATAAACTTGAGATCGGTGGACAACGTGGCATATTACATAACGCGGGCCTTAGCGGCCATTTTGTGAATTAGATTTTCTTTTCTTTTCGAGTTGTATGCGTTAACGAAGATAATTAATAACCAATTTAAAATTTGTGAATCGAAAATAAGAGAATTAGAAATTTTCAATTTTTTTATAGATTAAATTTCGAGAGTGCGGGAGTGAAATTTGCGACCACGTGTCTAATAATTTCGGTGACCGTGAAACAAAATTAATTTAAAATTAAATTGAAATTTAAAAGAATAATTAGATAGTGATTAAATTTTTATATATATTTTTTCTTTATTGTTTGACCGGTACTGGAATCGATAGACGCGTGGGATTAGTGTATGTGAGAGAGAGAGAAATAAGTGTGTGGGCTCTTGGCAGCCATATTGTTGAAAGAGCAAAGTGAAGTCGCTTACGGCGACCAGATTATAAATTCTAGTTGTTTCAAATATATTATATTAATTTATATTTTTTTATTAAATTATTAATTTAGCAAAAGAGTTAAATAAAATTTACATAAATTTTACATTGACCAGGAGGTATGGGATATGAGTGTGCGCGAGCAGTAGATTTAACAGATTTGATAGAAAATTAGATTAAATTAAAGTTGATAGACCGAGCGAAATTAAGTTAAAAATTAATTTTTTTTTCTTCTTTCTGATATATATATAGTTGTTTTTTTTTTTTTCATTGAATAAAGTAATTCAAGCGTTGTAAATTGAACCAGTGAGATTAAAATTTTTTTTTTGTGTAATACCTCTCCCAACTTCAACTAATAAAATTTGACACCAGAGGTCGCCCACCTCCCAGCCAAGACAGCCCGAGATTCATGCTGCCGACGAGTAAGCCGGTGGCCTGTCTGGCGCTCTTAATAAATTAAAGATTTTTTTTTCTTTTCGACAGGCCGAACTTTGCATGCGGGGACGGGCAAGATTATATTAATTTATTTGATAACTGTTTATTGAAATTTTCATATAATTAAATTCTCACATCGCAGTTGCTATAAACTTTTTTTTTTCGTGAACATTTGCACCATATTGGTGTAAAAAGGATCTTAATAGTCTTAAATTTTTATTATTTAAATTAATCCAGATGAGAATTTTATCACGATTATTACGTTTTTTTACCACAAGAGTATACGCTTGCAGTATAGTATCTCCAAGTTTTTTACAATCGTATGCAGACATGATGATAGAAGTAGAAATCTATGATTGTAACCTGATATGCTTTTGTTTAAGCCGACATGTACATGAATAATAAATCACGCCATGATTTTACACAAGGTTTTTAATGAAATTTCTAGAAAGATCTCATGATTTAAGAACCGTATGATTATTCTAGAACATATTAGCGGTATGTCTTTTGAATTTTCAATACGTTTGTCAACGTATTATTTTCACTATAAAAGCAAAAGATTTGATTGATTGAAATCAGTCTATTAAAAGAAATCTTAGAAGAAAGATCTCTTATTGTAAGAGTCACTCACAGTGAATTCATAAATAAATTATTATAATAATATATTGTAAAAGTAAAGGTATGTACTAAGAAATAATTTATTTTTATGATTAAAAAATAAATATGAATTTAGAATAACTTTTTATTATTACGTTCCAGATGGATTTTGCAAAGTTAAATAAAATTTCACAAAATGAATTCTTACCAACAAAAAAAATATCTGACATAGAAGATAACACCACTAATCTGATTACTCAGTTAAAAAAAGTTAACACGAGATATGGTGAAAAAATGGTTGCTGTTCTAGAAGATGATTTCCAAATCTTCATGCCCAATCGAGTATCAGGGGCAATACTGGAAAATGAAGATTTTTTAAATGATGTTATGGATAAAGTGGATAAACGAAAATTATTTTTATTAATCAAAAATCAAAATATTGAATTCGTACAATAATATTTTTTCTATTACATATTAGTATACATTGTATTTATTGTTGAAAAAAAAATGCAAATAAATGAAAAAATTTTAATGTATACTTTATTTTATTTCAATACCTTTATACCATTAAGTTATTAATATAAATACCTGTGTAGATCTATCCATATATGCAATAAAATTAAATTTCAACGATTTTGAAAAAATTTTCTTGTTCAAAATTATACTTTCACTCTATTAATAAATAGAAGGGAATGATAAAATATGTAAACGTGAAAATTAAAAATTTTTAGGATCAATAGTTTTGAAAATATTAAGATCTTATATATTAAAGAATTAGATTTATATATATATAAATTATATATAAAGGATCTTATGTATAATAGAATTATATATAATATATAAATGAATTAGATAAATAATAGAATTATGTGTATGTGGATTAAAGAGTGACTTATGTTACTCTCATTCTCACCCATAAGAATGATAGAAAATAATTTAAAAATATTAGGTGAAAGGGTATATAAATAAAATAACATAAAATTTATTTTCAAAATTTTTATACATTTTTTTTTCAATTTTATTTTTCAGTTTTAAATTGTAAAAATATAAAAATACAAAAAAGTATAATAGTTACGTAATTGGTATATAATAAAATATACAAAATGTATAATAAAAAATATAAAATGCATAATAGCTGTATAGATACACAGAGAAAAAAATATTTCATGTAAAAAATCATTAATTTGTTTTTTGGAACCAGTTGATGTGGTCGATTTTCACCAACTTATATTCATTATTATCATTCATCTGTAAAACAGAAAAAATATTAAAATAGTTAATATTAATTTATTTGCAATAAATACTTTAAATTATTTTGAAATTTATAACTTTAAATTTATATATATATATGTATATATATATAAGATATATATGTATATATATATATATATATATATATATATATATATATATATATATATATATATATATATATATATATAACACAAATATAAAATAAAAGAATTTTATAGAAGATATGACATACGTAGATATATATATATATATGCGTACATGAGTAAGTAGTTTATGCGAAAGAGAAAGACTCTACATCGACGATCACGAGTTATTGTCACTAAAATATTTAACTTTTTTTACATGGGTCTTGCTTACTTTTTGAGTCTGTCTTTCTCTTTCGCATAAACTACGTACTCATATGCGCGCATATATATATATATATATATATATATATATATATATATATACTAGGGGGTTCCCCCTGCTCGCTTCGCTCACAACCCCCCATTGCATCACCTTCTAAAAATCTAAACTTTTATATATATAATTTTTTAATTTATATTAATTTCAAATTATTATTTTTTTTTTTTTTTTCTTGGTCATGAAGATTAGTATTTATTAGAAGTTAAATACACTTATTAAGGTATATGAAGTTAAGTAAAACGTTTTATGATAGTTTAATACTTTAAATATGTTGAAGATATCTATAATAATATTCAATCGCTTTACGATAGGAGCACAACCATTCAACGTATTTACCTCGAGCTCAGCCCAATGTTCTTTTCTCTTCCTAATTTCGTTCATTCTTTGATAACAATTAATTAAATTAGCTAACAATTAACTATCTTTCAGCTATCTCTCAGCTAACTTTCAGCTAAATTTTATCTGAATTTCAGCCAACTTTTAGCTAACTTTCAGCTAAATTTTATCTGAATTTCAGCTATCTCTCAGCTAACTTTCAGCTAAATTTTATCTGAATTTCAGCTATCTCTCAGCTAACTTTCAGCTAAATTTTATCTGAATTTCAGCTAACTGAGGGCACATAAAATTCTTATACACGGCGGCGGCGTGAGGCGATATATCTTTATTATATATATATATATATATATATATATATATATATATATATATATATATATATATCAATTTTTATAATATTTATAGTAAATTTTATTATAAAGTATGATAATTTTTTACTTAGATGACAGTCTGTGGTTGCTTTACGATAAAGTATGATAATTTCGCTTTACTTTTTCTCCGTGTGCTTTCAATAATCAATTAATATTTTACTTTAAAATTTTTGAAAATTAAAAATTGCAAAAAACAATAATTTTAAAAATAATTCCTTACCTTATGGATGATTTATCTTGATTTTTAATCCGTATGGTGATATGAACTAATTACAACTGATGTCTCTTATAGTTTTAGTGAGCTTATATAGGTCCCCTAAATACATATGTTCATATGTATTTTGATGTTTATACAAACAATATAAATAATATTTTATCTCGAACTTTGATTCAAGAACATTCTTAATATATGACAATTGAATATACCGAAAAGAAATTTCGGTATATTTGAAGATGTTCACAGTAAAGATATAACCTAATATTTCCTCTCAAAATTAAGAATTTCCAACGCGCAATTTCACGCGTTGAACATAAAAAACATAAAAACGTAAAACGCAAAAAACATAAAAACGCGTTAAACATTCTTTTATAATTATAGTCTTGCATAGTAGTTATTATTTTAGCCAACATCTCTTATGATTTAATTATTCATTCGTTCATACCAAAGATGTAACCTGATCTAAGATGAATTATTTCCGAAACGCAATTTCTTAAGGCTTGAAAAACTTACGCGCAATAACGTGACTCAGCTTATCTCTTTTCTTTCTTTCTTTATTTCTTTCTCTCTTCCTACTTCTTTCTTTCTTTTTTTTCTTTCTTACTGTCTCTCTTAGATCATGCTATCTCTCTTTCTTTCATTTCCAATCAAGGATTCCCCGATGCGCATATGAAATTGCGCAGTTATTTTACCAAGATCTCTATCTCTCTCTCTCAGCTTTAACTCTAGGATCGGGGATCGGGGAGTCCGCTGCTGCGCGCGTATCTGCACAGGTTGGTGATGACATCATAATTCGCACCTGTGGGTGGTGACGTCAGCTGTGGGTGGGCGGCTGTGACGTCATAAGTGCTGAGTCACGATTTGCACCTGTCCGCTAGTCGCACAGGTGAGTCGAGGGAGTGGTGGCGGGGGGAGCCAGAATCCCCATTGCTTATCTACTAAAGTTTAAATTAAAAGATTTTTCTGAAATTGTTTATATTATTTTATGTTAGAAATATGGAAACGCTCAATCATGTATGTGTGACGTGAGGCGCTGCCGTAAGGCGGAGTATGTTTGATGAGCGTGATACGCGCTTAGTTCATTCTGTGAGCGACTGTAAGACAGTAAAGTTATCTCAAGTTTTGTATATGAATAATTGATTGTATATAATTAATTAACTACAAATAAAAGTGTTTATAATTATATAACTACGCTTTGCTATTTAAATATATTTATCAGCTTATGCGCCCAGGATAATCTTAACTGCGCATCATTTATAAACCATAAGAAATTTAGAGCCGCTCTTGTGTAAACGAGTCATTTTTTGTGAGCATCTTTTTCTTTTATCTCCTGGAGAAAACGTCAGAGATGGCGAACCAGGGAAAGGAGAGACAGAACGAAGGATGGCAGGAGGAGAAAAAGGAGATGACTCCGGGAAAGAGAAGGAATATTCATTTTTTTATTTTCTCTCAGGCTTCTAAGAGAAGTGTATAAGACCGTGATGGCGTCACGCGCTTGCTTACAGAAGGAGAGAGAGGGACAGTGAATGGATGGTGTCTTGCGTTTGTCTGTAGAGAGAGAGAAAGAGAAATACAATGAATCACCATGTTGGGCGAAATGGCGTGATGTGCGTGTAAAGCCGGAAAGCGAAAGGTTCGTGCGTGTATGAGCAAATTTTCTTATGCTTCGTATGTGAGTATGCATGTATGTGTATATATATATGTATATGTAGGACGACAGGATAGACCGTGCACGCGCAAAATAAAATTGACAGACTAAATGAACGACAGCAAGAAATAAAGGAAATTTTATATGTATGTGTATCTATACATATAAAAGAAATGCGCGCGCAGAGTCTGAACAAATTTATGACGGTATATACAGAAATAAATAAAAAATATGGCGAATGTATGTGACGGATAAATATTGAAATTTGAGTCTGAATTTTTGTTTCTTAATTTTTTTATAATTGTGATCGTGTGCGAATGATTGACAATAGTGGTATAAAAATAAGAATGAATAATTGCTGATGTATATGAAGGTGATCGTATGGGTATAGGAGTGTGCGCGTTGTCGTGATAAAAATGACAGCTTAAGAGCATGACAAAGCTGTCCGCCTTCTAATAATATTTCCAATCCTAACTTATGAATAAACGATGCGTTTAATCGAGTTTTTTTGCTGAAAAGAAAAAATTTGTAAGATTAAACTCTAGTGCGGACAACTCAAGAAATCCACCAAAATATTATACATACAAAGTTATAATAAAAACTTTCAATGAATCGTATTTTAAAGTTAGGTTTGTCGAGTTTGATATCTAATTTCCAATCCAAGCTCATAAAAAAATAATAAGTCCAAATGATTTTTTATTTTAACAAAAATTATTGTATTAGTATAGCTTTAGTGCGGACAAGTCATTATATTTGTTTAATTTAAGAATTTAAAAAGATATTGATAAAATAAAAAAAGCAAAACTTGATTGCTACAGCTCCGACATGCCGTTAAGAAAGAGACAGAATAAGTAAAATAAAACGAACTATATGAAGGCGGACAAAAATAAAGTTTTCGTAAATTCACGCAAAAGATTGATTAAAAAAAAAGAAAGAAAAGAACGAATTTAATAAAATGTAAACTAATTAAATACATATATAAGACGGCTGTAAAATTAGTGAACGTAAAGAATGACGGATAAGACTACGAATGTATACGTGTGTGTATATAAGCATATACGAATGTATAGCAGTGCGCGCACAGCTGAAAGCATATATACAGATACGGATACATGCGCTCACAAAAAACTCGAGTAGTACTGCAATAATACGAACGGAGAAAATAAGTTTATTGCTGTTTAACAAAACCCAAAAGGCGGTAAATGATTTTGTAAGGAAGCATTCTCACGAGGAGATGAATGTGACAGTTATCTAGGACAGCATTGTATTCGAAACTATGACAGACATTATATATTGTGTATGGGAATAATAGCATATATGTATAGTTATAAACATAAAAATATACATAAATAATTGACAAATTTAAGTCATTTAAGATTTCAATTATTTAGTGTTCAGCATATTAGATTGATTCTCTTCAATTGTCATAAATATAGAATACCTAATATTGCTTGTGTTTGGCATACTAGGTTGATTTTCTTTATTTAGATATCGATGCGAGTATGCACGACTAATACATCCCCTCCATGTCTACGTTGAGACTTGGAGGTAACCTTTCCCATCTCCCTCTAACACCAGCCTGTACCTCTAGCCTGTACCGAATGTCACGGAGACACTGTTCGTATTATCTACCGCCGGTAAAGTAGATTTCAACTGTGCCAACCGTCGATAATATCGTAGTCTGTAAATAGTTTTATTGTTACTTTACTCTAGCTTGTAACCGATACCGTTCGGAACTTACTAATAGTAAGATTGTTAAAAACTGCGTCACCCGTAAAGATAAATACCGACTGCCAGAAAGAGATTAATTAAATCTCGTAAGCTGTAAATAGTCTATCTTTCCTTTACTTTTAGTTTGTAACCAATACCGTTCGGAATTATTTATAATAATAATTTTGTTAAACCGCGTCACCGGCGAATAATAAATATCGGCCGCCTAAAGACAAATAAATCTTAGTTTATTTAGTTTCGGTCTTTTTCCATGATCATTTATTTGATTAAATCTTGTATTAGTTTTAAGTTCAACTCAATAAATGCAAAGAATATTTATTGTAAAAAATATAAAAATGCACGATTCATACTCATTTATCAGTTCCGCTAAACATGTCCTGTAAATCCGCCCCGTCATTTACCACTTCAGTTTTAAGCTTGCTTATTTCATTGAATCAATTATTATTTAAACGCAATAGTGAATTCCTTTCTCTTTAATATTAATTACAGTTAAATTTTTATGCATTAAAGTTAACTTTTCATTATTAAACTCATTTTTTTTATTATTTAATTCAGTAATTTCAATTTAGTTTATAAGTTTTGAACTTTGGCTTATTTGAACCTCCGACCGACCATCTTCTAACATCAACCCTCGGGTAAAAGTAAAAATCTGATGCCGCCGACGTCATCGAGTTGTCTACAGCAACCGCCCGAAAAGCCAAACGTTACAATATTTTGAGCTCAAAGGGCTTATGCTCGGTCTATTAAGCTCATAATATATATAATTAACTCTAACGTAAATTATCTAGTTTTTCTTGTGTTCAGCAAAATTATATGAATTTTATTTATATTGGTTTACTATTCCTTTATAGTCGAGAAGTACGTTACGAGTGAAAAATTTGACCTGGTGATAAGGACAATCACAGAGATGGAGACAGATTATATATGCCCTTTTGTACGACAGGTAGCCGCACTATGACTGATAAGAAAGAGAGAAAAGACAGAATTAATGACAGCAATGAGACTAAGAAGACGGAGGGGATATATGACGAGACAGGACAGAAGGCAGAATAAAGTGAGTTTTGAAGACGGATCTGTGAAAACTGTAGTCAAAGTAACTGCAGGAGGTCAAATAGCGACAGATAAGGAAAGACAAAGCCAATGAAAGGTTTGAAAGCAAAATTGAATGACGTATTGAAAAAATATATATACGACGAAAAAAGTAACAGATGAAAATAAGAGCAAAGACGGAGCTAAAGACAGAGAAGAGACAGATGGGTATTACAATATGACTGAAAAAGCAAAAATAAAGACAAAGACAAAACCAGAATGAGTGAAATGACTAAAGCAAAATTAGCAGGTAAACAAATAATAGTAAAGTCAAATGAAAAAATAAAAAGTCAAATATTTATAAATAAACATTTTGTTGTTTTGTCAATGAAACAAATAGAAAATTATGACAGAAAAATTGACGACGAGAGTAAGATTTTTGAGTATGATTATTATAATGAATATTTTGATTTAGACCTATCTGACAAATTGGACAAGGCAATGAATAAGCTTAATTTAGTTAAGGCAGAAATGGCAAAGAGCAAGAGAGACGAAGAAAAGAGAAGAAGAATAGAGCAAAAAAGAGATAACGATTTGATGACTTTGATAATAAAAGAAAAAAACACCATGCAAATCTTTAACAACCAAATTCTTTACACGATGAGGGAGAAATTTAAACAAAAAAAATGACTACGGGTAACGAGGCAGAAAGGACAGATTAATCCACAGACAGCAAAACAACATATGAGGTAAACAATTATTTTGAAAATTATAAAATTAACACAGAAGGTTTCGAAAACTCGACAATCTTGGACAAACACCTAGGACCAGTAAATAAATTGAAAATACAAATAGAGATTGATAAAAGAATTAAGAAAGAAAACAACAGTATTTTAGACGTTTCTGAACAGTTGACAGAAACTATCAAAACCAGACTGACTGAAAAAGACAAACCAGTAAAACACGAACATAAATTATAAATTATTTTATGTCTGAATTAAGTTCGATAGACTTACTATATGTTGTAGATAGTACTATTATAGTAAATGAAAGTTTATTTAAAAGTATAAAAAGAAAAAAAAAAATACATTGATATAAAATTCATGATATTTTAATAAATAGAATAGATAAAGACTATTATGCTAGACTTATAGAGATTAAAGATCCAGTTGAATTATTGAACGGAATTTAAAGAAATTAAATTAAGCGAAGTAGATGTAACTCCATCTAGTACAAAAAAAAATAGTACAACATACAGTATAATCCAGCGAAAGAAAAGGCAGTTAATTTCATAGACAGATTTGAAGAAGTAGTAAGAAGTTATAATAACATGCCAAAAGTTAAATCGTTGTTTGAAGAAGACGAAAGAGATTTCTTCTATAATGCTATCATAAGCAAAATACATCAAGTAGAAGGAATAAATTTTGTGACAGAAAGTGTTACGGTGAAAGGGTTATCTTATGTTAAACTAAAGTTACTTATTAAGCAGGTTGAAAGCCATCAAACGACAGACAAACATCCAACAACAGTTTTAACGTTATGACGGCCAAAAAGTGCAATGTTTTATTGCGACAATTATGGGCACTATGCCAGCGACTGCACATGATAGGGAACTAGCATAAAGAAGTGTTTCTTTTGTCAGAGATTTACCCGTGACCATATGATCTCAATACGTCCAAAGCGTCAGGGACACTCGAGACAGAAAGACAGAAAAAGGTATCAATCAAAATATTATAATAATAAAAGTAAGAAAAGTACAGGTCGGACAGCATTCAAACGTAAGATAACTAATCTAATTAATAACGGCAATAAAAAACGAGCGAAATCTGCCAATAAAAGGAGACAAGAAAATTATGTAAAATACAACAGAGGAAAATATAAAAAAGGAGGCAGTTTTAACCAATTAAAATCTAAAAACGAGAAGACTAATGAACCGAGTGCTGGCAGTAGTGCGATAGAAATTTGACAAATTTAAAGTTGATTTTCAAGACATTTATTAAACAACTGGACGGAATCCAATGCGCAAATCTTAAATCCAAGGGATAAGGAAGCGTGCAAACAAATACAAATAATAGAAAATTTATTACTTTAGACAGGGTAATCTGCCCGGAAAACTTAAATGAAAATCTTTCATCCTTACCAATATATAATCAGCCATATTGGTTGATTGAATTTGAATCAGATGCGACAGAAAATAATTTAAAACAAAGACAGGTTCTAGTACATGTAACGACAAGTAGAATGAATGAAGAACATAATATTGAAGAGAATAATCAATTTAGTGAAAAGGAAGAAAATCAGGACAATCAAAGAAGAAATATATTTAGATTGCAGACAGAACTATTCATAAATCACATGAGATTTAAGTCAGTGAAGAATCTTAATGTGAGCTTTAAAATACAAAAGCGACAGGGAAAATATATACAAACAACTACGCTATGTTGTGGAATGTTCGAATGGGCCATGCATCAGTTGATTATTTAAGAAAATTACAATTAAAATTTCTTAATATTAAAATTTTAAAACAGGTTGTATTTGATGATACGTTAATAGACTGTGAAGTGTGTACGATTGCAAAGTTTAACAAATTGCCATTTAAGACAGTCAAGCATAGAACAATTGAACCTTTGCAAACAATAAATTCAGACACAATGGGTTTTACATAAACTATACGAAAGCAAAGATGTACGATCCAACGAGAAATTAGTCTACAAGGACAGATATGCAACAACTGATATACAAGACTGGAAACAAATTGATGAACAGATAAAGAAACATGGTTTGTGGATTTTGTATAAGAAGACAGAGAAAATGAGACACGAATACAAAAACCGGAGGGAGAGAAAGTCAAAAGACCAGTTAGACAGCTAGGAAACGAAAATAATAAGACTGATAAAAAGTAATAAGGATCGGAGGGAGAGAAAATAAAAAAATTAGTAGGACGACCGACAAAAGTTAAGAAAAATACTGAATATGAAGTACAAGAATCGGAGGGAGAGAAAACGAAACGACAGATTGAATTACCAATGGAAACACAAACAAGTACAAAGAATAAGATAGACCAAGAAACTCATATTTTATAAGCTGAAATAAATGACCCGAGTACATATTTGGAAGCCATGAAGTCAAAAGATAAGCAAAAAATGGACCAAAAATATTAATGAAGAATTAGAATCTATGTATAAGAATAATGTATGAAAATTAGTTGACAGATCAATTGTAATGAATGACAGAAAAAATCAAACATTATACATTCAAGATCGGTATTTAAAAGAAAGAAGAAAGTAAAATAAGATATAAAGCCAGACTAGTAATTCGTAGTTTCAAAGACAGAAATTAGTATAATATGCAAGAAATGCACCGGTTTCACGATTACATTTAATCAGATTTATACTGGCAATGACAAACAAACTGGATTTAGAAATATGTCAGATGGACATGAAGACAACTTTTCTAAATGGGTATTGAAATAGTGAGGTATATATGAAAATACCTGAAGGAATGACTGCTTATGAAAGGATCAAACAAAAAAAGATGTGTATATTAGAAAATGCTTTATACGATTTGAAAGTCAGTCTAAAATGTTGGAATGAAAGATTTAAAGAGACAGTAAAGGAATCTGGACTTAGATCATTCAACAATTAGTCTTGTCTATTTCCTCAGCAAGAAAAAGACGGATTCACTATCTTGATATATTATGCAGATGACATTCTGCTAGTTTGCAACAATGTACAGATGCTTGAAAGAATAAAGATAAATTTAAAGAAAGAATTTGAAATGACAGAAACTGGCGAGACTAAAAGTTCCTTAGGCTTAGAAATAAAATGAGACAGAAAGAAAAGGATACTGAGCATTAAGCAAGAACAATAAATAAACAAAATGCTAAAGAAGTTTAGTTTTGATCAATTACCTCCGCAAAAAACACCTATGGTAATCAATCAGAAAGGACCAATAGGAAGAGAAGACAGCGTGAAGAAAAGGAGAAAGCCAGGTATTGCCTATGAGGTAAATGTTCTAAGCAAACACTAAATCAACTCCATGAAAGATGACTGACAGATGGTTGAAAGACTATTTAGATGCTTAAAAGGAACGAAAGACTTTGAACTTAGATACGAAGGACAGGACGACTGTTTACAAGGATTTTCATATGCAAGTTTTGTCGAATGCAAAAGTTATCTTACGACCAGTGGCTATGTGGTCAAATTTCTCGAAGACACAATAATCTGGAGAACTCACAGACAGAGATGTGCTCAAGAGTTGGTATCATTACATCTAATTTTAAAAAGGACTATGAAAGCAAGAATTAGCTCCGATGGTATTATGGTGTGATAACAAAGCAGCTGAATCAAGTATAAAAACAGGTGGCGGAACAAAGTTAAGACATATGACAGAAATAAAGGGACATTACGTAAAACAGTATGTAGAAAAAGGTTTGATAAACATCAGATAATAGCTGACGTATTCACAAAACCGCTGGCATTCGAACTGCATGAACGACTGACAAGACTGACAAAAATTTTAAAACATACGTATACTTACACTTCTTTTATTTTAATATTCTTTACTTTGTATGTATTACAGGTCCTAAATAAAACAACAAACGACAGAGCTAATGGCAGTCATTTTTAAATTGAGATTGGAAAACTTAAAATTCTATTTCTTTTATATATATTTTTATTGAAGTATAATGATAAAAAATTATTTATGTATGATCAACAACACTGAGCGTGGGAGGATGTGTTAGAAATATGGACACGCTTAATCATGTACGTGTGACATGTCGCGCCGCCGTATGGCGGAGTATGTTTGATGAGCGTGATACGCGCTTAGTTCAAATTTAAATATTTAAATATATTCATCATTTTAGTACATTTACTTGACTATGATCCTTTAAAACAATACTGATTTTTTACTAATAATTGGGATGTTGCATGAATTTTTTTTAAACCATTATATTCATCATTTTGTTAGAATGAATTCGTATTATCGACTAAGTTCGTGTAAAAACTAATTAGATGGCGCTTCGCAACGCGCGTCTCTCGCGTTCTCTCTCGTATTATCAGTATGTCTCGAGAAGCCACACATTACACATGTAGTCTTTATATGTCGATACAATAAAAACTAAGTTTCAATCAAGCTTCCATTTTTCACTTATTTTTCCTGAAATATCCTGACAGGTTATGGGCCCAGGAGTTTCGAGACTGCGGTGCAAGTGATAAACATTAGCCAAAAATTAACAGTATAGAAATAGTGCCACGTGGAAGTCATAAATTCAAAAGGAAAAAATGGCTGCCGTAACCGGTTTAACGAACGTTGAAAAATTGTCTCAAAACAACTATGAATTGTGGAAAATGCAGATGAAAAGTGTACTTGTTTTCAACGATTTGTGGGGGTACGTAGATGGTACTATAGAAAGCACAACAGATACTGCAGCAACATGGGTCAAAAAGGATTCTAAAGCATTGGCGTTAATAATTTTAAGTATCACGCACAGTCAATTAAATCACGTTAAACGAGCCAATACGTCAAAAGAAGCCTGGGACAAGTTTAAAGCCATTTTCGAGACCCACGGTCCGGTAAGAAAAGCAGCTATGTATAAGCAATTACTAAGGATGGAAAAGGGCCCCGATAGTACTATGTCACAGTATGTAACGGATTTTTTACAAAAAGCGGAACAGCTCGAAGAAACAGGAATAGTAATATCTAATGAATTACTATCGATAATGCTATTAAACTCTTTACCAACCGAGTATGAAAGTTTCAGTGTTGCTATAGAATCCCGCGATGATATTCCGTCGTTAGAAAATTTAAAAATTAAGCTTATTGAAGAAGAAGCGAGACAAAGCGATCGTGCTGTGAAAAGTAACGAAAATGATAAATCGAATAACGCATTGTTACTAAAGAGTCGATATAACCAAATAAAGAAAACAAGCACGTGCGACGAACGAAAACAAGAGAAACGAAAGTTTCAAGTTAAATGCTACAGATGTAAGCAAGTCGGCCACATAAGTAAATATTGCAAATTCAAACGTAATGAGCAAAATAACGTGAGTGATGCGATGACGGCCATTGTGTGTAATGCTGAACTTGAAGATACGAAATCGTGGTATCTTGACAGTGGCGCTACTAGACATATGTGTAAAGACAAACAAAGTCTTGATTCATTTAACGGATATGAACAAATGAAAGTCTATACAGCCGCGAATAATTTTGTAAAATCAGGCGGTAACGGTGATGTGCGCATAAACGTAAAAATGAACAAAGGCGCAACGAACTCTGTTAAATTACAAGACTCTTTATATGTGCCGGAACCTAGAAATAATCTTGCGTCAGTCGCAAGCATCACCGATAATGACTATATAGTTATTTTTGAAAAACATGGTGCGAAAGTGTGTAGGAAAAATGGTTCAGTTGCTATGACTGCAACTAGACACGACCGTCTTTACGTAGTCAATGAGAAAAAGGAAACGGCAGCGCTCACGTGTGACTTCAATGATAACTTACGTAGATGGCACCAGCGTTACGGCCATTTGAACATTAATGATTTAAAGAAATTAAAAGGCAACGATATGGTGGATGGTATGAAGCTGTCATCAAAGACAACTGAGTTGGACTGTGAAATTTGGGCAAAATGCAAAATACATGTTCTACCATTTAAACAATCGACTCATCGTGAAAAGGCTATACTAGAATTGATTCATTCGGATATTTGCGGCCCTATGAAGACTGAATCGTTAGGTGGCGCAAGATATTTTGTCACGTTTATCGACGATTTTTCTAGATACACAGAAACTGTGATGCTCAGAAATCGTTCTGATGTCCTACAGGCGTTTAAAAATTACAAACAAAAAGTTGAAAAACAAACTGGTCGACGAATCAAAAAATTACGTACTGACAACGCAAAAGAGTATCTATCAAATGAATTTAGCGACTTCTTAAATGAAGAGGGTATTGTTCGTCAGCTAAGCGTTGAATACACACCACAACAAAACGGTGTTGCTGAGCGAGCAAACCGCACGCTAACAGAGATGGCTCGATGCCTTATGTTGCAAGGTAACCTTCCTGGATCATTATGGGCCGAAGCAATTAACACCGCAACTTACTTACGCAACAGGAGTGCTACAAAATGTCTCGATGGAATCACTCCATATGAAGCTTGGACAAAGGAAAAACCATATGTCGGTTTCCTCAGAACTATAGGCAGTAAAGTAATTGCACTTCGAAAAGGGCCAGGAAGAGGAAAGTTTCAGCCAAAAGGTGAGGATTACATTCTTGTCGGTTACTCGGAAGAGTCAAAAGCCTATCGACAAACAGGTACTAAGACTGTCATCAAGGCACGTGATGTAAAGTTCTTTGAAAATATTGATGACCCTCTGACATCTAAAAATGATTCAGAATTTTATCCTATGATTGATAGTTCGAATGAAATAAAAGATGATAGTTCAAATAAAGTAAAGGATGATGAAGATACTGAAAGTGACTCATCCTATGAAGAATATGAAGCAAACAAACAAGTTGCAGATCAAGAAAAAAGAGGGCCCGGTCGTCCGAGACTTGTAAAAACTAATAAAAGAGGACGACCAGCAAAAATCTATAACGTCAAGAAGGTCACACCAGATCCTCAATCAGCATCTGAAGCCATGAGTCAGACTAATAAAGAAGATTGACTAGTAGCTATGAGAAAGGAGTACAATACACTTCGAGAAAACAAAACGTGGATTCTTGTACCAAGGCCAATCAACGTAAACATCCTAACTAACAGATGGGTGTTCAAAACGAAAAATGATCAACAAGGTAACTTCATTAAGTATAAGGCAAGACTTGTTGCACGGGGGCATACCCAACGACAAGGAATCGACTATGATGAAGTGTTTGCACCTGTGGCAAGATACGAAATAATTCGTGCTTCATTCGCTGTAGCTGTGAATGAAGAAATGCACGTGCACCAAATGGATGTAGTTTCAGCGTATGTTCAAGGAAAGCTTAGTGATGAAATTTACATGGAACAGCCCGAGATGTTTGTTGAATCCAGTCAAGAAGATAAAGTTTGTAAATTATTAAAACCACTGTATGGCTTAAAACAAGCTGGTCGAGAGTGGTATAATACGTTTCACGCTTTTCTCGTAAGTATTGGTGGTGTTAGTACTCCTGCAGACCCTTGTGTCTATGTTTTTAATGAAGGTGAAGATCGAGTGATTATTGTCATTTATGTTGACGATGTGATCATAGCATCCAAGAAAATTACGTCCTTGAATAATATCAAATCAAAAATGAAATCACAATTTAAAATGGTTGATTTAGGACAAGTTAGTAGCATTCTAGGGATTGATGTTCAACGAGATGGAGAAACCGGAAAAATTCGTATTTCCCAACAAAAATACGTTGAAAACCTCCTTGATCAATTTAATATGAAACAAGCCAAACCAGTATCAACTCCCATAGAATCCAATTTGAAGATATCCAAGGACATGGCTCCATCTACAGATGAAGAAAGACAAGAAATGAAGAATCGACCTTACAGAGAATTAATCGGTGGTCTTATTTATTTAGCTAACGCGACGCGTCCGGATATAGCTTTTGCCGCGAGCACTTTAAGTCGTTTTTGTTCTGATCCCGGTAAAGAGCATTGGATCATCACGAAACGAGTTTTGCGGTATTTAAAAAACACGTCTGATTTCGGAATTAACTATGTTAAAAGTAACGAATGTATCAAAGCTTATACGGATTCAGATTGGGCTGGAGACGTCGATGATCGGAAGTCGTGTTCAGGAAATGTTTTAATGTTAGCAGGTGGCCCTATTAGCTGGAAATGTAGAAAGCAAACATCGGTGGCATTATCAACAATGGAAGCCGAATACATGGCTCTTTCGGAAATCTCCCGCGAAGAAGTTTATTTAAAACGCTTGTTCGTACATATGGGTTTTAAAAGTTACGTTAAATCACCAATTGATGTATTTTGTGACAATCAAAGTGCAATTTATTTATCAAAAAATGCTGTTTATCATAAACGTAGCAAGCATATAGACATCAGTTTTCATTTTGTTCGTGAGTTAATAAAAGAAAAGAAAATACGAGTTAGCTACTTGCAAACTGACTATATGCCCGCGGATATATTAACAAAATCTTTAACTAAATGTAAACACGAGCGTTGCATAGAAATGTTAAACTTAATGTAATGCGATTAAAGTAATGTAAAATCATATAATTTTAGTTTCTACCGTACAAGTCGATAGGAGGAGTGTTAGAATGAATTTGTATTATCGACTAAGTTCGTGTAAAAACTAATTAGATGGCGCTTCGCAACGCGCGTCTCTCGCGTTCTCTCTCGTATTATCAGTATGTCTCGAGAAGCCACACATTACACATGTAGTCTTTATTTGTCGATACAATAAAAACTAAGTTTCAATCAAGCTTCCATTTTTCACTTATTTTTCCTGAAATATCCTGACAATTTAGAAAAAGAAAAAAAAAAGGACACGTATTTTTTCTTTTTTCATGAAAATAAAAATTCAAAGAGATAGAGGCAGTTAGTTCTGTGTGACGTAACGAAAGTATTTGCTTTCGTGACGTCATTTATTATGGTAATATATATATACCAAAATTGTACTAACTTATACCGGCTGTAACTTTTGCAATTTATCATATTTTGAAAAACAAAAAAATACTTGTCTCTTCTTTTTTCGTATTCTACCTAACGGATATAATACATTTTTTCATGTGAGATGCTAATTATATTTCAAAACATTATTATCATTTTACAATCAATCTCTGATATTTTCAAGTATTAGAATCATAACATTTCCTTTTTAGATGAACTATTTTTTCTAATAAGTTATTGCTCTCTGTATATTAAAAGTATATCGCTGCTGCTGCTCTCGCCCCTCAACCGTCCCCTCAAATATCCTATTTTTAACTCTGAGAAAGAGGAAAAATCTAAGCAGGAAAAATGATACCTTTAGATAATTTATTGTAAAATGTAGCTCATTTATTGTAAAATTTAGCTTAAAATTTAATATTTCAGCTAATTTATCTCAAATTTTAGCTGATATATTGTAAATTTTAGGTAAAAATTGAATATTTTAGTTAATTAAGGATGATTTATTGTGAATTTTAGCTAATTTATCTGAAATTTTAGTTGACATATTGTAAATTTTAGCTAAAAATTTAATATTCTAGCTAAATGAAACTGATTTACTGTGAATCATAGCTAATTTATCTAAAATTTTAGATAATATATTGTAAATTATTAGCTCTCTCTATATATTAAAAATATATTGCCATTTATTTATTTATTTATTGTTTATTTCTTATTTGCGATCAATGTTAAAAGTAATTATAAAATTTTATTTTAGATTATAGTAGATTTGAAAATTTAGGTTTCGCTAAATAAGTATAATAAGCGTTTGGTGTTTTGTTTGGCAAGCTTAGAATGAACTTATTAATGCAAATTTTATGCATAACCAAAGTCGATCTTATATCAACGATAAAATCTTGGAATAATAAAAAACCGTAAAATTGTCTATACTATTTAAAACTTGTAACTAAAATAGTTAAAATTTTTATTTAAATAAATTTTACACATGCACTACAATATTTTATTTTTCAAATAATATGAGTCACACTTTGCAAATCTAAATCAACTTATTAATGTATAGTCTATCCTGTTAAATTATGTATAAAAATCTCTAAATAACAATTGATATTTAAAAAAAAATTTTTAATCCAAACTTAATGTAGTTAATTTTATTTATAGTTGAAAAAAAACAGCTTGTTTTCTGCAAAACCGGTGTTGTTGAAAATCCTAACATAAAAAAAGGAATACGTATGGCAAAAGAAAAGCAAGAGATAGAGAAAATAGATAAAGAAAATGGGATCTATTTCAGAAGAAAAACTTATGAAGATTTATTGTTTTGAAATCTATTATTTAATTTAATTTTAAATGAATGCTTTATTAATTAATATAATTAAATTAAAGATCGTTCAAACGAAAATCATTATTTAATTGTCTGTAGAATTAAATTTAACTTTTATGATCAAAACATTTTCATACAAAAACTTACCAAAGGTCTAAATACTAATAGGTTTCGATTTATTATTCAATCGAGTGAAGTTATTTAAAAAAGAATTGAGAAAAAATACAGTATAATTCGTTACATTATAAAGCATCGAAACCGTGAGTACCGTGGTTATATAGCAAGTTAAAAGAGCGTTATTTCCGCAAAATATATAATTTTTAATCCAGCTCTTCTTTACGTATAAATTAATGAATAAAGGTAAATTGTTGCTGGTGCCTTTATATACATGTATATATTGTGGACGAGAAACGACGTCACCACCAGTCGTCGTCATCTTGTGTTCATCACGTACTCGCCCGCGAAGAGTCAAGACGCGTCGTCTTTGTGCATTGCTATATGGGCAATTCTCAAAAACTTCATTCATTTTTGTCACTCAAATTTCAACAATTCAAAAGTCTATAATACAAGTTTCTTGGGTGGCACACACTTCAATAAGGGCTTAAATTACTAGTTTTTTAGAGTAGAATATGTAAGTAGTTATAGGGGCACTATGGACCGTCAAAACAAACCCCCACTTCACCACCCCAAAGGTTACTGACCGGTGGGTCAATGACCTCTGAGAAGGTGAAGTAGGGGCTTGTTAGGCATGGTACCCGAACAACTTAATATTTAAAAATTTTAAATATTTTAATATGTAACATGATACTTTTTGATTATTAAAATTTATATTGAATCATAAAATATTAATTTAAAAGATTTCAATTTGCAACTAAATACTTTTAAATACTAAAATAATAAAAATTTTATATTGAATCGTGAAATATATAATTTGTAATATTACTGTGTGTATGAAGGTTGAGGAATTGGTAATGAACGAGGTAAATGAAATACTCACGTTTGAAAGTTTAACAACATTTATTATTAATAATAAAACATTACAAAGTAGCATTCATACAATTAACTAGTGTGTACATATGATAAATAATAAATTCGTGTATGATTATAAACAAATCTTCTTTTCCTAAAACTAGATTATTCTTTTTTAACAATTCGATGAGATCATTTACAAAATTATCATTAAAAGTAGACATTGTGGTTTTTATATCGCTAGAAGTAAAGTATACATATTGAGATTCCTGACTTTTTTCTAATACATTTTTCATATTTGCAACCATTTCTCGTAATATATAATCTACAGATTTTGCAACAGTATTTAAATATCTAATTCTATAATCTATACATTTTGATAAATCTTTTAAACGTTCAACCGTGACCGACTAGTGACCGATTAAATCGACCATATTTTTTCGGCGGTCCACCACACTCCTCTCCTTCTGGTTGTGCGTCATTGGGTACCAATTCAAAAGCTCTCTCGTGAAAACTAATCATAAAACGGATAGCGTATCCTGGAATAGATAGCCGCTGATCCAGCATAGATTCCTCATTATAGCAAGTGAAAAAATCTTTAATTTTATCAAATTCCTGCTTCAACACCTCACAACAGTCTAGTGACAGAGGTAGACCTTGAAAATTGGCTCCACAGAAGCGTACCACGGGTGCAAACTCCTTTTTGCCTTCGCCGCCTATATTCTCCAGGCCTACCTGGATCATTTTTCCAAAAGAGCTGTTCAGCCCGTAGACCATTGGCAGAACCTGCTGCCAATTCTTTTTCTTGCTATTTTGTTTTATTAAATATGCCAAGTCATTACCAAATGTCTGCTCCAGGCTTCTCTTTTGACCAGCCATCTTGGTTAGATTTTCTTGCTTGTTACTGCTGGCACCGTCGATCACACACAACTGTGGCTAGACCAAGTGGATACCACTTCTTTTATACTGTGAAAATTGGTGGGGGTGTCGTAAAAAAGGTGGCGTGCAACCAATCAGAGACAGTCAAGTATGAAATTACGCATAGCAAGTTTTTTCTATAAAATTCTTTACTATAGCATCATTTTTTTGCAAATTCTGCGAGAAATTTGCTAAGAATTTCTTGAAACCCAATCCGGTAGACATATAATACAGAAACATGATACAATAATGACCACAAACATTGGAATATTCGCTTTGTAAGCGTTTATTATTCCATCTAAATTTTTTACAATTTTGCTGAATACGTCATGAATGTTGTTGAATTTGTGGCGGCTTACCAAGACTATGAAAGTACACACCTGTGCCATACTTATCAACGTATATGGCAACCCAGTGCGCACCACGCTGGTTATAATTTCGCGTATTAAGCACAAGCGCACAAGGTTTCACCCACATCAGAGGAATCCGATCCGCTGAATAAACGCCTACTGCGTAAAACTTGATCCTCATCAGATATCGAACAATCTCTTTTGAATTAATTGCGGAGAATTTCGAAAAATTCTTTCACAATCAGCGATTTTACGCTGGGGTTAAGTTTTAGTAGCCACTGTTTCAGATTAGCAGCGTTATTTAGAGCACACACGTAATTTGAATACGATGATTTTATGTAATGATGCATACACTGTACACTGCTGAAATTCAAACTTCTAAAAGCTGGACAATCTTGTTTTTCTCAATTTTCAATCTTACAGGTGGTGAGCTTGGAAAGTAGTTCAAGCTTTTCTTGACCTCGCACGAAAATTACACGACAATGCTTGCAAATATCTTCCAAATTTTTGTATAATCTTTTTATCGATATATCACCTTCGTACCACTTCAGACCATGATGATTCAGTGTCACCCAATTGTTCTGTCTCAAAGCATTTTTAGGTAAGCGTCTTAAATTACAAGGAGGCGCCACAATCCAATGAGCGATAAAGTTTTTATGAATAGCAAGTATAGCCACCTCCTTTGGAATCAAACGGTTTTTGTTGTCCTTTAAAAACTGCACGTCAATCACCACGTCCATACTGTTTGCAATTAAAGTTGCTCGCCGACTGAGATGATATAGATGGCTTTGCTCCACTTAAATAGCGAGAACTATATCCCCATCACTACTACTTAACGGCTATAATCCACGACAACCTGTCTCGATGAGTCAATTTCGAGCAAATTGTCGTATTCAGCATAAATTATACAATTTATAGCGCCCTCTAGCGGGTCATCGAATCTAACATCAATTCGTACATTACCATTTTTTATCAAATTCCAATGACTATCATCACTCGCCGATAAATCAGGTGTCAAATCAAAAACGAATAGGCAGTAACCGTTTGGATAGTCTTTACGGGTAATCGAGTTGCCTGAATTCATAAAGTGAATACCAGTGCCGGAAAAAAGTGTATGATAAGCATCAACGTACATTTTGCTTTTTTTGAAATCTAGCTGTAAGGGTTTCGATGGCACTTGCATTCCATCAACGTACAGACATAAAAAATTTATATTAAAATTCTTGAAATTAAACGGGTTAAGATTTTTATCTCCGTTGTAAGCTTTATTCTCAACAAAACGAGTATAATTCTTTTTGGTAGTTGACCTAATATGACATTGTCGATTGTTTCCCCATGCACACCATTATGTAACGTAACAGCCTTAACTTCTACACGTGTCAGTGGATATTTTGCAGTAGTTTGCGACAGTAGTTTTTCGTGTGCTAGCACGAGTGAAGAATTTAATCTTACTCGACGCACAAAAAGCGTAGCCTCTGTAATATTTACTGTGAAAGCACCAGCGGGATCCATGAGACAGAAACCATCTCGAGAACGTACAAGCCTTACTCTAACTTCAACACCACCCAGTAATAATTTGTCTTGATTAAAAACATCACAATGTAAATGGCCGAGTAAATCAATCTTTCTGTTAACCATAAGCGCTTTACGCTGGCTGTGACCTGTATTACCACCTGTGGTATCGTCCATTTTCCCTGCTGTATCATCGTACCACAATCCACTCGTTAAATGAGACTTTTTAGCTCTTGGGCCATAATTTAGTAATGTTTCAATGTAAGCTCTGTATGCATGAGCATTGTTTGGTGGTGAAACAGGTTTCTGATTGAATAGCACGTCGATTTGATTGAACAACGAATGCAAAAGATTATTTATTGGTCCAACGTTCGGACCTTTAGGTGGTTCAGCACTAGTGCATGTTACACTTACACTCACACTCAACATTGTGTGAGCCAAGTCTAGATAGTCAGTGTTGCCAGGGATGGTAAATTCAATTGGTGATTGGTCATTAAGTGAAGATATCGATTTGTACTGAACCCAGTAAGAGCCTTCAATTGCAGTCTGTGTCGAAGGTAATTCAAAAAGTGATAATTCCCACTTGATTGACTGACAAGATTCTATACGCAACAGCGCCATCTTGAAATTTTAATTTTCAAAAATATCTCTAGCTACACGTGCTTTCTTATTCTGCTTCTTCTTCTTTTTCGCAACTTTATCACTTTTCGAGCGTTTAGCCGCTGAGGTGTTTGTAGTGCTAGGTGCACTCATTATTCTGATTCCTCTCCTTCTTTCGCGCTTGACTCACCCAACAGCAATTTGTCCAGAACAACGTCAGCTTTTTTTTGAGATTTTTACCACTCTCGCGAATGCGCTGTTTGTTCGCCTCTTTGACCGGTCTGCCACCTAGAGTGACATCATCTAGGATATTTTTACCCGCTCGGAGAGCCTCCTTACCGACCACTTTTGCACCTTGTTTGATCTTCGGTATAGCTGCTCGGAAGAGACCTTTCAAAAAACTACCTACTCCTGCACTCGACTGGTGATAACCAAAACAAGGTTTACCAACTGTAACACACTTACCCCCACCACCAATCATTTGGTTATTGAAAAAATCTTCAAACACAGGCATTTTATCGGATGCGCTTAAAGTGAAGCGTTACAGTCAGCGTACCGTAGTCGAATGGAATGGAAATCCGTGTTCGTCTCTTATATCTATTTCTATCGACTGAAACGCTGAAGACAGCAGTGGTAGGTACATGGGTGGTGAAAAGTTTTTAATTTCAACACCTCCGTAAACGTAGTCACGCAAATGAAGCGAGACTATACGTATTAAGCTCGTGCGCATGTCACCTGTTACATAAGGCTGGCAAATGTTGCTGTAAACCATGAGCACGGTTGGTAACCCGTTCACAAGATTTGCTGGACGATTACCGGCAATGTAGTGTTCTTTATTACCTTTGCAAGAGAAAATTGGTACATTTTCCAAACCTAAAATTCTAAGTAATTTTTCCGATAGGGTAAACGTGTGCATATAAGTTGTACAATCTTCACCACATCGACATTTAATCTGTACATAGCCACCAGCGCGGATTTCAAAATATTAATGATTTTTCACATCCTCGAGATTATTTATTTCTTCTAAGAGACTTTCAATGCCATGGTAAACACCAGGTTTAACGCGGGCAAACACCTCAGCCTTCTGTTGAGTCTCCTCCTCTGTTTCTCGCAAAACATTCGCCACGTCACGTTTGGATGTTTTAACAGAAATCACCCCCTCACGCTCTACCACTGATATATGCTGAAATGTGAGAGGTATTTGAATTTCAGTGAGTCCTACACACCAGTCGCCATGAAGATAAAAATTTTGTGATAATTGTGTTGTAAAATGCGTCGCCACATTGTGTGGAAAGACAAACTTGCTGCTGTTGCTCAGTAAAACCATGTAAAATTCATCGTTCATTGTAAATTTTTTAAATCTTTAGCTTCTATCCAAGAATTGAATTTTTCTGGGTACCCCCTCCAACTGACCAAATATTGTTTTTTCGACCCCCTACCTTTGCTCTTCGAAACCTCATCAACCTCAAACGCTTCGCTATCTAAATCTTTGCGCACTCTGCTCAACTGTTCGCCGTCAAAATATCCGGCAATTTTTTCTTCATCAAGATCTGTCAAAATATAGACGGGTGGTTGTTGTCTTGTGCCGACTTTTATAATTTTAAACAGCTCCAGAGTCCAGCCACCTTCGTATGCTTTCCTGAAGGCTGTCTTGACATGACTGACACGAACCAGATCGCCAACGCTGTATTTAGCTACTCGAAACGGCTGTTTTTCGCTGTAACGCAACGTCAAATTTTGACGTACCACGTAAGCATTATATAAGTTGACCTTAGAAGGGGGCATTTTTATGGCACTGTGCCACGACTCGTTGTAACACGTCACAATTTTTTGCAAAACATCTATATAACGTCTTGTGCGCGAGTGAGTAAAGTATCGCCAGATACGACCTTTGAGAGTTCGAATAAAGCGTTCGGCAATGGCTGCCTTTATATCAGGGTCTCTGACGACTCGATAGGTAATATGTTCCTTTTTTAGCACCTCTCGACCGATAAACTCTTTACCTTTATCAGTCTGTAGATCAAAAGGATGTCTATCATTACATCGTGATAAAATTTTGTCTAATGCTACAGCGACGCTTCGACTGGTTTTGTCGAGAAGAGGCTCTGCTCAGGCAAACTTTGAAAGTGCATCAATGACAATGAGAATATAGCTGTACCCATCATTGTAGGTTTTAAGTGATCTAAAATCTGCCAAGTCAGCTTCCCACACTTCAAAGGGGCTAAAAACGTTGTAATGTCGACAAGGATAACGATGTCTCACGAGTTTATGTAAGGTATGTGCATCCTGACTCTCCAACCATTTGGCAATGGTATTGTTATCAAAGTTTTTGGGTTTCGCGTGTTTCAGTAGATGAGCACTAGCGTACGCTGATGGTGCAGAAAGATTATAGTAATAATGCTCAAGATCGTCCGGCTTTTTCGCCTCCTTCTTCTTTTTCTCCTTCTTTTTCATTGCTCCTCCTCCTCCCCCTCTTACAAACTAGCTTTTTCTCTCTCTTTTGCTGTCTGTTAAATGTATTTTTAATGCGTTTCAAAAATTTATCAAACGCAATTTTGCTGACCATGCACAAAACAGTAATACCAGCTGCAGTCTTTTCATTACCATCTGCAGTCTCCGAGAGCATGCGTGAAAATGCTCGTTCAGCCAGCAGTCTGTCGGCTTTTATATGATTCGTTATTTTTTTATTTGAATATGAAATATCGTGCTCTAGACAGGCATTGTCAAGAGGATTTTTTCCTCTCTGACCACGTCTGAGACGCTCTTCGAGATGCGTGCCAGGGCCGAGAAACTGGTAGCCTGGTAGATGCATTTCAAAGGGCACAACCGAAATCAATCAGTCTATAAAAGTACCAGTTTTCTCCCCCTCCTCCTCCTCCTATCTCTCCATCACTTCCTTCCATGCTTTCACATACGGTCCTATTTTAGCTGTTCGAGGTGACTCTTTTTTACAGGGGTTGATGGCGTAGCTGCCACCTCGCTACCAACTTTTTTACGCTTTTTCGCACTCTCGACTTCTTTCTCCTTTACGCTCGTTAGACCAGCAGCTGTTGAAGAATAATAACCTTCGTTTTCTGGCGACGATGACAGCGGTAAATCAGGGCTATGAAATGCAATCGTACGCCACAGTTGATCGTTACCAATGAATTCTCGAGGTATGCTTGTCGCAAGACGCGTGCAAACTGTTTGTATCCGCGCGGTGGCGACCTTTTTCTACTTCTCATAGCTTCGTTCATTAAATTGACAATATTAGCACCCTCGACAACAGTGCCATCTAGCTTGATTATACCACGACTATCCCATTCAATATTACCAGCTTGCCGCAAATATCTAATGAGATGTCCAGCATTACTTTGAAATTTCTGCGGTACCGACTGGACAAGCTGTTCGTCGTCGATTTCGTCATTATTATCTGTACCCATCGTCGTTTCCGTTTCTAATAATGTTGTCTCGTTTGGACGTATTATACTCCTATTTTCATCCTTCTCCTCCCCTCTTAGATGCAAGTAACGCTGCAAGATTTGTTGATATTGCAGAGATTTTTGACGCTCATCACCCGTAGAATGTAAAATTTTACTCATTTCTTCGTCAAGGCGTGTCGTGGCTGTACCAGGTGTCTGTACACTGGATGGTGGTGTTGTATGATTGGTAGTTGGTACGTCGTGCTGCTGCTGCAGCCGCTGTTGCTCCAAGCACTCTTACGGTACTAAAATCATTTTTCTTGCGTACTCCATGCCGATAAAACAGGTTTCACAATTAGCCGTAGTAAATATGCTGATTTTACCACCAATTTCCTTTTTACCTCCAAAATACCCGGTTTAGCGAGTTTTTGCAACAGGGGTGCAACTTTTCGCAATTGTTTCTTATAATACTTGCTGAGTGAAATATTTCCACGTAAAATGTTCAAAGCACACTCGTAAATGTACGTTATAAGTTTGGAATTTGCTTCGCGTAATATGGCCTTGAGTTGAGAAAGCTCGATTTTACACAAAACATGTAGCTGAGTCCAGTACTTTTCTGGAATTGGTCTGCTGCTGCTACGACTACGTCTTACCGGCTCCATTACAATTGCACGACTGGTACATCATTCGAGCGAGCACCAGCTTTGATGGGTTTGCAACGAGGTACATAAACGTACTGATGTTTGTCGAACGGAAATATACAAGTACGAAATCTCACGTTTTCAGGCGTACCCTGTTTCAGATCTATGAACAAATAGCCGTGTTGTTGTGCTGTGGTATCGAGATATGCCTCTTGCAAAAAACGAGGCTCCTCGGGGCAGACTTGGCGCGCCAGATGATTTATTTGCGCTCGATCGCGCGGATTTTTAAATACCACGATGTGATTAGAGTTTAAAGAAATTTCTCGCTGACCTTGATGAAAGAGATTTTGCGAGATAAAGATGACGCTCAAGTTATTGTGATGACTGCCTTAAAATAAAATATAAAAATTTATTTCAAAATAGTTTGTGTTTTAATTCTCTCTCTTTATCCTGTATCATATATTCGCTTTAGTGATAATATATTTACAATAATTTATTTTTAATTAGACTTATAACCGTATGGATAGCTAATCTCGTTATTCACGAATCGTCTCTTTGAGTACACAGGCTCGCATATTTTACATTCAGGCCGTGTTATAATATCGTGAAACCGTGTGCGTCTAATAGCGTCATAGTTTGCAAAAAGTGGCGGTATTTTACTAGTAATAAGATTTCGTATAGAATCAAAGTTTATTTTCTGACTCACCGATGAATTAAGTCTTATACCCTTGATTTTGCAAACACATCCTTCAACGCCATCTGGTGTCAAATATTTATATCCGTAAAATTTGGGTCCTCCAGAGACGAATGATGTGATGCTTATGCCAAGACCATAACAGGCCAATTCGTCGGTCAAGTCACCCAAGAACGGCCCTGTTTTCGCATCGTACTCACCCACGCGACTTACATACACAATAGAGTCGGTATCGTAATACAATACACGTTCACCCAGCAGTTGCAATTCTTCGTAAAGTTCTAAACGCGCCAAGGCTGTGGTATAAGCGGCTACGACAACGTTACACAATGGTGATGGCTCAACAGCCGATTCTTTGTTGTGCCAACTTACATAAATTGTCGTCTCATTGATCGGTAAAATTGAGTCGACCTCGGTCTCGACACTGCAGAGTAATTCAAACAATCTCTGTGGATCATCTATCACTTCAGTCTTTGGCATATTCTCTCGTTGACCAAATTTACCCCACAATGAATTTAAACAGAGTTTTGCTACAGATCTCAGACCAGCGTTATATTTTATTCGAGTTTTGTCTAATTTAATGCCCTCTTGTTGCACAAATTCCTCAGTATATCGAGCAATCGCGTTTTCATCACCGTCAGCACATTCCGAAGGGTAACCCGACGCGTAAGTTTTCTCAGAGAAAAATTTATCGATATAAGTTGGAAATAGACCACCCTGACCCGTGGCTTTGTTGTACTGAGTAATTTTATAAGACCATATTTCAAATATTTTTCTGATGATATAACCCATCTGAACAGCTTTTTTCAACTCGTCAGCAACCCACGTGCCGATAAAAACTCGATCATCAGGATTTTCATGGTCACAATCTGCGGTATACATTGATTCGGCACACGTTCGACACAGCGGAAACAAAAGCTTATTATGCATTTTAACGGGTAGTACAGCATGATATATATTTCGCGGCGGCAACACTTCGCATTTAATAAGACCTTCAACGTGACTTATATTATTTGTTTGACCCACCAGAGAGCGACACTCATCTTCATCCACGTAAAGAGTAGGATGACCACCGGGATATAGACCGTATTTACAGATATATGGATATAATGAACACACGTCCACGTATTTTATTTTCTCACCCTCTTTTGCATCGTCAATTTTGACTGTATTACCCGTACGACCACCGAAAAATGCTTCTCGAGGATTCAACGGTTCATGCCAATTTCGTGTTTTATTATCGATATACGTCTTCATACTTTCGTTCTGTGAGTACTCATGATCAAAATCACATTCCCACTTTTCTATTAATTGATAGCCGTGGCTTCTTATCTTTTCGGATATTCACGCGGTTCTCTCGAAACGTTCGTCCATATTTTCACCGTTTACGAGGCGTAAGTCACTGTTCACTGTGTAACACCATACACAGCCATGCCAATAACACCCGTGGAATTGTAAAACAATTTTCGTACCGTTTTCAAGTTCACAGTATCCATCCACTAGAGGGCCCTCGGGAAGTCTCTTTTCTCGAGCTCGGACAGTATACCGAATTTGATGATTCAGCACATTTTCCATCCAGCACAGCCACCGCATCGCCTTCATAGACTGCTTGTTTGCTTGTCTATAACCACCCTAAGGTATGATTCCTATAGTGTCTTTTTGTAAAAAATTTTTTCTATATACACGCATACAAGATGATGCGATGGTGGCGCACTCTACGAATGGATCTGTATTAGCACATTCTATGAAGGTTTTGCGAAAGGCCAAACATGCTAATCGTAAAATTTTTACATCTTGTCTACAGTATTTTATAATCTCATTTTTAAAATTAAATATATAATTTTTATTTTTTTTTTCATTATACCACTGTATAAATTCTCGTCGCTCATCGACCTTCATCGAATCTGGTGAAAAAGACCACACAGGTGGAATTTCTCCAACGTAATTTTGATTCTCTGGTGTGTTAAACAAATGAGGAAACGTACCCTTCTCGATATTAGCAAGACCGTAAGCTTTTGGTAGTGCAGCTAAACTCATGTGTAAGTAATTTAAGCTGTCTATGAATTTAACGGTTGAAATTTCCATTATGATTATTTTTGACCCGTTTAAAATTACATCTGGCTTATCTCTAAGATCTGTACGTTCTGTCAAATGCTTGAGAATAAATTGTGCATCAAAACCCTGTGCATTGTGGGCTATACAAATAATTTGCTTGAAACTTTTTCTTGTTGCTAAGGCCAAATCAACTAGCTGTTTTACAGGGTCGATTTCAAACACGTATTCGCGTATACCACATATTTCGCAAGAATTTGTAATATTTTCATCATCCTAACAATAATTACATACTTGTTGTACAACACACAAATTTGGTACATGATAACTTATTTTTTCACCATCAGCACCCGAGATAATTTCCGATTGTTGAGTCTCAAAATCATAAAATAAATAAAGTATATTCTTTTTATTGGTTGCAAATCCTTTTTTGCTGATAAAGGGTTGCATGTAACAAAAGTGTTCTATCGGCATTTTACTATTACATATTTTACAAAATATCGTATTACAATTATGTGGATTTTTGTCGCACATTCGAACTGTTTTACTGCACAAACGACAAATTTTTATGCTCTCGCATACCGACCGAAAATTATCGAAAGATTTTGAGATTTTATGATTTTCTAGACAAACATTACCGTAAAAATCTCTAGTGCATTGAATACATTTTATTTTTTCCTGATTTATATCGCAAGGGGGACTCTGAAAACATTTACAACATTTTTGTGGACATTTATGATTTTTTTGATGACTAAACTTTTTATTACAAGGTATGCAATAGCCACGGCTGCCAGCTGCTGCGAGTAAATTTAAAATTGATTGGTAATGATTGGAATTTTCATAATACATTATATTTAAGGTATGTCTAACTACATTACCAACATCGTGTACAAAACGTGCACCATCATAAAGTGGTTTATAGCCTCGAGCAAAGTTTTGAAAAGAATAAACAACTATTGCAACTCCGAAAAGCGCATAATATTCTTGAAATAATTTTATTTCTTCGATACCACAACCTGTTTCGGGTATCGTAACTCTCGCAGCTTTGACAAGTTTCAACGCTTGCACTTTCTGATATTGTGCTGTGTGGTGTCTTATTCTATTCCACCTGTCATGGTGAATACCACTGCGCATCTGGCCAAGTATAGCATATACATGAGCAGCGACTAGCGAGCGTGGAAGGCAAAGATTGTCGGTATTTTGAATATTTAGAATGGATTTCTTGAAAACTGATTCGCTAGTGAGTGATATCCGACCGCGTCCCTCTGGTTTAGAAACAATGCTGACTTTCACGTTTAAAACATCATCGATTTCAAAATTGTCATTACTCTGTGCTACACAAGCTAATAACTCGAGTAGATCTGTCGGTGATAAATCACGAACCAGTCTAAAAGAAATCCATAAAGAACCGTGAACAAATCGGTCAGAGTTTATAGTTATACCGATATAATCTGAAGGTCGCGCATTTTCACAAGCATGACGATATAAATCATTTATTGCTGCCTCAAACCACGTATACACATTCGCATTAGGTGGTGGGGGCAATATTGACACTCTTAATTGTCTACCTTGTAACTTGAATTGTCGGTAATATCGCGATTATTCTTCATGAATCGTAATGTGGTTCTGAGTAGTAGTACCATCTCCCTGTTGAAGATATTTGTCTACAATATGATATACCAAAATTACGTGAAAATGTGTGATTTATAAATTTACGCTTAAGGAGATGTAAAACGGACACCACCCCTGGATTCATGAATTCGGCTTATTTTTTCATTATATTGCAAAACTTGAGGAAAAGAAATGCTTTAGCTTGTAGTATTTACCATAAAGATTATTCAGTTGAATTTTCAAATAAATTCATTCATTAGTTTTTTAAAATTTTAGTGTTCCAATATTTATATATGGTCAATGTCCCAATCGCTACTCACGAAGCTATTACTAGCCACTCATTGTTAAAAATTTTTGGTATCTAAATAACATTGAGCGATTAGTAATAGGTTCGTGAGTAGCGATTGGGACATTGACTATATTAAAATTTTCAGATTATGTACAAGAAATCTAAAATTATGAGAAACTAATAAATGAATTTATTTTAAAATTTAATTGAATAATCTTTATGGTACATATAACAAACTAAAGCATTTATTTTCTTAAAAAATTGCAATAAAATAAAAAGATAGTAAATATTTATGAGTATAGGTGTAGTATCCATTTTACATCTCCTTAAATCAACCTGTATTCTCTCTGTACCTGGTGATTCAGATGTAATCATCGTATTAAGTGTATTCTGCTCGTTATTATTGATCGCCATTGATGACTGTCTCTCATCATGACCCCACCAAGAGCAACCAGGCATTGGTTCAAAAGGTGGTGGCGCTACTGTATTATTATTTACCCCCTCCACTGCGAAGTTTGGGGTAGTTTCAGAGACATTTATGACTTCTCTTACCTCTTTGAGAGGTGATAGTAGCACAAGGTCTCTCGAATCAGATACATCTTCTTCTTCGGTCAGAAGCCTTATCAACAGTTCATCCCCACTACTGTCCTCCATCATATTTTGCAGGTCTGTAAAATTTATGTAAAATCTGCTTGGTTGCACTATTTTTAACAAAAAAGTCTTATCCCGCAAAATTCTGTGATCATAAACAAAAAGTTTATTGGTTATTGATTATTGATCCGAAACTGATATTTTCTTGCAAATCATCTTTTCAGATTTATTATTTTATTCACAACAAAAAAGTATTTTATAGCGAAATTCTACGATTGTAAAGAAAAAAGATACAAGCTTTTAAAAGGTAAAAGAAATTATAAATAACTTACCTTTAATAACACGGTGATGTAACATGAGAAGCCTGACTTGTGACGCATCTTGCATCCCTCTGCTTTTAATACAACGACCAGCAATGTCAAGTATTTCATTATCGTTAAAAATACCTCGCTTAAACATATAAGCTAAGGTACGTAGTCCGCAAAGTCCTAAGATAAATTTAATTTTTTTCAATAATTCATTATTTAGACTTTTGCGCCATGAATTATTGCAAAATAATTTTATTTGCGGCTCCCGAACTAATGCTATATTAACAATATTTATCAAGACTTTAAGTAAATTTTTTTTTACCATCTTGCTTCGTGTTGATTTTCTTCTCTGGAACGTTGAACTTTAACTGTTAATCAGACCTGTCAATCTTCGTGTATTTATAGTACGATTTAGACATGAATTTAAAAGAAGGAATGAGGGGCGACGAAGGGGTAGTATGTGCGCAACATTTAATATTTCAAGAATCATCTTAATTTGATATTTAAATCCGCCAACACATGTAAAATAATGTCAGTTTAGCGCGAATCGTCGACCGGTGAGCATGTAAGTATAAACCAGAATGCATATAATTCACCATCATTTCGCTTACGAGTAGGCGGGAATTTTTTCATGTAACGCGATCACACGTGGGCGTGTTCTATATCGTCTACCTAGCTAGTGTGTGTCTTAAGTAAAGAGGTGTTAATTGCCCAACCCACATAATCGTAGTGAAATAATTTGTATAAATTTACATATATTCTGCATATAATTAATACCCATTTGCATATATGTATATATTTACATACATTTAGTATAAGTAGAATAACTACATAACATTTATTTAAATTATAATAATATATATATATATATATATATATATATGGTGCGACGAGTATACATACTCACGCATTCAAATTTCCCGCCTGACGGCCAAGCTACTATAGAACAATAGTTCTGAGCTCCGCCGCCAGGTGGCAACCCCAAACGCCGCCACACGCATTAGGAAAAATGAGGCCGGAGTATATAAGAAGCCGAGAAGCTAAGCTCAGCACGCTGTGTAGACTACCATCTCTTCTCCCTCTTTACCTGAGTGAGCACGCTAGGCTAAGAGAGAGTGAGAGAAGTAGTAGCTGGCTTCCTTCTCCTGTAGAAGGCCTAGCTTCTCTTTTTTTTGTACATGAGAGTAGACCGAGTGCGCACGCTGGTCTACACTCTAATACATATAATGGCAGCCTAGAATTACGCCGAGTGAGCACGCTGGCGTAAGGCTATGCTATCCAAGAGCATACACTGGCAACCTTTTGTCCGCCGCATACCTTCCGTTGCGCCGTTAAGTTTAAGGGTGACGTCCACCCAAAATCTTACTAGATTTTTAATAACCGCGCATTAAATTAAATTAAGGGTGTCGTCCACCCACCGCATTTAATCATTTACAACTCCGTCCGACCGTTATTCTTTTTTTTATAATTATAATTAGTTTAAGGGTGTCGTCCACCCAATCCCGCCGTAGTCTTAGTTATAATATATTAGTTTATTATTCTTATTTAAGCCTTGCGTATTCTATTAAACGCAATAAATTAAATCAGTAAATTAATCTTTTGGTTTCCTTCTGGTTTATATTGTTACAGGAAAAGGCCGTCGACGAATCATCGATCAACCCGGCCGTAATAAACGATTGAATAATTAAATTCATTTTCTTCACTTCTTAAAATCATTTTTCTTTATTTCAAATTGAATTTTATTAAATAGCCGTCAAGAGACTGATCAAAAATAAACATTAATAAATTTTGTAATTTACACTTAAGGTTAGGTTAGTTTATTTGCATTATATAAAGACACTAGGGTTAGCTTTAATTAAACACGTTATTACTATTTCACATTTATAAGCGTCGTTGTATATGAGCATTGATAGTACAATAAAGCTACGGTGCTCCCTAGTATAACAAAACGTGTTGAACCTGGTTACTCTCCTTTATTTTCCGCCGTCCGATCCTTCCAACTCCTGCCGATCTTACCCTGGTAACTCGCTGAAGCGTCTGGCAACAGGAGTTACACGTATTTCCCCGACCCGAAAGGGAAAAACGTTACATGGCGCCCGAACGATTGGACTTCCGGTAATTATTTAACGGTAATTCTGCAATAAATTAGTAGCATAACCTTCAAAAATAAATTTTCGTTTAAAAATTTCTTTTATTCGTTCGCCATTTGCAACTTAACGTTACATGGCAAGTGAACATTAAAGAAACCAGTTATTTCATTACACTTAAACCACCATTTGTGAATCAATCACATGGTGTAATAAAATTGAATTAAATACAATTCAATTACTAAAATAAAAATAAAGAATTTTTATGATTTATACTGTATCGGCCAGCGTAACATAACGTTGCGTGGTTAAAAATAAAAAGCTCATTTTTTTTTGTTTGTTAACTTAAATTCGCCAGTTGCAACCTAGAGTTACATGGCGTTTTAAACAATTAAATTTAACATACTGCCGCCAAACTATTTGTTAAATTACCTTGGGGGTTCTAAACTACCAATAAATAGTTTTGAGCCGTCCAAGACTCCAAGATTAAAAATTTCTTTCATAACCTACAAAAAGATCAAATCCTATTATTCTATCCTATCCTCAAATAACCAGTAAGTGCTAAGGGTAGCTAGCTCTCAGATTACATGGTAAGCGTAGGCTGCCGCCGCATAAAAATTTAACCTGCACTTACAAATCAGAGTTAATAAAAATTTAATTAAACAAAATAGGATTAGATATAATATAATTAGTACTTTTAATTTTTAACTTTATCTTTTATATTAGGTTAGAATAGATTTAATTAGATTTAATTCTGTCTCTTTTCTCGGTTTTTATTCAAATAAACAATAAATTCACGGGAATAATTTTTTTTTGATCACCTTTCATAACATTAATACAATTAAATTACGTGAAATTCCCGATAAATAAAATTTTTTTTTTAATAATGAATTCGCGAATCAAATGGGTCTATGACCTATCCGACGATGAAGTAGCCGCTCATTTAACCGAATTACACCGCTCAACGAAAGGTGATAGCGAAACGCTCCGCGACAAATTAGTAGATTACGTCAAGAATCATCAAGAAGACTATGCATCAAAGCCCGCCGATCCCCCCGACTTCGATGAAAACGCATACAAATTACTGAAACGCGCAGAAGTCGATGGCCGCATAAACAATGACAGAGCTGGCATTTCAAACACAAACGCAACTTTCAGTCCTTCGCCCACTAGAGAAACATTCTTCGTCCAAAGTGAAACATGCATTATAGAGAAAATGCGTAAGTGGAACTGCCACTTTGACGGTAAAGACCTGTATGCATTTCTAGAAAGGGCTCAAGAACTAAAAGATGCGTATAACGTATCAGACGCTGACTTCCTTAAAGGATTCCCAGAACTGCTTAGATCCGATGCCCAGCTATGGTACCGCAACTGCGCGGGTAACATAAATAATTGTCAACAACTTGAAGCAAAGCTTGGTGCCTATTATTTACCGCAAGCTGAACGCCGCACATTAAACCGGCTCATTGCGGAAAGGAAGCAGAAAGACAACGAGTCTATACGCTCCTACGTAACAGATTTATCGACTCTCATGCGACGACGCGGTAATATTCCGCCCGATGAGCAAATCGATAACCTTTATTATAATGCAAAAGCAGCTCTTCGCTTACACATTAAGCGAAACGAGATAAACTCTCCCGAAGACCTTATCCAGAGAGCCGAGGAGATTGAAGAAACCTTAAAAGAAATAAAAATCGATAGTAAGGAAAAATCTCCTAAAGCTTTCTTCTTTCAAAATAAAAGAAATGAACGAAAACCCGCTACTCCGAACAAACGCAATACAGCAGCAATGGTCACTGACTACGACAGCAGTACCAGCTGCTGGAATTGCAAACAAACAGGTCACAACCGCTCATCTTGCGAAAACAAAAGAAAAATCTTCTGCTCTCGCTGCGGAAAAGATGGTACTCTCTCTAGAGATTGCACCTGCTCAGGCCAGGAAAACTAAATAAGGGTCGGCCGAGACATAAACCCGAGCCGACCCAAGATCTCCCTGAATTTGACCCCAGATATTTTCTGCCTGCAACCGCATGCAAAATAAAGATGTCAGCACTGGTGGACCCAGGAGCTGTAACATCATTTATACACCCGAAATTCGCTAAAAGATTAGCACGCAAAGATTGGGCATTATCTGACGACGCAAGAACAGTCTTGTTAGCAGATAACCGAAGTGTAAGGATTACACAAAAAGTAACTGGCTATATAAAAATCAAAAACTTTATATTGCTCCACTCTTTCTCAATCATGCCTAACCTAGAAAGCGACATATTATTAGGAATGGACATTCTCACTAGGCTAAACATAAAAATTAGCATAGATGGAAAAGAGATTAAGCCATCCAACAAAAATGCAGCAAATAATAATGCTTGCACCGTAACACCTAACTTAGGACTGCAATAACCTACTGGTCCAGAAAAATGCCGTTTAGATAACTTCCTAAAAGAAGAATTCAAACTCTTCGAAGAGGTAGAAGGAGTAACGCCTCTAGCGAAACATAAAATTAAGCTAGTAAACCCAACGCCTATAAAACAGCGCTACAGGCCTAGAAACCCTGTAACGCAAGAAGTTATAAACAAAGAAGTAGACGAAATGCTTGCAAACGGCATCATAAGTCCTTCTACGAGCCCTTGGAGCTCGCCAGTGGTTCTAATCAAAAAGAAAGACGGAAAACAGAGGTTTTGTATAGACTTTCGCAAGCTTAACAGCGTAACACGCAAAGACGCATATCCTCTTCCTCAAATAAATTCAATATTAAATAAGCTTAAGGGAGCCAAATTTTTAAGTACAATAGACCTTAAAAATGGATATTGGCAAGTACCGTTAACAGCTGATAGCAAGCCTCTCACTGCTTTCACAGTGTCAGGCAAAGGCCTCTTTGAATTCAACGTTATGCCTTTTGGCCTACATTCGGCTACCGCAACCTTCCAAAGGCTCCTCGACGCTGTTATCACACCAGACATGTCCCTGCATGCATTTGCCTACCTGGACGACATTATAGTGGTTTCACCCACTTTAGATGAACACATCACATATTTACGTGATGTTTTCACTAAATTACGTCAGGCAAATCTAAAACCGAATATGGAAAAATGCTGTTTTGCTAGAAAGCAATTAAAATATCTAGGGCATGTAGTAGACGAAACAGGTCTACACACCGACCCCGAAAAAACAGAGCCTGTAGCGAATCTTCCACCTCCAACTAACGTCAAGGAGTTAACGGCAGGCCGGAGTAGAACCTGATACCGACCGAGTAACAATTGAATTGTTTGTTATTTACTCAAGTGTTAATCGGTGTATCTTCAAAATAAAGGTTGATCGCAATAGATATTATTATTATGAATATCTATGCACAAGAAAAAAAAAATCTACCGATTTGTTTTTGAGAAAAGTAAGGAACGCCGAAGTAAAAGATTATGTTTATAATATTTTCGCGTTCCTTACTTTTCTCAAAAACAAAGCGATAGATTTTTTTTTTCTTGTGCATAAATATTTGTAATAATAATATCTATTGCGCTTAACCTTCAATTTGCAGATACACCGATTAATACTTGAGTAAATAACAAAAATGCCAATTAGACAAGGACAGCGAATCCGGCCTGCTCTTAAGAAGATTTTTAGGTCTCATCTCCTGGCACAGGCGATTCTTAAAAGACGCCTCTAACGTAGCCGCCCCGCTTAACCGGCTCTTAAAGAAAAAAGCAGTATGGATATGGGGCACTGAACAACAAAATGCCTTCATCGCACTTAAAAAACTGCTAACCGAGGCACCAGTTTTAGCCTGTCCAGATTGGACACAAACATTCATGCTACAAACAGACGCAAGCATGGAAGGATTAGGCGCAGTTCTTACACAAGAACTCGATGACAAAGAAAGAGTCATCGCCTATGCTAGTAGAACACTCTCGTCTGCAGAGAAAAATTATTCAGCAACAGAGCTTGAATGTTTGGCAGTTAAATGGGCAATCTGGAAAATGCGTGACTATATTGAAAATTATCATTTTATAGTCATAACCGACCATCAGTCATTGAAATGGCTTAACCAATTAGATAATCCATCTGGTCGCCTCGCCCGTTGGGCTTTAGAACTTAGTCAGTATGACTTCGAAATAAAATATCGACGAGGTACAGAAAACACAATCGCCGATATTTTATCTCGACAACCAGTATGCGCTGTAACAAACAGCAAATGCTCTTGGTACCACCCTTTACTAAAAAAGGTAAAAGCTGACCCGTCCGCATTTCCAGATTGCCATATTGTAAATAATAAGCTATTTATCCACAAGAGAATAGCTTCAGCAAACCCATCCGGCGACCCAGAATACAAATTATGCGTGCCCATGGAAGAACGCCCTGACGTACTCCACGAAGTGCACAATTCCGTAACAGCAGGCCACTTAGGAACGTTTAAGACACTAGAACGTCTTAAGGCGCGTTACCATTGGCCAAAAATGCTGGTTGACGGCGCCAAACACGTGAAAAATTGTTTGAGTTGCCAACAACACAAACCGCAACAAAAATTCCCGCCCGGATTTATGCAATTCTCAAAGGTAGACAAACCATGGGAAGTTGCATCTGTAGACCTTATGGGACCATTCCCAAAGTCTAAAAACCAAAACACAAGCCTGATAGTGATGCAAGATCGCTTCACTAAATGGGTTGAACTCAAGCCCGTAAAAAGAGCCACCGCTAAAACAATAGCCAAGGCTATAACAAACCAAATAATTTTGCAGCACGGTTGCCCCGCCACAGTGTTAAGCGACAATGGAAGTCAATTTATAAGCTCGGATTTCAAAGAATTCCTCAAGCTTAATGGCATAAAACATAGGCTTACTCCTACGTACTCACCACAGTGTAACCCCGTAGAACGGGCAAATAAAGTAATAAAAATGATGATTAAGCAATACGTAGGAGAAAACCATAAAAACTGGGATGAAAACATCAACCAACTTGCTTTCGCTTACAATACAGCTAAAAGCGAATCAACTGGATTCTCACCAGCATTTTTAAACACAGGCCGAGAATTAACTCCACCTGGTGTAATCAATAACATGCCAAACCGCAGATCAACGCCGCTTTCCCGTATTAAAAACTTACAGGAAGCAATTGAGAAAACTCAAAATAATTTAATTGCCAGCTTCCTTAAGCAAAAAGCGCATTATGATAAGCGCCACCGCGACTGGTCTCCAAAAATTGGAGATCAAGTTCTTAAAAAATTCCATAGCTTATCTGAGAAAGATAAAAACTTCTCAGCCAAACTCCATCATACATTCAAAGGCCCGTATAAAATACATAAAGTCTTGTCACCAGTGGTGTACGATCTTATAGATACTAAAAACACTATAACAAAACGCGTACACATAAAAGACATCAAACCGTTTCATAGCCAGTAATAGTTCCAGATATACCCGCTAGATGGCTACGCCACCCGCATCAAGAAAAACCAACCACATATTATAAGTAATCATAGGCAATAACCCAAGTAATCATAACTACTCGTACTCGAAATGTATAAAAAGGCATTAGAAGAATTCGAAGAGCTCTGGCGGCAAGCCAACGCACCGCCATCTCCTCCGCGACCACCCCGCCGTACCCGCGAACCACAACCGAACCCAGCCGCAGTACCACCTTCTGCCCACCTCCCACTACCTGCACCACCGTCGAGAGTCAGCTGCCTGAGGATAAAGTCCATTCAGTCCTTCAAAAACGACCGTCTGTTACTCAACAGGCAGGTACCGATCACCGACAAACGCAGACGAGCAATAATCGACCTGCCAGATGGATCAAAGGTGGACGTACCAGTAGGAGCAAAGCAATACAGGGTGAGAGTGGCCGGACAGAAGTGGAACCTGCGACTGGATCCGGCAACAGGTAATCTGAGGAAGGCAGTCAAAGCCCCAGCGAGCGGCAAGGTATGATTACATCCTTTATTAATTGACAATACAGCTTCTTTTTCTAAAATTAACTCCTCGTACTATGTTATATTTGCTTTTTAACCTCACCGTTCACGTATAGTTCACTCTCCGAAGAAAGAAGGGGGTGCGACGAGTATACATACTCACGCATTCAAATTTCCCGCCTGACGGCCAAGCTACTATAGAACAATAGTTCTGAACTCAGCCACCAGGTGGCAACCCCAAACGCCGCCACACGCATTAGGAAAAATGAGGCCGGAGTATATAAGAAGCCGAGAAGCTAAGCTCAGCACGCTGTGTAGACTACCATCTCTTCTCCCTCTTTACCTGAGTGAGCACGCTAGGCTAAGAGAGAGTGAGAGAAGTAGTAGCTGGCTTCCTTCTCCTGTAGAAGGCCTAGCTTCTCTTTTTTTTGTACATGAGAGTAGACCGAGTGCGCACGCTGGTCTACACTCTAATACATATAATGGCAGCCTAGAATTACGCCGAGTGAGCACGCTGGCGTAAGGCTATGCTATCCAAGAGCATACACTGGCAACCTTTTGTCCGCCGCATACCTTCCGTTGCGCCGTTAAGTTTAAGGGTGACGTCCACCCAAAATCTTACTAGATTTTTAATAACCGCGCATTAAATTAAATTAAGGGTGTCGTCCACCCACCGCATTTAATCATTTACAACTTCGTCCGACCGTTATTCTTTTTTTTATAATTATAATTAGTTTAAGGGTGTCGTCCACCCAATCCCGCCGTAGTCTTAGTTATAATATATTAGTTTATTATTCTTATTTAAGCCTTGCGTATTCTATTAAACGCAATAAATTAAATCAGTAAATTAATCTTTTGGTTTCTTTCTGGTTTATATTGTTACAGGAAAAGGCCGTCGACGAATCACCGATCAACCCGGCCGTAATAAACGATTGAATAATTAAATTCATTTTCTTCACTTCTTAAAATCATTTTTCTTTATTTCAAATTGAATTTTATTAAATAGCCGTCAAGAGACTGATCAAAAATAAACATTAATAAATTTTGTAATTTACACTTAAGGTTAGGTTAGTTTATTTGCATTATATAAAGACACTAGGGTTAGCTTTGATTAAACACGTTATTACTATTTCACATTTATAAGCGTCGTTGTATATGAGCATTGATAGTACAATAAAGCTACGGTGCTCCCTAGTATAACAAAACGTGTTGAACCTGGTTACTCTCCTTCACTTTCCGCCGCCCGATCCTTCCAACTCCTGCCGATCTTACCCTGGTAACTCGCTGAAGCGTCTGGCAACAGGAGTTACACGTATTTCCCCGTCCCGAAAGGGAAAAACGTTACAATATATATATATATATATAGATATTGTAAAAGATATGAATGTTATGCTCTTCTACTTTCTGCTATCCTGATACTTTTTATTAATTTTTCGTAATAATCTCTTGTTTTTTATATAAAAATTTGAATTTCAATGCATTTATCATTTGCATGTTATTTGCATATGGGTAACGCATTGCACGTTATTTGCATATAAACATTGTGTAGGTAATGTACTTACTCATTACCATGTATACTTTTATGACATTGTAGACCATATTCAGTTCAATATCCTAAGGTCTTATTAAATTTATATATATATAGTTGTTCTTAGTTATATACGCAACTTGGGCGTATTAACAATGAATGTCAAAAATAACTAATCACAAGAGGAAGAATAGCTTTTATAATACCCTGATACTTTCTCTTATATTTATCATGAATTGTCGATATTTATTGCGTGATGATTGATAATTTATGAATAATAATTTTTAAATAATAAATCTTTCAATATAATATATTCGATTTTAATAAATATTTATATTTACATATGATTTACATATGTATGTATGTGTATATATATATATATATATATATATATATATATATATATATATATACACACACAGTTGTTCTTAGTTATATACGCAACTTGGGCGTATGAACAATGGATGTCAAGAACAACTGATCACAAGAGGTAGAATAGTTATACTTCTTTTCATGTTTTGGGCACCTGATACTTTTTTATCATTTTTGTATGACTTTCTCTATATTTATTGATTCGATACCTTGGTAATGTAATGTAATGATAATAAATATATATTATATTTAAAATATAATAATCAATTTTAATGCATGGCTTATTTGTCCATCATTTGCATATCACCTGCATATGATTTGTGTATATATATATATATATATATATATATATATATATATATATATATATATATATAGAATGTATATATTTTATACAGATTTTTGTTTACACGTGTATGTATCATGTTTGTAAGTATGTATAGACATACATATTAGAAAAGATAGAAAGAGAGAGAGAGAGAGAGGCTTATATATACGCATATTTTTTATTTATTTTATAAAAATGAAATAGGGTAAAAAGAGAAAGAAAGAGAGAGAGAGAGAGAGACATTTCTCAATTGCTAAAATTTTAAGTTTTATAAAATAGCACCCGTACATATACGTCTTGGGGAGAGAGATTCCTTACGTTGATATTTTAAATTTATAACGTCAGCACCCTAACATACGTCTTTTTCATAAAATTGATTGCAAAAGAGTCAGATTAACAATCTTAGCGTGAGAATGGTATGTGATTTTTTATTAATTATGATTATTTTAACTTTATTTTAAAATATGCTTCTCAAAATACACTTATTAATATTTTCCTGCAAAAGAGTATCAAGTTGCTATTCGTAGTGTGGGAATGGTATGTAATATTTTTATTTTCGGTGGGGTAGTTAGGCTATTAAGGGTGAAGATTCGGCTTCACTGTCAGTCTCCATCGAAACTCCGGGCAGAAAGGTTGTTCTACAATGTGAGTCTACGTCGGGATGTGCTTCCTACAGTGATCAGCTGGTATAAAATTTTTAAATTTTAAATATTGTGTATTTATTTGTGTGTGTGTGTGTGTGTATGTGTGTGGTGTGTGTGTGTGTGTGTGCGTGTGTGCGTGTGTGCGTGTGAGTATGTATGTGTGTGTGTGTGTGTGTGTGTGTGTGTGTGTGTAAGTGTGTGGGTGTATGCGAGAGCGTGCATTTATTTCTTGGGGCACCAATGTTCCGTCTCAACAACCCCTACTTCGTCTTCTCAGAGGTCATTGACCTAGTGGTCAGTAACCTTTGAGGTGGTGGAGTGGGGGTTTGTTGTGACGGTCCATGGTGCCCCTATAACTACATATGTAATTAAATTTTGGTATCGATTAGAATATTGCCCTTCACGGTATATAATTTTATACGTCAAAAATGATACTTTTTTATATTTTTCCACGTGTGTTTCTTGAGCTATAAAAAAAGGTACATACTTTCGATCATTCTCAAATTTTTAGAGCATAAGAAATACGGTAAATACAGAAGTTTGAGCCTATCCTGGTACATGTGCCCTTCTTTATAAAGCTGTTTGACTAATTTTAATGTAAGCGTAATTTTCACCTAAAAATTACATTAATTTTTGAGATAGCAGCTTTCCCAAAAACGTAGCAAGGATCTCTGTTACGCGCAACACGGCTGCGCATTGGCATTTAGTACAACTGCTTTCAGTGTAGGAGGAAAGAGAGAAGGCTCAACGGCACAGTGTCGTTGTGTGTGCATGTATACATATTCAAGCTTAGGTAAGAGAGGGAGAGAGGGAGAAAGAGAATAAGAGAGGGAGAGAAGGAGAAAGAAAATAAGAGAGAGACAGAGAGAGAGTATAGCAGGCGAAGTATAGGGGAGGTAAGTGAGAAAACGAAACACCCGGTTTTTCTTAATTTGATAATTTGCTCATAAAAACCGAATATTGGCCCAATAATTACAGGACATGTATGGGACCTTTTTGCAGACATCCTCTATCAGATAAAAAAAAAGTTTTTTCGAATCGGTTTAGAAATGACGGAGTTATGAGGTAACAGATACAAAAAAAAATTCGATCAAATTGAGAACCTCCTTTTTTTTGAAATTGATTAAAAGTATGTAAGTTTTTTTAGAAAAGTTATTAAATTTATTTTAGTTATAAAATGCATTTTACTGATTCCATTCAGTAAAATGCATTTTTTTCAATTTTCTCAAAAACAATATATTTTTTTTTAATTTTTCTATTTTTAAATGATATAAAATTATATGAGGTAATTGAAATATATAATATGTAATTTAAGAGTGTAATTTTTTAAGATATTAATATTCAAAATAATTACAATATAATATTACAGAAAATATTAACAGAAACTGTAACTATATCTGAAAAAAAGAGTTTTTCAACAGGAAACGTAGCTTATGAAATTAATATTTAAAATTATTCGACGATTATTGATTAAGGAGAATTTGATTTAAAAAATTTAAATATTAATTTAATTAAATTTGAAGATATACCTCAAAAAATGGTTTAATTAGTAAGTAATTAGATATTTATTAAATTGTTAGTTAATTGATAATATTTAAATTTTTGTAATTATTTATATAGAAACAAAAGGTTTTTAAGAAATTCATTTACACAAATGCAAAATACAGTCGACGATCTGAGTCCCGCCGCCTTCTCCTCCATCGATTTGCTCGTGCGTTACCTCCACTCTCTGACAAAAAGAATTTGTTTTCACACCTTCTGAGTTCCGCCGCTGCTCTATGCGATTTTTTAACATGTGAAAATGGGTTTATTGGTTCAATTTTTTGTGTAGAGTACAATAAATGTTTATTGAAATAAAAAGTAACAAAAATAATAGAATATTGCATAATTCTCATTTATATTTACAGAAAAAAATATAAAAATACAAGATATATTTAATCATTCAATAAAATGTTATTTAATTAAAAATTTATGTGACCTCTTTATAAATAAAAGATAAAATGAATCTTATTTTATTTTATTTTATTTTCATAATAACAATGAGTATTTAGTTCATCAATAAATAATATATTGTTTAATTTTAAATTTATGTTACCTATAAATAAAAAAATTCAATTTTCATATTTTTTATAGTAAATATAAATGAGAATTATGCAATATAATATTATTTTTTGTTACCTTTTATTTCAATAAACATTTATTGTATTCTAAACAAAAAAAAATGAACTATAATAGACCCATTTTCACAAGTTAAAAAGTCGCATGGAGCAGCGGCGTGACTCAGAATGTTTGGAAACAAATTCTTTTACTTAGCTAGTGGGGGTAACGCATGAGCGAGTCGATGGAGGAGAAGGCAGCGTGACTCGGATCGTCGACTGCAATTCAAAATTCATTGGATCAATAACTAATGGAATTCATAAACTGGATGTTATTTTTTTATAAATGATGAAAAATCATTAAATTTTGAAAAGGAAACACATTTACAACTACTTGGGGATTTACAAGAAATCGGTAAAAAATATCATTACTATTATGTTTTTTTTTTAAATATTTTAAATTGTAATTATTTTAAATATATTTTTTCAGGAATTTCTTTTCAATTAAATGCAAACAATATTAAAAATATTAAAGTTATTTCTGAAGAAATTATGGAAATAAGTGAAATATTGAATGGATATAAAATATTTTTGAATAATAATAAAGATAAAGAAATATGATTAATGATAAAAGAATAAATTATTTAGAAAATTTTATTTATAAAAATAATTATATAATTTTTATATAAATTAAAAAATTATGTTGTATTCTAAATTAATTGGAAGAAATAAAATGATCTTTATGTTTTAATGTAAAATTGTTTATAATTAAATATTTATGAATGAAATTTTTTATTTATATAAATTGGCTAAAATTTTATTTTTAATTTAATATATTAATTTTATTAATATGTAAACAGAATTTAACGAAGTATTGATTTATATCAAAATTAAAAAAAAAAATTTTTAAATAGAAAAATATATAATTTAATTAAATAATAAAAAGTATTTAATTTATTAAAAATATTAGAAATTTAAAAAATTTTTTAAATTAATTATCAGAAATAATAAGAGGCGGTCGGGACTATTTGCCGCATGGGGGCACTGCGGTCAGGTGAGAGAAAAATGTAAAATAATTTTTACACAGCGATTTATAATTTACTGAAACAATAATATACCTCTAATTTTGTCAATAACTCTAGCCATATATATGTAGAATAATTATTAATGCTAATTTTATTTGAAAAGTCTAAAATATTGTTATAAAGCGAAAAATGCAGCGCAAAATAGAGCCGGCATGAGCATATGTATTCATTATTTTTTAGTATTACTTTCTCTGTCGCATTAAAGAAAAATACACATATTTACATCGACTCTATCACGCGCAGCATTTTTCGCTTTACAAATATTTTAGACTTTTCAAACAAGATTAGCATCGATAATTATTCTACATATATATGGCAAGAGTTATTGACAACGTTAGAAGTATATTATTGTCTAAATAAATTGTAAATCCGCGTATAAAAAATATTCCATATTCTTCTCTCACCTCCAGCGCCCCCATGCGGCAAATAGTCCCGACCGCCTCTTAAGATGATTATTAGAAAATTTTTTATAATTTAATTTTTTTTATATTTTGATTAAGTAATATAAGTATGAATTAAATGTATTATTATTATAGTTTAATATTACTATTCTGTCTTTATTTTTGTAAATCAATCTTATTTTTTTTATTTTAATTTTAGATAAAAGAATCTTTATTACGAAATGAACAAAAAGTTATTGAAGAAACACTTGGAGATTGAAATTGTTTGTCTAAGTGTTTTTCTATTTTTTTATATAATAATCAAAATAAACATTACATAGTCCGAAAAATAATTGTTACATATATTTATAACAATTGGTCGATTTATGAAAATTTTATAATAGGCGACGAATCACATCATATTAATATTGTTTGTAAAGATTCATATTATTCTTATATGTCACAAAATTATATTTTCGGTAGTGAATCTCAAATACACGCTTTGGCTAATAAATACAATGTGAATATAAAGATTTATCATAATATAAATGGATTTATTAATGAATATGGTAAATCGATTAAAGAATTGTTTTTACAATTAGAATCATCTGGTTTTGTAGATAATGGTCATTACAATGTTATAAATTTTTATAATTTTAATTTTAACAAATATAATAAAAAAATTAATAATAATAGATATTATTTTAAAAATTTAAAAAAAAAAAAAATTGATGGAAAGGTAGACTTAAAAATAGAAAAAAAAGATATCAAAATAGAATATGTAATATGATGGAGTAACGTCGAGTGTGGCCTCTCCCCAATGACTGCACCGGGCCTCCTCTGAGAGTCGTACAAGGAAGAGGGGTGAACTGCGAGCGTGCTTTCTGAATGTGACTTCGTTGAGGGCTCAAATTGGGCAGGTACGTGAGTTTCTAAGTGATGGTCCTTCTTGTGACATATTTGGAGTGGCTGAGACCTGACTGGGTCCGTCTGTTTCGGATGACGTCATTCGGGTCAAAGGGTATAAAGTATTCAGACAGGACAGAAACTTGCGTGGTGGAGGAGTTGCTTTGTATGTTAAAGACAATTTAAAGTGCACTATTTTGGCTACTTCGGATACTCAAACTAATCATAGTAAAGGTAAACCGGAGGTACCTGAGTATATTTTTTGTTCCGTGCAATTGGGCAGCTCCAAAGCCGTGTTGGTTTCTGTTATTTATCGACCTCCTGCAATTTCCTTTTTTAAAACTACCGATTTTTTGGATAACTAAAGAAATATTGCTTCTGAATACTCTCATAAAATTATAATGGGAGACCTGAATGCCGATCTCCTGCGTGAGAGCAGTGATGCCAAATTTATTAATAAATTGTCGGCTGAGCTTTCGTTACAGTTGGTTCAGCACGGTGCCACGCATCACACTCCAACTTCTGTCATCACATCAAGATAAATAATAAAATAATGAAGTATAGGAATTATGAAGATATCTGTCCAAACTTATTGGTACAGAGTTTGGCCGGCTGTGATTGGACGCCATACACAGTTGGTACAGTTGACCCAGAATCTGAACTTGGCTGCCTCTGTGACAACCTTACGGCGGTAATACAAAATCTAGCACCACTAAAAACACTTAAAATTGGTAAAGATATATTTCCTAGGATTGATAAAGAGTTGTCGCAGATGCGGCACAAGAGAGATGCCACGTATCGTAGATTTAAACGTACGAAGGAGGAGCGATATCTCTCCGAATTTTTGCAGCTGCGTAAAACAATAGACGAACAGACGGAACAAGTTAAAACAAATTATTATCATAATAGACTGTTCGATGCTCTTGCTAGAGGTAATGCCTGGAAGGAGTTAAAAGACCTGGGACTCCTGTCGGGACCTCAAGGGGACTTGAATGAATTTACTCCAGATGAGCTTAATGCACATTTTGCGGGGGTGTCGGTCTCGCCACACAATGATACTGCGGAACGTAAAAGGATTCTTTCTGAGTGTAGTGAAAGTGGTTTTGCCTTTAAGCCAATTAATATTAATGATGTAATCCTTGCGATTTCGCATTTTTCATCACAGGTTTGTGGTGAGGATGGCATCCCGCAGAGTGTGATACTTAAAGCACTACCGGTTATTGGACAGCATCTTGTGACTTTGATCAATTCCTCTTTTGCGGGGGTCTTCCCTTTCCTTTGGAAGTGTGTACGTATTGTGCCTTTAAAGAAGTGCCCTGTACCTAAAATGCCTAAAGATTTTAGGTTCATAGCAATATTATGTTTTCTTTCAAAGGTTCTCGAGAAGATTATCCATGAATAACTGCAGAAGTATATTATGACACACAAAATACTTGACTCTTTGCAGACTGGCTTCAGAAAGCATTATTCTACGCAGACTGCCATACTTAAACTTACAGACGACATAAGATCAGGTCTTGACAAGAAACTTGCCACAATACTACTTCTATTTGACTTCAGTAAGGCATTCGACACGATCTCCCCTTCCAAATTGCTTGCGAGGCTTAGATCGATGGGGTTTTCCAGGGCTGCACTTGAGTGGATCAGCTCCTATTTATCAGGTAGGAAACAATTGGTTTCTACACATTTAAAAGAGGATTCGGATTGGCTAACAACCAATCTAGGAGTTCCACAAGGTTCAGTGCTGGGGCCTCTGTTGTTCTGCCTTTACATTAATAACATACGTGACACGCTCGACCCCTGTTGTGTCAAGCACATATTATATGCTGATGACCTCCAAATCTATACTCAGGTCCCTTATGAACATCTGAATGAAGGTATTCGTATTATACAGAGGGCGGCCAGGGCGGTGTCGGGATGGGCTGTCAATGCTTCTCTCACTTTAAATGCAAGCAAAACTAAGGCAATCGTTTTTGGCGGTAGTCGTTTTATTAATGACTTTTATGCTGGTGAGCCAAGAACGATTGAGCTTGAGGGAGGTGTCGGCATATCTTTCTCTGATACCGTTACGAGCCTTGGTGTTGTGCTTGACACTAAGTTGTCTTGGGAGCCACACATTAATATGATGACTAAAAAATTTAATAGGATAATGTATAGTTTACGGTTCTTTCGTCAGTACACCACTGAGACCCTGCGTAAACAACTCGCAGCCGCCTTGCTGTTTCTGCACCTCGACTACTGCTCAGTAGTTCTGCTTGATGCTTCGCAGGGATTGAGAAGACAATTACAAAGACTATAAAATTCATGTGTGAGATATGTATTAGGCGTAGGAATGGAAGATCATATCTTTCCTCATAGAGCTGCGCTTGGTTGGCTGCGTACTGATTCAAGAAGACAGTATTTTATGGCTTTACTTATGTACAAAATCGTGCGCATGAATACTCCCGAGTATCTGGTGAGTCTCTTCACTAGATATGTACCTAGGGTAGCCACTAGGGGAAATATTAAGGACTTCGCGGTGCCCTTCATGCATACTGAGACTAAAAGAAATTCTTTTTAAGTTCAAGGTGCGCATTTTTGGAACTCCCTGCCTGCTGATATAAAAAATCTTTCATCCCTCGGCAGGTTTAAGTCGGCTTTGAGGACGTACTTACTCGACCTCGAGTGAAATTAATTTTAAGTATTTTAATTTTTATGTTAATTTATTTTGTTTTGTCCTATATATAGATTTAAGGTGTAAATGTATTTATTAGCGTGAATGATGGATGAATGTATGCGGAAAGAATGAGTGGTTCTGTTTTTATTAGAAGTCATGACATCTTCGGTATTAAGTTTTTATTCTTTAAATGTTATTATTTTATTTTTTAATTATTTACTACTACTTTGTTATTGTATTGTCCAATTTTATTTTTATTGATGTCATGACAGTGATTTCTCTTTTAAATTATGTATTTTTATTCTATGACTGATAGATATTTAAGACTGTTTTTTATTGTAATTTATGTTTTCTGCGTGTATTTAGAATAGTCTGTGATATCACTTTTACATGGTGACTTACTGATACAGTATTATATATTAATTTTAATAATTAACTGTGATATCTTATCTTATTATGTGCAATACTTTATATAGCATTATTACTTATTATTTCATGTATTACACGTCTTTTTGTACTCTTTTTACAAAATAAATCAATATCTATCTATCTATCTATCTATCTATCTATCTAATATTAGTGATAGTAGAATATTTAAAAAAAGATTAAGTGAAATTGATACAATTTGTTATTTAATTATAAATTTAAACAAATTATTAATTATTATGATAATCAATTTTCTTTTGTTACATTTCATACTAAATTTGTTAATGAATTTAAAAAAGGATTTTATAATTTAAAGATACAAGTAAAAGCATGTCATTTAACTTCAACTATAATGAATATTGATGATGGTGAAAAACCTAAGTGTGGTCAAATATATGTATACGATGATTTAGAAAAAATGGACATTATTTTGGAACAAAATAATAAATTAGTAAAAGAACATATACAAATAATATTAGATGTATTAAATAAATGTAATCCATATGTCAAAAATTATAAACATCCTTATCAATTATCTACAGCGAATAATATGCCTGAATATCGTTTATATCTTTTTCGCAATCCAAAATTAGATCAACGACAATATGATATACCTCAAGTTTCTGAATGTGCAGCTTTAATAATATCTAAAGACGGATAAATACCAAATAATATTGACTTATGTGTGTATCCACGAAATTCATCTAAAAAAATAGAAAATATTACTTATATGAATAAATTATGATTTCATTTAGATCCGATGACGTTTCCAATTATGTTTCCATCATTAAAAAATGAAAATAATAAAAAAAATTTAACACCTCTTCAATGTAATTCAAATCGTTTAGTATATAGACCAAAATCAAAATTTGATCTAATATTATATTGTGGAAGGTTAACGCAACAATATATAATACAAGCATATATTATAATTGAACATACGCGCTCAACTTTTTAAAAATATAATCAAGATGAATTAAGAATAGAATATTATCAAGGTTTAATTGATCATATTTCTGGCAGCATTTAATAATTCAAATAATTATCAAAATAAAGAAAGATTAGGTAATATGTATATATTGCCAGCTACATATATAGGTAGTCCTCGATAAATGAACAAAAATTATCAAGATGCTATGGCAATTGTTAAAAAAAAGGCCGTTCAGATTTATTTATTACAATGACATTTAATCCAAAATGACCTGAAATAAAACGAATATTAGAAAAATTTCCACCAGGAACTGCTTGTAACAACATACCAAATATTTGTGTTCGATTATTTTATGCTGAATGTAAAGCTATTGTAGCAGATATAATATATGGAGAAATTTTTCGTAAAATTATTTCTTGGTTTTGGGTAATTGAATTTAAAAAAAGCGGTTTTCCTCATATTCGTATGATTTTTACATTAGATTATAAATATGAAATGTCATCTGAAAATATATATAAATTCATATCAGCTAAAATTCCTCAAAATGATGATGAATTAAAAGATTTAGTCTTAAAATATATGTTACACGGACCACCTGGTCCTGAAACACCTTGTTATGATTTAGAAAATAGTATATGTTCAAAAAAATTTCCAAGAATGTTTTGTAATATAACTACTTTTGATGATACGATTTTCAAAAATATAAAAGAGAAAATAATAAATCAAAAAACTATTATTATAATAAACAAATTAATGGACAACAAGTAAAAGTTGGTGATTCAATGGTAGTACCATATAATTCAACATTGCTGAAAAAATACAATTCTCACATAAATATAGAGTATTGTATCAATAATGAGTATAAAATATTTATTTAAATATTTAAGCAAAGGCCATGACAGAGCATATGGAAATGTTAAAAATATTTCTGAAAAAGAAAATTCTGATATCAATAATGAGTTAGGAAAATATGAAAATACAAGATATATAAGTCCAATGGAGGCGCTTGGAGAATAGAAGAGTTACTGTTAACAGGAAGATCTCATTCAATAGAATGTTTATCAGTTCATTCAGAAAATCAACAAAATATTGTGTTTAATGAAAATAATATTCAAGAAGCAATGACAAAATATAAGACAACATTAATTGCTTGGTTTGAATTAAATAAAAAAGATGAAATTGCTAAAACATATTTATACGCAAAAATACGAGAACAGTACTATTATTCAAACAAAAAAGAATGGATTACAAGAACAAAGTATTCGAATTGTATTGGAAAACTTATAAATGTAAGCTCCAAAGATATTGAACGTTTTTATTTAAAACTTATTTTACATAGAGTAAAAGGAGCAACTTTTTATAATGATTTATTAACTTAAGAAGGAGTTAAATATAATTCTTTTAGAGAAACAGCTATGGCAATGGGATTAATCGAATTCGATGGAGAAATTTTTAAAATTTTTTATGAAACTTGTGAAATAATTATGCCAAAACAATTAACACAAAATTTTGCATGGTATTTAATATCTGATAAAAATAGTTGTTTAGCGTTAAATATTTGGAAAAAATATAAAAAATATTTTTGTGAAGGATTTCAAATTATAAGAAAAATAGAGTTTTAAATGAAATTAATGAAATTTTGAATGTTGAAAATTTAAAATGTTCTGATTTTGGATTGTAAGATCCAATTCCTATGGAAGATAATAAAGATTTTGAAATAAAATTAAATATACAAATTAATGATGAAAAATTTAAAAGTTTACTACCTTTATTAAATAACGATAAAAAATTTTTTTTGATCATATTGTAGATAAAAATAAAAAAGAAAAATGTACTTTTTTACCATATCCAACCCGAAAGTTTCCACTTTCGTCCCCACTACTTCAACCGAAAGCCTCACATTTTTGCCGGGGCAGGAAGCAAAAAGAACGTTCTGCGCAGGCGCTAACGACAGAGTATAGCATACGTTATATCTCTCCGTCTCTTCCTTTTCCCCATATAATGTCTAATATACCTAGCCTTTTTGCTCTTCATCAAAAGTCATAGTAAGAACAAAACAAAGGCAGATATCAAAATCTTTTTCTGTTTCTTTTTCAAAATCTCTTAAATTTAAAACAAAAAAAACAAAATGTATACATTATAATGCATATGTATACATTGTATTATATTATTATTTAGTTAAAAATGTGTGTGATGAAAAATGTGTGCATTGAAACAGAGTGTATCGAATAATAACTCTAACAGAATAAATAATAAATTTTTTTTTATTAATGAACTATCATTACGAGTGTTATTGTGTAGTGTGTTATCGTGTAGTGTATATAGTAAAACAAAGCATAAAATCTTTAATAATGTGTGTAATGAAAAATTAGAATAATTCATGACATCTTTTTTTATTAATGAATTATCATTACGAGTGTTACCGTGAAGTGTATCTAGTAGAACAATATAGCATAACGGTTACGTTATACGTAATTTTAGTTGACAACTTTCGGCTTGGCTATGGTGAAAAATTGTATACGCGCCACGGGAGTGAAGGGGGACATCTTAAGCCGCGCGTTTATCGCCCTCGCCTTCGGCTCGGGCGATAACATACGCACGGGTTAGAATGTCCCCCTTCCCTCCCTTGGTGCGTAATATACTATTATTAATGGACCTGGAGGTACTGGAAAAACATTACTGTACATTATTTTAATACATTATTTTTCAAGTAAAAATAAAAAATGTTTAGCAATGGCTTGGACAGGTATTGCATCTACTCTATTACCTGGTGGTGAAACAAGTCATAAAGTTTTTAAATTACCTTTAGATTTAAAAAGTACAGAAAGTATGTAATGTTATTTTATAAGGTGAATCTTCTATGGTACCTAAAAAAGCATTAAAACTTGTTAATTTACTTATTCGAGATATTTGTAGTAAAGAAAATGATTTTTTTGAAAATAAAATACTTATTCTTGGAGGTAATTATATGCAAACACTTCCAGTAATTAAATATGGAACAAAACAAATCATTATAAATAAAACTTTTAAATTTTCAAAATTTTGACATAAATTAAAAATTTTGAAATTAACAAAAAAATATGAAAAATAACGATAATAATTTTTTAAATTTTTATTGAAAATTGGAAGTGGTTTTAACGTCATTAACAATTCTTGAAGATTGGAAAACAACAGATGTATGTACAAATATTCACGGTAATAGTATAAGTTCGAAAGAAGATTTATCTGATAAAATTATACTTTCTTCTCATAATGAAGATGTATATAATATTAATGACGAAATATTAAATAAAACTAATTCAAATACAATGACATATTATAGTATTGATTATGCTAAACATAAAGGTATTGATCAAACCGAAATAGATGCGAATTAAAATTTCCAATTTAATATTTCAATTCATTAAGATTTCCAGGGTTTCCAATACACAAATTAATTCTTAAAGAATTTTACAAAAAATTTTTTACTTTTTAACAAAAAATATTAATTTATTAACCGGTTACCTGGCACGGCATTATTCACTTTCAGAGCTCAGAATGGCAAAGACTCTTGTCAATGTATATGAGAAAGCATCGATATAACACTAAAAAAGTATCTAGTAGCCACCATTTTAGATCCACCATTTTGAATTCTTTAATTCTGATCTCAGATTCAGATTCAGCGACCCCAAAAACTAAAGTGTACCAAGTTTTATTTAAATTGATTGGAAAATAAGAAAATTATTTTATTTGATCATATATGATACATTGACAGAATAAGCCCGACTCTTTTTTTATCATATATGATACATTACCAGGTAACCGGTTAAATGAATCTTAATTTTTTTACCTTATTTTTGGATTTTTTAACAACTTCTAGTCATTCGATTTCAAAACCCTCAATATCACGCGAGAATGATGCTGATATTGAAGTTAAATCAGTTTGGAAAAGTCAGATCCATCCAGCGGTTAAACTCAAATCTTACGGGGAAGCACTTGAAATTTTAAAAATTCAATTTTGAGAAAAACAGCTTCAAAGTTTTTAATTATTATATCTTAAAATTATCAATACTACACTTATCTTTTATAGAATAATTTTTTCCTGGTATCTCTTATTTATATTAGTCTTCGATATAAAAAAGAGCAAAAGAACCTTATTATTCGACACGATGAAGCTGGAAAGCAGGAAGATATAAGTTAGTAAAATAAACAATAATAATAATTTATCTTATCATAGGATACTTTGTTAATACTCATCTTTTTTTCGTCGTAGCAATAAAACTTTTTATTTTTTCTGACAGTCTTAACCATAACTGTCACACTGCTAGCGGTTTGAACCATCTGTCTCTATCTTGAAACTGATAGCTTTTTGAATTGATTGTATCTATCTGAAAACTAAAAAAATAACATCAAAATTTATGTGTTGAATTTATATTTATTTTTGTCATAATAAATAAAATTATATACGTACATGAATTCAATATGCACCTGGAGCATAGAAATACTCCAAACCCATTTGAGCCTTTCTTTTAGGAGCATTTGCATCCTTCGTGTGAGGCTGAGTCTGTTTCTCTGCATGGAATATTCTTCTATCATCAGAAGTCCTGACCACTCAATACAGGCAATTCTAGGTTCAATGTCAAACTTTTGCATAATTTTGAGAAAGCTACTCCGTCCATCATTGAAACAAGTCACAGCGGTGTAGACACCAATCTTCAAAGTTGATAGGCCACTTAAAGATGCTTCTGGAACAAGTTTCTATACAGAACTGTTAAAACTGTCATTGGAGTTCTGCGTATATCCACCAAGACATCTTTCAAGTAAATCTTCTTTTGTCAGATCTTCGTAGATTGGTTTTATTTTCTCCATAATGGCAGATGGAATGCCTTGTGTATGTTTGAAATTTTGAAGTTGATTTTGAGCCTCAGCTTTCTGTCATTTGCACCAACTGGCAGATCCTTCAGGGCATAACTGATGTTGTGGCTGTCGGTCCGTTGATTGTTTGTGGTAAAAAAAAGCCAAGATTGCATTTGACATGTCTTGAACAGAATCTGGGTGATCTCTTATAGCTTTACCATAATAAGAGGTCAGCTGATCAATCACTTGAGCTGTTAATCTACCTCTTCCACTAATAGATTTTCCGTCGCTAAGTTTCTTGCTAGCAAGTGATTTCTTCAGATTTCTGAGTTGAGTCCCCATCCTCTTTTGGACATGGCCAACGCAGACTTTCTTTTTGACAATAACAGAGTCCCCGTATGGCTTAGTCTCAGAAACCTCTTTGAAAACTTTGGAATCTCTATCTTCAATATAATTTTCATATTTGACACCATATTTTTCTTTCGATCTTGCGAACATTTCACAAACACCTCTCACTTCTATGCTTCCAGCGTCGCCTTGATGGTTGGCTGTACAATTTGGTTCATGCAGTTCTTGCCATTCTTCATAAGCAGATGTTCCTTGCTTATTTTCCCAAAGTGTACAACCTTTGCAGAGGCTATTTTTAATGGCAACATCTATCACTTTGCCTATTTGGCTTCCAATGATACTAGCTAACCCTTGTAAACAAGAAAATCCTTTTTTTCTCCATGATCCATCACCAGAAACAGGCAGTCCAGCACTATTTGGAGAAGTCAAATCAAGTTCTTCCTTAACAGCTTCAGACATAGATTCTTCTGCCACTTGTTCACATACTTCAATAAGTTGATCGTTAATAATATTGAACGCTGGCTGTGCAACTGGCTTTGGCAAATCCATCATACCACAAAAAGTAGATAAGCCAGTAAGTCCATGGCCAAGTGTACGAGCAGCAAGAACACTACGTCTATTCACTTAACATGCATTATTCATAACACCTACTCTCTTGCTGGAGTTTATAGACACAAATCACATCAATTTTAAATCCTTGTCCTCGGAAAGAAGATTCAATAAAATGTATTTTATTATGGCACACATTACAGCACATAATTTTTTCAAACTCAGGAAATAGAATGTTGATATCAACAATTCTATTTTTTCCCCTGAAACTTGATAATTCTGTTCTTTTCAGTTTAGAAAAAGAAGTAGAGGGTCTACTTCTCTTAGCTTCAGGAGAATTTTTTTCACTCCTACCAAGAAATTTCTTTGGCCCCTTTTTAGATCTTCCTGTAGATCGTTTTCTATCTTGATGTTCGTTAACAAATCTGCCTCTTGTATCTCTTTGAGTATTTGACATTTTTGGAGGTTCGTATTCTTAATGTCAATTCAAGCTTTTTACACTTTAAATACACTTTCTATTTAGATAAACGTAGAATTTCAGGGGCACATAAAAAAATACAAAACAACTCGCGAACGTGTAATTTATTAAAAATTAATAATTTTATGTAAATTAAATCACAAAACCTACTAATAATTTTTTAAATGCACTTTAAATAAACAAACTTACTGCAAACTGACCATACAATCAGGTGAAACTGACTGTAATGTAGCGAAATGATACGAGCCGAAAGCGCGAACGCACGAAATTCTAATTGATAAAAAATTACATGAATAACTATATGCTACTCGTTTCCTTACAAAATCAAAACGGAATAAAATATCGATGTAAGACTTTTTAGAGCTTAAATCAAGATAAATATTTTGTTGAAATAAAAAAATAAACTCTTTTTTTTTATTTAAACCTAAAAAAAATCAATAAAAATTTTAAAAATTTAATTTAAAATAATTCTTAAAAATTTTTAAATTTGTGAAAATTATATCATTATAGACTTAATAAATAAAAACAAAATTAAATTTCTTAAAAAAAACTTTTTGGAGATTTATTAATGATTTATAAATTATTGAATCAAGCAATAAAAAAATAAGTTCTTATAGTGTTTTAATAAAATTAGCTAAAAATTTGAGGAAAATCTCAAAATAGCAAAATTAAAAAAAAATCAATTAAAAGTTTATCCTACTTATTTCTTTATAAAAACGAAACTAAATGAGATAGGGTAAAAAAATTGTTGGAGCTTATTCTACAGTAAATTTCCTATAAAAAAAAGCAATTAACCCAAATTCGATCGTGGGACCGGAAAAAAAGTGTTTTGTGCCCATAATAAAAATTAAAACTTTGATGGAATTAAGGCTAATTACCAATGAAATATTAATGAGAAAAAAAGTTGTAAGTTAAAAATAAATCGAGAGAAGCCTTACAATTATTTGTGAGAAAAAATGCCTTTATATATATATCCTTCTTTAGAAAGATCCTGAAGCAATAAGCTTTCTCAATGGTAAATTTTCCCATCTTCTAAGTAGTACTAAACCTTATTGTTCCCATGTAAAACTTGATCTAAATGAACTTTGACCTATATTACTTCGGTAATTATTGAAAGAAGAATGCCCACAACAGATTTATGAAAATCCTTGACAGTGCAACCTTTCTAACCTAGATTATTGTAAAGTGTATAAAAAAACATGAATTAAAAAAAAATATTCTGAAGTTTACTAGTCCAATTAATCCCAGAAGTAACTTTTGCATAAGTAATAATGAAAAATAATAATGAACGAAATCGATACCTACTGTAACATGCTTTAATTGATTTTTATAAACCAAAGTTATCTACTGGCAAAAGTTGGTCGCTGGGAAACCGTACAAAAAGGTTGGAATAGCATTGTAGGGGAATATTTAAAACTATTACAATAATATTCATTCAAAGGACTATAAAAGGTGACTTCCTGTTTTAACAAGTTTTATTCGATTCTTACAAACAAAAGTTATCTACTTGCAAAAGCTGGTCGCAGGAAAACCGTACAAAAGAATAGAAACGGCATTATTATTGTAGGGGGAGTATTATAACTATTACAATAATATTTAGTTAAAGGAATATAAGACGTGGCTCCCTGTCTTAACAAGGTTTATTCGATTCTTATAAACAAAAGTTATTTACTGACAAAAGCTGATCGCTGAAAAACCGTAAAAAAGGGTTGGAACGGCATTATTACTGTAGGGGGATGATTATAACTATTACAATAATATTTAGTTAAAGGAATATAAGACGTGGCTCCCTGTCTTAACAAGGTTTATTCGATTCTTATAAACAAAAGTTATCTACTGACAAAAGCTGATCGCTGGAAAACCGTAAAAAAGGGTTGGAACGGCATTATTATTGTAGAGGGATGATTATAACTATTACAATAATATTCATTCAAGGACTATAAAAGATGCCAGTAGATAACTTTTGTTTATAACAATCGAATAAAGTTTGTTAAAACAGGAAGCCCCGTTTTATATTCCTTTAAATGAATATTATTGTAACAGTTATAATCATCCCCCTACAATAATAATGCCGTTTATACCCTTTTGTACGGTTTCCCAGCGATCAGCTTTTGTCAGTAGATAACTTTTGTTTATAAGAATCAAATAAAACATGTTGCAATAGGCATCGATTTCGTTCATTATTATTTTTCAACCAATTACTTATGCAAGAGTTACTTCTGGGATTAATTGGACTAGTAAACTTCAAAGTCTTTTTTCACTACCTTCCCACCACTTAAAAACGTGTTTTTTTTATTCGTGTTTTTATTTTTTTTACAATAATCTGGGTTAGAAAGGTTGCACTCTCAAGAATTTTCATAGATCTGTCGTGGGCATTCTTCTTTGTGCTTAAAAACAATTTTTTATTTATAGATTAACCTGTCAATATTGTAGATAAATAGGTTAATATAAAACACGTGTTTCATATAAAATATTGTAACGCTTATTTTGTGCCCGTTACAAAAAAGAATTGAAATGTAATTGAATTTTACTTTAGCTAAATCTATGGATTTTACTAGAATACGGAGTTGCTAAAAATTATATTAAATATGTTAAATTAAGCAACAGACTCCGATAAAGCTAGTTAGTATATTAGATTGATGTGCGACGAGGTATTGCTATATCAGCTTGTCGCTGCGCGTCTCTCTCTCTCTCTCTTACCTGATCGAGAGACGTGATGTCGCTAGCACAGTTTTCTTTATTTTATGAGGTTCAACTCTTTCCGTTAAACCTACCCAATATTTTATATAAAGAATATATATCTTGTGCAATATTAAAAAGAAGGACCGCGGAGGCGTCGGGGTAAGCAACAGGTACAGGCTTTATATGTAACATTCACATGCAATAGAGATAAAATAAAGTCTTTACATTTAACTTGAGTTCATTAAAAATAATAAAGTAAAATACAATATAAAGAATTTAGATTTAAGTAATAAACTAAGAATAATAGTTAATATAATAGTAATCTGTACATGACAAAGTTATTCTTTAAAAAGAGATAGCTACAGGGAAGGACGCGACGTGAACTAAAATATCTTATATGTTCGAACGCACGCTTATTCTTTTAGCACTAGAAGTTTCTTCGAGGCAAGAAACCTCTAGTTGACAAAATCTTTCAAATAACTTACAGTAACTTACAGCGCGTAGAAGCTTCTTACACATGTGTAACGAATATCCGCCAACGTTGGCCAACGTAGAGACAATACGTCGCAACCTGGTCCCTGAGGCTCGTAGAGAACAGTCAAGTGAAAGAAAGATTTTTTGATTGCTGCGACTCGTCGAAGGCAGCCAAGACCAGCACGCACAACCAGAGGATGATGATAATCTCTCCTTCCAGCAGCGATCTCCCTTTTTCCTTTTCTACAAAACTATATTTTGAACTACACCAACGAGTTAATTAATTTAAAACTAAAAAAAAGCCGAAAGATATGACTAGGATGCATGCTTGTAGGCCGCTAGAAAATGTCTGCCACGCCGAGGCTTCTCTTCACTCTCGTGCGCGTTGATTGACGCCTTACCATACTAGTATATGACGGCGCTCGTAACAGTACGCCGAGCTACCTGATTTACAACAGCGCGCGAGATTTGAACACGGTAGAATACCGTGACACCCCCCCCACCAGATGCAGCATACCCTGATTCTGCTGCTCTCGATTGACGCGCTGAAGGATTTGGGAAGGGGAAGGTATAGTCAATGATTACTCAAAAGAAATCAATTTATATTATATGTATTCTCGGTGTTCAGAACGGCGAGGACATTGGTACGAGCGTTTTACACCCGGATAGTTGCATATATAGCACCTTGGCTGGTCCTTAGCAAGGGCTTACCGTTTCTCTGGAACTCTGAGCCGTTGTCAGATAAGAAGATCTCAGGTGCACCAAACCTTAAAATAATCCTTTCTTTTAGTGCTTTTAAAATCGTGGGTGCATTCGCTTTTCTAATAGGTATGCACTCCACCCATTTGACAAATAGAACTTCGAAAATCAAGGCATATTCATAACCATGTTTACTCCTTGGAAAAAGACCTGTTACATCGCCAGCAACAATCTTCCATGGGCCTGAAACTTCTGTTTTACCCATCAAGCCTGCAGGTAATTTTTGTTCTACTTTACACTGCTGACAGATCTCACAGCTCTTAACATACTGTGATACTGTTTTCTCTATATATAGCCAGTAATAATATTGTTTCACGCCAGCTACAGTCTTATGTCGCCCTAGATGGTCAGCTGTCGGCTCGTCGTGGCATTCATGCAGTACTTCTGCTCAATTTTCGCTGGGAACGACGAGTTTCCATACGTCATAGTCTCCCATTGTTTCCTGTGTAAACCTGTCCGGTACATAGCGGTATAATTGACCTCCGATTATTTTCCATCTCGAGTAGTCATCGGGATTATTCGTAACCTGCTGGAGCAGAGACATATACCACGCATCATTTGTTTGCGACGCCTAACTTAGTGCACTTAAGAGAGTGTCGTATTCTACTGAATCTTCATGCATGCGTGGTAACGCATTGGGCACATAGTTCAATGCACTTTTCCTGTGCTTAACGGTGTAACAGTATCCTTGCAGCTCCAGCGCCCATCGCGCTAGCCTGCCCGTTGGATTATGTAAATTACATAACCAACGTAAACTACTATGATCAGTTATGACTTTAAGTCATAACCTTAAATATAACAACGAAACTTCTTGACAGCCCATATTACAGCTAGACACTCTCTTTCTTTTACGCTGTAATTTCGTTCTGCACTGGACATTGTACGACTAGTGAATTCTAATACTCGCTCTTCGTCGTTAACTATTTGTAGAAGTACTGCTCCAAGACCTGAGTCGCTAGCATCTGTCTAAATAACAAATTGCAAATCGAACTGCGGTCGATGCAATAACGGAGCAGATACAATCAAAGCTTTTATTTGATCAAAAGCGATTCCCTGATCACTTGACCATACATATCTGCAGTCTTTTCTAGTGAGTCTGGTCAATGGCTTTTCAACGTGGCGAAATTTTTCAAGAATTTCCTGTACCACGAGGTCATACCCATGAAACGCCTCAGCTGCTTTAGATTTTTAGGAGCTGGGTATTCTACAATGGGTTTTATCCTATTCGGGTCTGGCTTAAATCCATCTCTATTTACCAGAACACCAAGATATTTGACCTTTTCTCGGCAGAATATGCTTTTCTCATGACTGATCGTGAGACCTGCTGCTTTTATGCGCAGTAATACTCTCTTCAACCATTTCATATGTTCAGCAAACGTCTCGGTTACTACTATCATATCACTTAAGTATGAAAACGCATATGGTTCGAGTTCTGGACCTATAACCTTGTTGATTAATCGCTAAAAGGTGGCGCCAGCGTGGCCCATACCAGATACCGTAAGTGCCGTTTGAGCACGTGAATTTTTTTCATCCTAATTTGATGGTAAGCACTGCTTAAATCCATCGTAGAGATGTATCTCGCTTTCTACAATTTACGCAAGATATTATCCATTCTTGGCAATGGATACGCATCAGGTTTTGTAACTGCATTAACTTTTCTAAAGTCAATACAGAACCTGAATTTGCCATTTGGTTTCTTAACTCAAACTACAGGGCTTGACCAGCCGCTCACCGAAGGTTCAATAATATCTGCAGCTAGCATCTCATTAACCTGCTCATGCATCCATTCTTCGACTTATTTAGAATCAGGATAATATTTCTGTTTAATAGGTCGTGCAGAGCCGGTATCGATCTCATGTTCAATCCAGTCTGTGCAGCATATAGGAGTATCATCTTCCCCCAATATTTCTGTAACTAAATTTTTTACAGGAGCACGATCAGCTGCTGATACGTCAGCCAAACTGACTGATCCTAGCTTAGCAACATGCAATTGCTTAAGCGCAGCGACTTCTAAATTCACTTTCACGTTTGCACCTTTAAAAGAGAGTTTATTTTCGCAAGGATCGAAAATAGCCTTAAACGCTCGTATGAAGTTACCACCTATATAACACTATTCATCTAAGCTAGGCATAATAGCAGAACGGATAGTGTTTGTAACTCCGCTTACTGTGAAAGGTAAGTCAACGTAACCTACTATCGAGCATTGTCTACCATCTGCTACTTTGGCAAATCTGCCCGTAGCTGGTATTAACGGTACATTACAGGCTGCAGCCAACTGTAAACCTGTAGAATTCATAACTGTACGTGACGCACCTGGGTCATATAATGCTCTTATACGGTAATCTCCGATCACTACCGTGAGTCACCCTCGAGCTTCGTCATCAATATCTGACTGCAGTTGCTCTTCCTGCTCACTTGTCTCGGCCTGACAAGTGCGAGACTCGCTCTGCTCTTATACTGGGATTTCAGGTAACTTTTTGTCTATCACCTTTTCAGTAGAGAGTTCTGAGGTTTCGTTATCTTTGCTGGGAACAGCAGGTACCTCGTCTACTTATTCCCTTGCCCTTTTCCCGCACATTGAGGACAGGACCATTGCGCATATCCAGGTAGCCCACAGTGATAACAACTGAGGTTAAGATTTCGATTCCTCGTACTTTTTTGATTCCCTTCGTTGGCTTTATCTTTGTTCGGGTTTTACGTCTGATTTTCTTTCTGGTTTTGACTTTGTTGTTCTGAGTTACCATGCCCTTGATTAGGTTTACGAGGCGGTCTCTTAAAATTCTGTTGGTTTCTCTGCTGATTTTTACGTAATGTATTTCGTGAAGCTTTTCTAGACTGAATTATATTCGGAACAGCTGGTTACCTGTCCATCCTTTCAGACATTTTATTTAACTGAGAGATTATTTGCATCAACGTTTTAGCTATGTTAAACTGCTCAGATGCCGGTGTTTCTCCTTGTATCGCGGCAACCTGGTGTTTATTCTCTTTTCGCTTGGACGTAGGACGGTAAGCTATGTCAGACAATAAAGAATGTTCTGGCAGAGGAGGAGGCCTATATGCTCTCTCTGCATCTATTGTTAATTCAGCTTCAACTGCTTTTTCAAGGAGTGACTCTACGTCAACAATCTCATCCCTTCTTACCATACGCTGAATCTCGGGTAAGAGGTTGTGGTGTTGCAGATCGAGCTGTTGTCCTACATCTGGCAATGGGACTTATTTTAATATGGTCGCCTGTAGGCACGTTATGTAATCACGCACAGGCTCGTCTTTACCTCGCGTGCGCCTGTTCGCTTCAGACCGCAGTCTTTCTTAGAAGCATCTACTGTGACCATACCAACGCAGAGCAGCTTCTTTAAATTCTGCCCACGTGTTCCACAAATTTTCATTATTTTTGTTCCACGTGGCTGCTACGTCTCATAACAGTTCTGAGAGAGAGGATAGCAGATCACTCTCGCTCATTTTTGCTAGTGCTCTACATTTTTCTACCCTGGATAGGAAGAGATCTATGCTCTGTCCTTTTTCCCCTGAGAATGTTACGTCCCATCGGCGAACTATGTGGCCAATATCTAACATTCTGTTTTCGTTATTAGTCCGATCATTTTGCAAATTTGTATTCATTTGTGGCATGGGGCTTGACATAATAGGGGCCCCCCTCCCTCCGACTGTACGTACTCCCGGAAGTTCAGTTGGAGCTAAGCCTGCCTGTACGTCAGCCAGAGTGCCATTTTCAATATTATTATACATCCCAAATGTATCTTGAAAATTTACTCTTGTGTTTGTTGGTGATCTCTGATCGTTATCTTTTTCTTGCTGGTTGCTTTGCTGCTCATCTATCCGTGTGCTAGATGATCTTGGATTTGGTGTTTCCTTTCTTCTCTGTGCTAAGGCAGCTACTGATTCTGCTAATGTCTTTATTTGCATCACTGTTGTTGCCTGTTCAGTAACTTGATTTGAAGGGTTGGTGGATGTTTGTGCTTGTCCACCAGAACGTGATTTGTTTGTTTCCTCTCTCAATGTCTCCTGTAGGTTCAACTTTATCTGAGGATCTTTTTTTCAAGCACGCTGAGGACATGATCCTCATCGTGCTGTATGTTAGCGTCATAAATAGTTGACCCTGACTTTTCACATATAGTTTTTTCTATAAATTCCTTTCTTACTCTTAGACGGTGTTGACGTATTGTCAATTCATCATCATTAGAATTCGTTTGCTGAAATTCTTCATCTCAATAATTTTTAATTAACCAATTTATTAAGCGATTGGTTTTTTGGTGGTGAAAGCCATCTGTTCTTAGTCTCAACTCTTGCAGAGTTGTTCCTAAGTCCTCCTCAGATATATATCCTACCGATTTCTCAGCTGCGTTAGCACTTGTTGTTAACAGTGTGTTAGCCATTTTGAATTGATTTTTCTTCTTTCTTGACTATATCTGTATCTTAAAACTGATCACACGCAAGTACGCTACTGAACGCTTGCAGTGTGTGTGTATTCGCTATATATATAATAAATAATATTTCAGTTCGTATATGTGTGGTTAGAAACTAAGCCGCACACATACGATGTGAAAAGAAACGATAAAATATATGTATGAATAATTTGAAAAATATATTTTTATGTTTTGGTTTTTGGATTTATTTATTAAACGCAACAACTAATAATATTTTAGTAAATTGACAGATATAAAAATTTTCCAACACTGTTGTTTTAATTTTTACTACAAAAAGAAAATCAGTTAGAAACTGTTTAAAATCTTCAACATACGCGACTAAATCCAAAAGCCTGTGCGTTTTTAAACTTTAGTTAAAATCGCCCACCTAACTGTGTGAGGACAATTTTTTTTTATTATACATTTGTATTTAATGTGTAGTGTAAAAAATAAAAAGATTTTTAAAAAGAAATCTTTGAGAAAATTCTAAATTTTCTCCGCAACACACACTGCGCCGATCAATTGCCTCGCTACGAGCTGGCAATCTTTGGTGAGAGAGAATTTAAAATTAAAAAAAAAAAATTTTACTATGTGTAAATAAGGTTATGTAATTTAAATTCTATTAAACCACACAACAAAAAAGAATTTTCTGATCCTTTAATGCACATACAAAAACATTTATTTTAATTTTTATTTAATTGAATTTAATATTGAATTAAAAAAAAAATTTTTGCTCTTATTGAGATTAAATTATTTTTACATTAAGGGGAGGTCACGTATCTCTGTCCTTTTCTAATCAAAGAATTGAGTTTTTTACAGAAACTAATAACTTCAGCAAAAAATGAAGAGAAAGCCGCAGCTCGTAATCAAAAAAGCAATATTTTCTTTGATAAGAAATAATTAATTTTATTGCTTCATTTTCAAGAAAACCTTGAAAAACTTAAATCATAGAGGTTAGGGAGGACAATTTGGTTTTTCAAGGTTTTCTTGAGAACGAAGCAATAAAATTAATTTTTTGTTATCAAAGAAAATATTGCTTTTTTTGATACACTATGCGGCTTTCTCTTCATTTTTTGATAAAGTTATTATTTTTTGTAAAAAAATCATTTCTTTGATTAGAAAAGGACAGAGATACGTGACCTCCTCTTAAAGGGTTGTTAATAATTTATTTAATTCCAGCTTCCTCGCCAGCTGAAACTAGTATTCTCTCTCACCTATAAGTCAACAAAATATGACTAATGACCTAATCGATAAGAGGGGTATATATAATAACGCACGTCTCTATTTTAAATAAATTCTGAATGCCTGTTCGCTTTTTCTCTTAAAGCGAACGACAGCATACAGAGTTATATTTCTTAATCTCTGTATCTATGTTAAACTATGTCAATAGCGTCTGTGCGTTACCTACCAAAGGAGAAAAAAAATTTTGCTGGGACACGTGGGGACGCAACTTGTAATCGAGAACTACCAAAGAGAGAAAAGAAAAAAGAATTTTGATGATTAGCAATGTATTTTTTGAAAAGCAAATTCAATTCAAATCTGTTGCATTCATTTATTAACATAAAAAAAATTTTATCTCTAATTTATTTTCTAAAAAAAAAAAAATTTTAAATTCACTTTTATTTTAGAATTAAGAATAATTTTACTGTTAAAAGAAAAAAAATTTTACACGTGCTACTTCAGATATTAAATTTTAACTATTGCGAAACGCCATCTTTAATATAAGATTCTCTAAGAACAACGCAAAGTCTGTTTGCGTTGACGACAACTACACGCTCGACGCCATTTGCAATTTTCGATTTATTAGACAACGCGAAAAAGCCTGATCCCGTTGACGCAACTATCCATTGGGCGCCATTTTGTAACGGTTATTAAGTGCCCGTTACAAAAGAGAATTGAAATTTAATTCAATTTTACTTTAGCTAAATCTATGGATTTCACTAGAATACCGAGTTGCTAAAAATTATATTAAATATGTTAAATTAAGCAACAGACTCCGATAAAGCTAGCTCGTATATTAGATTGATGTGCGACGAGGTATTTCTCTATCAGCTTGTCGCTGCGCGTCTCTCTCTCTCTCTCTCTCTCTTACCTGATCGAGAGACACGATGCCGCTAGCACAGTTTTCCTTATTTTATGAGGTTTAACTCTTTCCGTTAAACCTACCCAATATTTTATATAAAGAATATATATCTTGTGCAATATTAAAAATAAGGCCCGCGGAGGCGTCGGGGTAAGCCACAGGTACAGGCTTTATATGTAACATTCACATGCAATAGAGATAAAATAAAGTCTTTAGATTTAACTTGAGTTCATTAAAAATAATAAAGTAAAATACAATATAAAGAATTTAGATTTAAGTAATAAACTAAGAATGATAGTTAATATAATAGTAATCTGTACATGACAAAGTTATTCTTTAAAAAGAGATAGCTACAGGGAAGGACGCGACGCGAACTAAAATATCTTATACATTCGAACGCACGCTTATTCTTTTAACACTAGAAGTTTCTTCGAGGCAAGAAACCTCTAGTTGACAAAATCTTTCAAATAACTTACAGTAACTTACAGCGCGTAGAAGCTTCTTACACGTGTAACGAATATCCACCGACGTTGGCCAACGTAGAGACAATACGTCACAACCTGGTCGCTGAGGCTCGTAGAGAACAGCCAAGTAAAAGAAAGAATTTCTGATCGCTGCGACTCGTCGAAGGCAGCCAAGACCAGCACGGTCAACCAGAGGATGATGACAGTCTCTCTCTCCAGCAGCGATCTCCCTTTTTCCTTTCCTACAAAATGTATATGCGGAACTACACCAACGCGTTAATTAAGTTAAAACTCAAAAAAAGCCGAAAGATATGACTATGATGCGTGCTTTTCGGCCGCTAGAAAATGTCTGCCGCATTGAGGCTTCACTCCACTCTCGTGCGCGTCGATTGACACTTTACCATACCAGTATATGCCGGCGCTGGTGAGAGCACGCCAGGCTACCTTATTTACAACATCGTGCGAGATTCAAACACGGTAGAATACCGTGACAATATATATGTTAATAATTGAAATTCCGATAATTAAAACAACTTTATATCGTATAAATTAAATCGATTAAGAGGCGGTCGGAACCAAATTGGTGACTTGCGGTATATGTCAAGTCAGCATTTTTCGCTTTACGATAGTATTTTGTATATTTTTATGGCTTCAACTATTTCAAATTATTCTTTATATACATGACTAGAGGAAATGATTATATTTTTACTATATGAATAAGTAAATAAATTATTATAAGCATTTATTACAAATATCAAACTGACTTGACATATACCGCATGCAAAAAACTGTCGTGTCGATTGTTAGGTGGGATTTTTCGCTTTATAACAATATTTTGTATACTTTTGTGGCTTTCACTATTTTAAATTATTCTTTACATACATGACTAGAGGAAATGACTATATTTTTACCATATTAATAAATGAATAAATTATTATAAGCATTTATTACAAGCACCGAACTAAGTCACCGATTTGGTTCCGACCGCCTCTTAAACAAAATTTTTTTTATAGAAAATTTTTGATAGTCGCAGTTTTAATACATCGTGAATTTTGATAATTTGTTTTTTTTAAGTGATTAAAGTAAAAAATTTAAACAATTAATTAAAACAACTAATTTATATTGAAAAAGATAAATAAAATATAAAAATGGAATTTAATCCGTTATTAAATCAATATGTAGTGCCAAAAAAAGAAAAAGAAAAAATTAATTTAGTTATGTTAAACCACAAAATAGAAGATTATTTACATTTTGAAAAAAAATATTTTAAATATATTAATAATTTAGAAAAAAAAGTAACAATCAATAGAAAATAAAGAAGACAAAAAAAAGGTAAAATTATTGTTATAATATAATTTTTATTATATTATTATTAATACAAAAAATTCATATAATCTAATGTTTTAGAAGAATGAAAAATAAGATTAAACAATATAATTAAATGAGTGAGTTGAAAAAATTTTTTTTAAATAATTGGAAAGGAAAAGAGAAAAGCTATATGTTTAGTTTATCTTCTGGAAGATGTGCATAAATTTATGAAAGTTTATAACTATTTTTATATCATTTATAAATTGTATATTTTTTATAATAAAAATTCATGTTATTATTTAAAATAATTGTAATATTTTGTATGTAATGATTCTCTGAAAGAAACAAAAAAAATTTCGTTAAATTAGACCAAAAATTACATACATAAAATTTTTTTTATATTCTTATTTCCTTAATGAGGGGTTGGCAAGCAGAGCTAGCAGGAGGGTACCTCCCCCCCCTAGTAAGAATTGAAAAAAAATTGTAGTGAATGATCACACTAGCGATATAGTATTTTGTAATTATTTTTTTCTTTATTATATTCTGTTTTAATTTTAATTTGATGTATAATGTTATGACGACCCTGGGGATCAGGAGGTCTCACTATTATTAACCTTTTAAGGACGGGACTGGTCGATATATCGACCACCAATTTTATCAGGCACTCCACGTGATATATTTTTTCATTTTATGCACAAATATTGTTTAAAAAAAAAGTCGAATTTCAACGTCGAAATCCCCGTCCTTAAAAGGTTAATAAGCTACTTAGCAGTAATACTATCGCTGGAAGGGTCAGGGTAAAAATAAGGGTATATATATATATATGAAAAAGAATACACAAGCATTAACACGGTCAATTTGCCATGTTACAATGTTTTTAAATTTAATTAACAGTTACAAAATTATTAACTAGACCTATGAATAAATACTTTATGGTTGCTAAAAAGTTTGTACAATACTTCTACTTTCTGTACAATTCATAATAATTTATACTTAAATAATTATGTCTAGATTTTCTACATTCACGTAAATATTTCAACGGCTTCCAACAAAGGTAAAAAATATTCTCAACCATGTAAGTTATAACTTTTATTTCATAAATACCTATGATAAGACTTGAAGATTTACAGTTACAAAATGTCAAAAAATGATTATTTAAATTTGAGATACGGAAAACAGTTTTTGTGTACTGTTGAATAACATTCAAATTTCCTTATATGAGGTTATGTGAATTATTAAACTATACTAAAAGTCAAACTTTCATGAATCTTCTCAGTGATTTCTTTAATAGATAAGACTTAATCATTTCCAGATGTTTTTTGTGATTATTCAGGCTATTGAATATTATAAAACGTTGCTGTAAAAATAACTGAAAATTATAAAGGAGTCTAATAATTTTTACCGCAATGTCTTATAATATTTAGTAGACACGTAGTTTGTTCTTCGATTGTAGTAATCGTCACTATAATTTTTATGGAAAAATTCTCACCGTTAAGTGTTTTTAAAAAAAAGGACGACGTACTTATAGAATTCTGCTATTCTATATGCGCTTTTTAACTTATTTATTTTTTTATCTTTATTTAAAGTTTTGTTTTTTTACAGATTAAAACTTCAAAAATCGAAAATAATATAAAAAGAAAAAAAATGTTCAAAAGCATCTTAGTCTCCTATACAGGATTTGTATATAAAATATAAAAAAGAATTTTTAATAAGGAAAGCGATCGCTATATTGCACACACATGTCGTATTGCAAAGAGTTGGCGCTACAGCTTAAATTTGCGATATCTCAGGTTCTACTTACTTAAATTTGAAAAATCGGACCGATTCTTAAACTAGATGAAATTTCCTATCATTCTATATCAAAAATATAGAAACATTTTGTTCGCTAACCTATATTATTTCGTTATAAACAAACAAAATTCTGAAAAATTGAAAATTTTTTCTGCTTCAAATCATTCTAGCTTATTTACTAACATTTGAAAGTAATATATAACAATTTATCATTAAAACTGAGACTCTGACATTTTTCAAAAAATACTAATTAGTAGTCGAATTATAAGGTTTTTTACCAGGGCGTTCCGCGCTTGCGCTACGTCTCGATGTTTTTTTGCAATATATTTGCCATATCTCTGGTTCTAATTATCGAATCGACATGCAACAAAAATGATTTTTTTTGTTTTTTTTATTAAAGAACAAGTTTTCGCAAAGAAAATCACTGCATCTATTGTAGTTCATAAACTATAGCCATTTAAACAATTAATTTGTTTATAACAAATTACTCGACCACTTGCGCGAAAAGCAAGTTGCAAATTCGGATTCAGCAGCTCAAAATACATATAAATCACCTACTTGCTTGGTGGGACCTCTAACTTCATACGAAACCCTCTGGGCACCTAGACTATAAATAAAACTCTTATTTATTATAAATATGAAAATTAATTCTTTAAAAATTAATAAATTTATATTTTTGTAATGCAACAAGCTCAGCAAAACTTGTTTCACTCTTCCGACAGTGAATTTTTTGGATACCTTTAAATCTATTTTTTTGTAGAAAAACTTATAGTTCATCGTACACCGTAAATTATTTCTTCATATAAATCTTCTTCTATCAAAGAAATCACTTTTAAATCAATAATATCTCCAATTGGGCGTTCTTTACATTCTCTTAGTACACAATTCATATCATCTTTTGAACAAAAAGTGAAAAGTATATTTTTGATTCAAAATCCGCAATGTCAACTTTATCCTCTTTTTTATATTTATTCAAAGCATCCAACATAAGTTTCAGATTCTCGCAATAAACGCAAAGACACGAATTTTTGAGGCATGGAATAATGATTTACCGATTTTTGTTTTCATGTCAGGATTTTTTTCTATAAAAAACTGATATATTTTTTCATTTTATGTTTCGGGTAAGAAAGTGTTTAATTTTTTTAGTTTCTATACAATTTTCTTTGATAAATATTCTGTTACTTTTATTTGCATTTTGACGAAAATAATTGAAATCATCGTCTAAATAATATTTTACTTTCGTTATAATTTCACTATTCAAAGAATGGCCACAATAGTTCTCAGGGTTTTTGTAAATATCTTTATTATTTTCCAATGATCTTGCTTGATTAATCATATAAATAGCTACATTCGGTAAAACTGATAATAAATAATTTTTAGAAATGTTGCTTGGTATGAGACTTAATTACCGCACTTTCTCAAGAAAATTTGAACAATAATCTAAAGCAATTTTAATATTTTCGAGTAATTTATCACATGTCTCACATTCGTTTTTATCATGTGACCGGATGGCGCAATTGTTAGTCAAAGTAAAAGTCATGTTACTCTTTTCATTTTTACAGTAGAAAATTTTTAAAAAGTTCAAATTAAAGGTCTTGAAAAGTCCTTTCTTTTCCATTTTATAAATTTAATAAATATAATAAATTGGCTGAAATATATGAATTTATTTATAAGAATTAAAATTGCAAAATCTTAAGAGGAGGTCGCGTATTTCTGTCCTTTTCTAATCAAAGAAATGATTTTTTTTTAAAAACTAATAACTTTAGCAAAAAATAAAGAGAAAGCCGCACCTTGTATCGTAAAGAGCAATGTTTTCTTTGATAAGAAAAAATTAATTTTATTGCTTCGTTCTCAAGAAAACCTTGAAAAACCAAATTGTCCACCCTAACCTCTATGATTTGAGTTTTTCAAGGTTTTCTAGAAAAAAAAGCAATAAAATTAATTCTTTTTTATCAAAGAAAATATTGCTTTTTTTGATACGAGATGCGGCTTTCGCTTCATTTTTTGCTAAAGTTATTAGTTTCTGTAAAAAACTGAATTTTTTTTATTAGAAAAGGACAGAGATACGTGACCTCCTCTTAGAAACGCTAAAAAATAGTGCAAAATAATAAAAAATTCGAATTTTTATAATCTGTTATGATAAAGGTATGCTACCATTATATGCTCAAGAAGTTTGACATGTTTGCGATAATTACTGTTGACTTGGCATCAATTTGAATTTACGACTTTTTTTTAATTAACAAATTAATTGTTGCTCTTCTTACGGGCCAAAACAGATCGGCTTGAAGAAAAATTAAAGACAATAAAAAATCTTTCTTTTTCCGAAGTTTCATTGAATTTAAAATAAAATATCTGTCTTAAACTTTAATTTGAAAAATTAAAAATTTTCTCGGAAAAACTCAATTTTTCAAGAAAATTAAAAAATTTTGGAAAATCGCACACCCATAATTTTGAAGAAAAATTAATTCTGAACAACTTTTGCTAAAAAGTTTTCTTCTAAAGTCAAAAGCAGCGCAGTTACAGAGGAAAAAAGAGAAAAAAGTCGATTTTTCTATCTCAATTTGTTTATAAACATTTTTCCACAACTTTTTGAGATGGCGCACATCGATATTCTTATCATACATACTATCTGCAATGTATTCCTGCAAAAAACAGACCTGTAGCACGTTTTGCAGAAAAAATATTCTAATTTGACTGGACTATATACATATCGACAGTCCCTATTGGAAAAGACTTATTTAAAAAAAAACGGTTGGAAAAGACTTATTTCGCGCGAAGACTTATTTCAACTTATTTTAGAAAAGATTTACCTCGTGCAAAAAGTTGGAAAAGACTTATCATGCTGGATGAAAAAATCAGCAGGATAATCTTTGGTGATATAGGACACATTTGGATAAATAAAAATTTTTATTTTTAACGTTTCTAATATAGTAAAGAATATACTAATCAATAGCTTTAATAATTGAAATTTTTATTCATTAAAGTCTGTCATATATTGCCATATTAAGTTTCTAATTCTTTCAGTTTTCAAGATAATTCTTTTCCAGTTTTTTGCACGAGATATCTTTTCGAAACATTTTAGCAAGATATGATAAGTATTTTTTGACACTCCGTGCGCGAAGCTCAATTTCGCACACGATTCACAAAGTGACACGGGCGAAAATTAAACTTTGCGCACAGAGTGTCAAAAAATATAGTTCGATACTTGTGCGAGAAATTGATTTCATCCTCGTGTGACCTTTTTAACCTCGCTTTGCTCGGGCGCAAACTACCACACGAGGAAAAAATCACTTTCAGGCAATAGTATAGAAATATACTATTTCTAACGTTCTTTTGAGATAAGTCTTTTCATATAGCAACCGTTGATATATGTATACATACAAATACAAACATATATATACACACAATTGTAAATTTAACAAGTCTTTTGCACATTAAGAGGCAGCCATAGGGCTTTGTCCTTGTCTAATCAAAATTTTTTTATTATTAATAAATTAAATATTGTTATACAAAAGTAAGGGTATAGCCTAATATATTTCAGGACGAGCAAATGATCCTATCCTATGAAAAAATATAAAATTATCATTAGTTTTCGAGTGAGATCTGAAACGGAATAACAGTTATCAAGTTCAAACGGGCTACGATGTCATAAATGTTTATATAATGAGTAAGTACATTACTTATTTAATGTTTATATATGAGGGGTCGCGTGGAATAAGAATCTAACTCGAGTTAGGCCTTTTTTGAAATTATAATTGAAAATGTATCTAGGAGATATTCTTTATATGTTTATAAAATGTAGAAGAATAGAAACGTGTCTCTGTATGTTTAAATGATACAGAACATTGCATTACACTCAACTATGCAACATTTCCATTATTTCAAATTTCCCGAAAAAATCTTATGAAAGCTATAAACAAGTTAATAAACATCGATAATGTTGGAATAAAAAACGCAAAACTTATATATATATATATGAGCCATTCCAATACTTTTTCTTAAAAGTGTTCGCAGTGGATCTCTAGAATTTTCCATTGGCCATGGCATTTTTTTGTACTATGAAACTTAGAAACCCATGCCAAATTTCAACCTTCTAGACCCAATAGATGCCGAGAAATGTTAATCAGACCTGTCAATCTTCACGTATTTATAGTACGATTTAGACATAAATTTTAAATTAAGGATGAGGGGTGTTGAAGGGGCAGTATGTGCGCAACATTTAAAATTTCAAGAGTCATCTCAATTTGATATTTAAAACCGCCAACACATGTAAAATAATGTCAGTTTAGCGCAAATCGTGGGCTGGTGTGTATGTAAGTACGTAAATTAATTCAATCGTAGTAAAAATCAAAATACATATAATTCACCATCATTTCGCTTACGAGTAGGCGAGAATTTTTTCATGCAACGCGATCACACTTGGGCTAATAAAACTTAGGAACCCATGCCAAATTTCAGCCTTCTAGACCCAATAGATGCTGAGAAATAGCTATACAAAGTCCAAAAATGGGCACTTTATTGGCTGTTTTTCTCTAGTCTTCGAATACTGCTCATTAATCCAATGTTGCACCAAAATGAACTCACAATACGTCATTTTCTTCGTTTCGAACTAAACTTTTAAGAAATCATTAGCACATTTGGATTTATGGAAAGGGCTTTGCTACATAACCTTAAAGACAACGGGCGGTTTTTTGACTTTTTTCTACTTTTCATCCTTTTATAACATCATGAATTTTTAATATTTTTTCTCTCTAAAAGAACTTTGATTTAACATTTTAAACGTTTAAAAACATTAAAAATTGATGGAGTTATTGAAGGTTGAAGTTCACAAAATTCGTAAAAAATGCGTTTTTGGCCATTTTTGAACCCCTAAAGCTCAAAATAAGGTGTCTTTTTTTTGTTTTTTCATTGCATAAATTTTTAGTTCTAATGTAAACTACCGTTTTTTGATTTTCGAATTATTTTTCGTGCATCTAATTATTGTTTTATTTTAGACATTTACAATGCTGTATGCTTGTATGTATATCGTTCTATACATACGAGCGTTTCTTCAAACACTGACATGTAAGTTATTATTTTCACGCGCTACTACAGATTTAAAGAAAACATGTTAATCAGACCATAATAAACTGCAGGAAGTTAGAATTTTATCAATATTTTAATATGCTTTTTCATCATTTTTATCAATTTATTTTATTTTTATTAATGCTCAAATAATATCTTTTTATGTTCTCAATTTTTAGTTTCATACATTCATTGTATACTAAAAAATATACAATAGAGATGTTCGTTATGCATGTGAAAAACTTTCGTTATAGGAATACTTAGAAAATATTTTGTGAGAAACTTGTTTAAAAAAAATATTTCGAGTAACACACTTCAAGAACGTTTAGGAAGGCTAAAAACTATATTGCAATTTTTTCTTCATATTATTTCTGAAGTTCTTATCATATGTTTAAGTTATCGTTGGCTATCCTACATCGTAAAATCGACGTTTCAGTGAAAATAAAAAATTAATCAAACAAATTTTTGTTGTTGATTTAAAATTCGCGGACACATTTGTAGGTTATTTTGAAGTTTTTCAGCTGAATTCCGATTCATGAGAATATAGGGAAAAAATTTGACGGAACACAAGGATACGGAATTGACGTACTATGACGTTCCGTAGCCTATTTTCCCTTCCGTCAAATTTCACCCTTATACCAAAGAAGATAGACGCTTATAGAAGGATTCTTCTGGGTTAAATTTTTCGTCCGAAAACCTGGGTAACACTTTAACATTGTCTGTATATCTATACATATGAAAAATATGCTATATATAGATATACAAATACATGGAATAGTGGCGCCCTCCAAGTTGCATTTTTCGACGAAATTTCCCATTTAGAAGTACGCTTCTATAAGCGTCTATATTCGTTGCTTATACTTAATATTGAAGTCATATCTACGAATTTGGGCCATGATCATAGCGTACAACCGAGGTAGAATATGTTGGGGGTACATACTCTGTGTTCAATAAAAAGTTGAAAATGTTCCATCTAGATTGCTCTTGTTTCATTTCATTATTTACAGTACTATGAATGCACATTCAATCTTGTTTATTTACGTCTATATGTTTTTTTTAAATGCACTAATGATTTTCTCCATACTTGCCATTGTATAGCGATAATATTTGTTTAAGTTAAAATTGCTCGTTATTTTTGTACTAGCGTAGGCGTCCTCATATTTACTTGATTACAGCGTATTTTCATTTTCAAGTGTAGTTAAACAAATATATTCCCCTACTTGATTTTACATCTATGCAAATATAGCTTTTTAACAAAAAATAAAATATATTGTAAAAGTTATTGATGTAAATATGTTTTTAAAGAATTTATAAGTGGTGAGCATAATATAAATTCAGTTTGTTATTTTTTGATCATATCTAACCTTTAGAACTTAAATATAAAATTCAAACATTTAAATACAATCCTACGTTTCTTTATTCAATTTGTAACTTCAAATATTTCTTATAATTTTATATTCATGCAAAAAAATCTTTTGACATGTTTACTTTTATTTATTTCTATTATTGTAAACATTGTATATTTGTAATACTGAAGAGTTTTTAATAGTTTTTCATTGCGTAGGTACTATAGTAATTTAATAGTTTAATCACTCGTACCTTAACATTTTGTAATTACATGTCTTTATGAGCATGCAATCTATACATCTGTATTTTTAATGAAAATCATATTAATTTATAAATATTATTAACTATTTTTACATCTAATTAATTTTACTTTCTATAAATTAAACCTAATAGTTTTTTCAAATTGGTAAGAAATATGTATTTATTTCACTATCAATTAAAAAATTTGTTGGTGTATTAGCTGTCATTTTTAATATAAAGTGTCTTATATACAAGGAAATTAGCAGCTCTTGTTTCTAATGTGTATGAATAAATTAACAATTGATTTTTCATATAACTTTGAATTTTGCTATTGCATATAATTTTGAATTGTATATTTTAAATAAATTATCACATTGACATTTAAGAAAAACAATAATAAATCATAATGTTATTGAAAGGCTTTAATAAATTTAATATTTGAAAAATAAATTCTAATACATGACTTCTCATATCTAATAAATTCATTGACAAAGACGTAGAAGATTATTTTATTTCGAGGTTATTATAAATGCTATTAAATTTTTAATTTCTATATTTTTCTTTACAATGTAGTCGATGACCTCATATTTTTAAAACTTTTATATAAGGCTTGTAACTTCTACTTTTCTTGATATTTTTTACTAAATTTTCTATATTTATATCGAAAGTTGATGAGATACCGTAATTTTCTTACGACGTTAAGTAATTTCTTATAGATTCTAAGTTTTGTTTTCTGAACCTAATAATAATAAATAATAACAAAAATTTGTTCGATTAATTTTTTATTTTACTGAAACGTCGATTTTACGATGTAGGATAGCCAACGATAACTTCAACATATAATAAGAACTTCAGAAATGATATAAAGAAGAAATTGCAATGTAGTATATTTAGCCTTCCTAAACGTTCTTGAAGTGTGTTACTCGAAATATTTTTTTTTTAACAAGTTTCTCACAAAATATTTTCTAAGTATTCCTATAACGAAAGTTTTTCACATGCATAACGAACATCTCTATTGTATATTTTTTAGTATACAATGAATGTATGAAACTAAAAATTGAAAACATAAAAAGATATTTTTTGTGCATTAATAAAAATAAAATAAATTGATTAAAATATTGATAAAATTCTAACTTCCTGCAGTTTATTATATCTGATTAACATGTTTTCTTTAAATCTGTAGTAGCGCGTGGAAATAATAACAACTTTCATGTCAGTGTTTGAAAAAAGGCAATTTTTCATTATTTAAAAAAATTTTTTCCGTCACTTGTATTTTTTCTATGGTCGGTGAAAAACTTTCAATCTGAGTACGGTGTTGAAATATTTTTTAAGACATGTAAAAAAATATAAGAATTTATATGAAAAGTCAATTTAGGAGGATACTCTATGCTCGTATGTATAGAACGCTATACATACGTGCACATAGCATTGTAAATGTCTAAAAAAAGCAATAATTAGATGCACGTAAAATAATTCGAAAATCAAAAAACGGTCCTCTGGAAACGGTTTTATTTCATATATTTATATTAAAACTAAAAATTTATGCAATGAAAAAACAAAAAAAAAGACACCTTATTTTGAGCTATAGGGGTTCAAAAATGGCCAAAAACGCATTTTTTACGAATTTTGTGAACTTCAACCTTCAATAACTCCATCAATTTTTAATGTTTTTAAACGTTCAAAATGTTAAATATAAGGTCTTTTTAAGAGAAAAAATATTAGAAATTCGTGATGTTATGGAAGGATGAAAAGTAGAAAAAAGTCAAAAAAACGCCCGTTGTCTTTAAGGTTATGTAGCAAAGCTCTTTCCATAAATCCAAATGTGCTAATGATTTCTTAAAAGTTTAGTTCGAAACGAAGAAAATGACGTATTGTGAGTTCATTTTGATGCAATATTGGATTAATGAGGAGTATTCAAAAATTAGAGAAAAACAGCCAAAAAAGGGCCCATTTTTGGACTTTGTATAGCTATTTCTCGGCATCTATTGGGTCTAGAAGGCTGAAATTTGGCATGGGTTCCTAAGTTTTATTAGCCCAAGTGTGATCGCGTTGCATGAAAAAATTCTCGCCTACTCGTAAGCGAAATGATGGTGAATTATATGTATTCTGATTTTTACTACGATTGAATTAATTTACGTACTTACATACACACCAGCCCACGATTTGCGCTAAACTGACATTATTTTACATGTGTTGGCGGTTTTAAATATCAAATTGAGATGACTCTTGAAATTTTAAATGTTGCGCACATACTGCCCCTTCAACACCCCTCATCCCTAATTTAAAATTTATGTCTAAATCGTACTATAAATACGTGAAGATTGACAGGTCTGATTAACATTTAAAGTTCAACGTTCCAGAGAAGATCAACACGAAGTATGATGGTTAGAAAAAATCTACTCGAAGTCTTGATAAGTATTGTAAATATAGCATTAGTTCGGGAGCCATAAATAAAATTATTTTGCAATTATTCATGGCGCAAAAGTCTAAACATTTGCTCTAACGATGAATTATTCAAAAAAATTAAATTTATCTTAGGACTTTGTTACGTACCTTAGCTTATATGTTTAAGCGAGGTATTTTTAATGATAAATACTCGACATTGCTGATCTTTGTATTAAGAGCAGAGGGATGCAAGATGCGTCACAAGTTAGGCTTCTCGTGTTACATCATCGTGTTATTAAGGGTAAGTTATTTATAATTTCTGTTACCGTTTAAAAGCTTGTATCTTTTTTTTTAGGATCGGAGAATTTCGCTATTAAATACTTTTTTGTTGTGAATAAAATAATAATTCTGAAAACATGATTTGCAAGAAAATATCAGTTTTGGATCAATAATCAATAATCAATAAACTTTTTTTTTATGATCACAGAATTTCGTGGGACAAGACTTTTTTATTCAAAATAGTGCAATCAAGTAGATTTTACAGAAATTTTTACAGACCTGCAAAATATAATAGAGGTCAGTAGTGGGAATGAACTGTTGATAAGCCTTCTGTCTGAAGAAGAAGAAGATGCGTATGATTCGAGAGATCCTGTACTATTACCATCTCCCGAAGAGGTAAGAGAAGTCATAAATGTCTCTGAAACTACCCCAAATTTTGCGGTGGAGGGGGTAAATAATAATACAGCAGCGCCACCACCTTTTGAACTAATGCCTGGTTTCTCTTGGTGGGATGATGATGGGAGACAAACATCAATGACGATCAATAATAATGAGCAGAATACACTTGATACGATGATTTCGTCTGGACCACCAGGTACAGAGAATACAGGTTAATTCAAGTGTAAATTTATAAATTATACATTTTTACGTAAGTTGGTATATCGCATTGCAGACAAATATTTTCAACATGGAGATGGTGCTACTACTACTCAGAACTACATTACGATTCATGAAGAATCATCGCGAAATCACCGACAATTTAAGTTACAAGGTAGACAATTAAGACTGTTAATATTATCTCCACCACCTAATGCGGATGTGTATACGTGGTTTGAGGCAGCAATAAATGATTCATATCATCATAACTATAAACTCTGACCGATTTGTTCGTGGTTCTTTATGGAATTCTTTTAGACTGGTTCGTGATTTTTCACCAACAAATCTACTCAAGTTATTAGCTTGTGTAGCACAAAGTAATGACAGTTTTGAAATCGATGATGTTTCAAACGTTAAAATCAGCATTGTTTCTTAACTAGAGGGACGCGGTTGGATGTTACTTACTAGCAAATCAGTTTCCAAGAAATCTACTCTAAATATTCAAAATACCGACAACCTTTGCCTTCTATGCTCGCTAGTCGCTGCTTATGTGTATGCTATACGTGGTAAGATGCGCAGTGGTATTCACCATGACAGGTGGAATAGAATAAGACACCACACAGAACAATATCAGAAAGTGCAAACCTGGAAACTTGTCAAAGATGCAAGAGTTACGATACCCGAAACAGGTTGTGGTATCGAAGAAATACAATTATTTTAAGAATATTATGCGCTTTTCGGAGTTGCAATAATTGTTTATTCTTTTCAAAACTTTACTCGAGGCTATAAACGACTTTACGATGGTGCGTGTTTTGTACACGATGTTGGTAATGTAGTTAGGCATACCTTAAATATAATGTATTATGAAAATTTTAATCATTACCAGCGAATTTCATATTTACTCGTAGCAGCTGGCAGCCGTGACTACTGCATATCTTGTAATAAAAAGTTACAAGGTCATCAAAAAAATCATAAATGTCCACAAAAATGTTATAAGTGTTTCCAAAGCCCCCCTTGTGATAAAATCAGGAAAAAATAAAATGTATTCAATGCACTAGAAATTTTTACGGTAATGTTTGTCTGGAAAATCATAAAATCTCAAAATCTTTCGATAATTTTCAGTCGATATGCGAGAGCATAAAAATTTGTCGTTTGTTCAGTAAAACAGTTTGAAAGAGCGATAAAGATCCACATAATTGTTATACGATATTTTGCAAAATATGTAATGGTAAAATGCCGATAGAACACTTTTGTTACATGCCACCCTTTATCATCAAAAAAGGATTTGCAGCCAATAAAAATAATATTCTTTATTTACTTTATGATTTTGAAACTCAACAATCGGAATATATCTCGGGTCCTGATGGTGAAAAAATAAGTTTACAAGTACCAAATTTGTGTGTTGTACAACATGTAATTATTGTTTGGATGATGAAAATATAGCAAATTCTTGCGAAATATGTGGTATGCGCGAACACGTGTTTGAAATCAATCTGGTGAAACAGCTAGTTGATTTGGCCTCGGCAATAAGAAAAAGTTTCAAGCAAATTATTTGTATAGCCCACAATGCACAGGGTTTTGATGCGCAATTTATTTTCAAGCATTTGACAGAACGTACAGATCTCAGAGATAAGCCAGATGTAATTTTAAACGGGTCAAAAATAATTATAATAAAAATTTCAACCGTCAAATTCATAGACAGCTTGAATTACTAATACCACTTACACGTATATGACAACAGATGGCGTTGAAGGATGTGTTTGTAAAATCAAGGGTATAAGACTTATTTCGTCAGTGAGTCAGAAAATGAACTTCGATTCCATACGAAATCTTGTTACTGGTGAAATACCGCCACTTTTTGTAAACTATGACGCTATTAAATGCACACGGTTTCACGATGTTTTAACACGTTCTGAATGTAAAATATGCGAGCCCGTGTACTTAAAGAAACGATTCGTGAATAACGAAATTAGCTATCTATACGGTTTTGAATCTAATTAAAAATAAATTATTGTAAATATATTATCACTAAAGCGAAAATATGATAGTAAAAAATAAATAAAAATATCGCATAGTCCCACACGCGTATCACATGAATTTCCGGCTTACCCTCTTTGAAACGCACTTGTTTTGTTTGTTTCATCGTTCACTATACTTTTTGTAGACTCTCTTTTCTATAAAATTGTTGAGGATTAAACATTTGAATCTGACTAATTCTTTGATAAAAATTTATTATCTTTTTCAATTTCTTGGCTGTTGCTCGCGATAGCAACACTTGTTCAAGACTAACCAACACTGACCGTTAACCGGTGGTGGTGATGGCTGTAGTGGTAGAAGAGGGGGTATTAATAATAAGTAGGAGGTTAATACTTATTTGGCTCTTCCAGCCATATAGCTGAAAAGTGAAATAATACTAGCGTCAGCCAGCTATATGGCTAAACATCTGAATTGGCTAGCGTCAGGGCGATTCCACTCACAAACGCACGCGCCGCCGCCACCGCTTCCCACTCTTGCTCATCATTACTAATGATCGTATATGTAGAGTTGTTAGAGGATTTGATGAGGTTAATAGTAGAAGTTTAGCAGCAGCGGTAACATGGACGTATGCAGGTAGGTGCATCTATGGACTTTGATGATTTGTGGACCCAGCTCGTGTGGTAAAACTGTATTTATGATGAATTTTTTGCATTACATTGATCGCATGAATGATACAAAATTCGAGTGTATACTCTTGTACTGTACCGAGTGGTAACCAATTTACAAGGAGTTAGCTGAGGGAATCGAATTTCACGAGGGTTTACCAAAGAACGAGGATTAGGCCAACGATCCGAGCAAAACTCTTGATTCTCGATGATCTGAAGAGAGAATCATTTAGCAGAGCTGTGGTAAATCTCTTTACCGAAGTATCATCTTTATATCACAAAATCTCTTTCATCGAGGTCAACAACAAATCTCTCTAAACTCTAATTACACCATGGTATTTAAAAATCCGCGCGATCGAGCGCAAATAAATCATCTGGTACGTCAAGTCTGCCCCAAGGAGCGTCGTTTTATGCAAGACGCATATCTCGATGCCACAGCACAGCTACACGGCTATTTGTTTGTAGATCTGAAACAGGATACGCCTGAAAACGTGAGATTTCGTACGTGTATATTTCCGTTCGACAAACATCAGTATGTTTATATGCCTCGTTGCGCGCCCATAAAAGCTGGTGTTCGTTCGAACAATGTACCAGTCGTACAATTGTAATGGAGCCGGTAACACGTAGTCGCAACACACTAATTCCAGAAAAGTACTGGACTCTGTTGTAATATGTAAATTTAGCACCTTTCATTTGTATGCGTATCGCCATCCGTCGGTAAATGCGTACTCGACCATACATACGATACAGCAAATCGGCTGAGGAAGAGAGGCTCTAGTCAAGCTCAAGCAATCTGTTGAACAGAGTCTAGCAAGCGCCATGTAGCGATAAAGACAAGCTCTTTACAATCGTCAGTGTAAAGAAAGCTGAGCCATTTATAACAAACTAGATTAATAATTACTGTACTCATCATAATTTAGAATATATATCAACCAATTTAATATTATAAATCAAAGTGTTTTCTTTCCGATTCCGGAACACAAAACCTCTATTCTTAACATGGTAGCAGAGCGTGGTTGGAAAGAAAAAATAAGAAAACGTGGTTGAAGGTATGCAAATAAAAAAACATGGTTAAAAAAAGTAAGAAAACGTGGTCAAGAAAAAATAAGAAAACGTGGTTAAGAAAAAATAAGAAAACGTGGTCAAGAAAAAAAAATAACAAAAACGTGGTTAAGAAAAAATAAGAAAACGTGGCAAAGATAAAAATATAATAAAAGAACGTGGTTCAACAAATAGAAAAAACGTGGTTAGTGAAGCAAAAACGTGGTGGATTATTCAAGTCAAAAAAGATAACTAAAAGGCAAAAGTAGAGTGAAAAATATATAGATAAGTGAAAATAAAAAATTATTATTAATCAAGAGAAAGAAAAAACGCTGCCAAGTGCTTTGGCGCAATGCTTTCTCATAGAGCGCATTGAGTTAGAGTATTTTGATTTTATTTTTTTAAATACGATTTTAGTATAAATCTCCCTATCCTCTGTATTGAAGGCTGTCTTGAGAGGCGGTCGGAACCAAATCGGTGACTTGCGGTATATATGAAGTCAGCATTTTTCGCTTTATAACAATATTTTGTATATTTTTGTGGCTTTAACTATTTTAAATTATTCTTTATATACATGATTAGAGGAAATGACTATATTTTTACCATATTAATAAATGAATAAATTATTATAAGCATTTATTACAAGCACTGAATTAAGTCACCGATTTGGTTCCGACCGCCCCTTAATACCTACGAAATTTATATCAATTTTACTCTTTCTTACTTTTGCCATTTGCATAATGTGATTTTATGATGCTCTAAAATTAAAAATGCGTTTATAAAATTAATTTTCCCAAGCTTGTCTTCTTAACACTATAACCAATAACTTGCATACAAATTTTGGAACATTTTCATCGAATAGTTTACAAAAAATACCAAATAATTGAAAAATAAACATTGTTTTAAAATTTTTAAAACGCTTTAACGTTACAACTACGCTAAGAAAACCAGTTTTCAAAAGTTCATTTTATTTAGGCAATCGTAAATAATTTCTATACATAATTTTAAGCCACTTCATCGAGTAGTTTACGTAAAATACCAAAAAATAAGTGAAATTCTATTCAAAGAGTACCCCCCGTTAAGATAGGTAAAATGCCCTCCCTCATATATTTTAAAACTAATATTTTTTCTTGTTTTTATAGTAATTAAGATTAGGTTTTGTTATATTTATAGTTTCCTAACACATACCCTAACCTCAACATAACCTAAAAATCACTTTTTTTATAAAATTTTTTTTTTATCTGGAAGGATGAATGATATTAATCCCGCGAAAAAGATATGACTAGGTCTTAGCACTTTCTTCCACTGTGATTTTTTGCGAGTCCTAGAAAGCAGTTTTTCTAACCTAAAAATAACATTTAAATCATAAAATCTCCGTAACTTTGCTCTGGGAGGGGCTACAAGTAATTTTCTGAGCTTAAAATTTGTATTTTTAAAAAACAAATAAAGTTTATGATGACCAAAAATTCGATTCTGGCATGGCGCCATGGCGAAAAACTCGAAAAACCATTTTTTCATAGGTTTTCTGTTGATTATTGGTCTCTAGCAACTCACAAATCATTTTTAAAGAAAAAAAAATAGCTTCATTGGATTCTACGTGAAAAAATACATTGAAAATGTGCGTGATTACTTTAGGAATACTTGGATGCTGTTACAAAACAATTAAAAAAATAACATAATTCTAAAATTATTACATAGCTACTTTGCGTCGTTGCTGCATTTTATGTTTTTATGACCTTGGTCATCTCTTTAGAGTCTCAAAGCTACTATTCAATGTATCCATAGGCAAATTATGTCCACTACACCCGAAAAATATATATATATATATATATATGTGGAATAACTTGCTATCCCTCGTATATACATAAGGAATAGTGAGTTGTTCTTAGGAAACGCAAATTACTTTTCTTATACATAGATAAAAAACCAATGTTTATCTATTTCTGTAACTATTCTTTTTAGTGTTCTTTTTTAGCTTGTAAGAAACCTAACATGTTTTCTGTCCTCCATAAATCACGAACTCGGTAGATTTGCGTATAATGGCCTGAAGACAAATCATAATTGTGGCAGTTCTAACAAAGAATATAAATGCTTACATAGAAGTGTACTTTCAGGCTCGAATTTATAGACCCAACACGATTGTTACTAAAACCTTATTCCGACTTTATCTCTCTAATGATTCAGTGATCTCTCGATACAAGAGATTGCGATATAAGAGATTTCGAGCTCTTTCTCCTAAATATGGGCGTGAGCCTAAGTATTTGCGTTATCCCAGCACTATGAAAGTGAGAGAGACAGAATATACACGCATGTTGGATACAACTCACACAACAAAACAGTAGGTGTGGGTATCACTTTTGACTCGAGCGTGTTGGGGACTCTTTATATGAGAGAATTTTCAAGAAAATTCCTCTCCTGAAGGCCCGTTGATTCTCTTGTATCCAGAGTCTACTGTAATACAAAAAGACAGATGATACGACCGTTACTTCAGTTATGTTTAAAAATCTTATTTTAGCGTGCAATAGGCGTAATTTGGCTGTAAATAGTAGCTTTATGACTCTAAAGAGATGATGATCTTTTAATTTTTGAATTTGGAACTTAATTGGAATCATTTAATTGTTCAAATCTATCGAGTTCGTGATTTATGGAGGACAGAAAACATGTTAGGTCTCTTACACAGTAAAAAATCTAAAGTAAAATCATATATGTGTTCAGTAATTTTACAAATAAAAATACTTCATTAAATGCAGTAAATTTCCAACTTCAATCATAATTTTATTAGCACGATTGTAAAATTAATAATCGTGTTGTAAATTTACTGCATTTGACGTAGGTAATAATCAGACCCACGTTGAGTGTAGTGATTTTATTATGAACAGTAGTAATTCATTTTACAAATGTATTTGTAAAATTACTATGATATATTTAGTAAAAGTACGAAATGAGTTAGTAAATTTACTACTATCAACTGTAATTTTACTATATTTAATGTGGGTCTGAAAATTACCTAAATTTTATAGTAATTTTACAACAGGATTTTTTACAGTGTACAAGCTAAAAAAGAACACTAAAAAAAATAGTTACAGAAATAGATAAACATTGGTTTTTTATCTATGTATAAGAAAAATAATTTGCGTTTCCTAAGAACAACTCACTATTCCTTATGTATATACGAGGGATAGCGAGTTATTCCACATATATATATATATATATATATATATATACTAGGGGGGGTACCCCCCTGCTCGCACTGCTCGCCAACCCCCAGTTGTGCTATAAATATTATTATATATTAAACATTTAAATCATTTTTAAATTTTTAAATCATTTTTTTTTTAGTTTCGTTGATAATTTAGTATATTATTTGATATATCGTAATGATTTTGAGTTTTATAAGATTTATAGGATTATTTTGTTATGATTCCTTTTTATATCTTTTTCTCATTTTAAACATTTTATGAGATATATCAAAAATTCATACTAAAATTTATAAATTTATTATGATATTGTAAATGAAATTATTACATGATCATTATATCATATTTTATTTAAAATTTAGTTATTTATATAACAAATAAATAAATAAAATAATTTTAAATTATTTTATACTTACTTATATTACATTTACCTGTATAAAAGTTATGAATATGTTTTTTTATTTATTGTTGTTAGTAGTTAAATTATTTATTTATTAAAATTTCGATTTATAAATTTTAAATAATCATAACTTTTAAATATTTTAGTTAATTTTTAAATATTTTATTTTTTTTTATTTTTAATAATATTGATAATATTTAAAAATTTTTTTAAATTTATTATTATATATTGAAATATTTATGATTTATTTTAATTTTTCATATTTTATTAATAATGTTAGCTAATCTTAATAAATATTTAGAATAAATTTCATGACTTTGATTAAAGTAATATTCTGCTATTGGTTCGTGTATATTTATTTTATATTTTATAATTTCATTCGCATAATATTTATAATACTCTGGTACTTCATTCCAATTTTTAAATTCAAATTGTTCATTATTTTCCTCTATATATGAATTAATAATGTTATTTAATTCAGAAATTATTGTATTGTTTATTGAACTATTATTATCTAGACTTTCTAAATGATATTCATATTCTTCTTAAAAATTTAAATGTTCTTCAATTTGATCATTTAAATTTTCCATCAAAATGGATTTCATTCAATCATTTGTTGATCATTAACATTGTCAATTTCAACATTATTAATTGGATTCCATTCCATTTTTTTTTTTATTTATATATTATTAAAAATTTTTAATGTTTATAATTAATATAAATATAACCTGAAAAAAATAAAGTTTAATTAATAAGATAATTTATAAAAAATTTATTTAAATAACATTAAATTTTTGTTAAATTATAATAAAATTATTTTTTAATATTTCTTTCCAAACTATGTTAGGTACAATATCTCTGTTTTTCGATTCATTTTGAATATATATTTTATTTACATTTTTACAACGTGAAAGAGTTATTTGTGCTTCTATGTTATATTTGAATAATTTAGTTATTTTTAATCGCGTTTCATTACATAATCCATTTTTATACTTAAATTTCGAATTAACATAATTATGGTATTTACTTTTAATTTCAGTTCCTGTGGAGGTAATCCTTCTCTTATGTTATTTAACATTTCTATTGAATAATTCAAATGAATATTATCATCCGTTTGATCTACACCTTTGTAAAACAAATATAAATAGTTATTAATCTTGAAAGTTATATAAATTTAAACATAAATATTAATATCAATTAATTTTAAAAGTTGTATAAATCAATACTATTAAAGGTTTATAATGTAAGATGGTGTGGAAATCTGAATCCTCAACACTATATGCTTATTTTTATTTTAATACAATAAAATATTTATAATATGAACAAATTATTAAAAATCATTATGTTTTCAACAAATGAATTAATTATAGTGTTGAGGAATTGTAATAGAATTAATTTAAATTCATATTTATTAATTTCAGATAAACTATGTAAAAAATGGTAATAAGATATCTGATGAGGCACATGTTTTTCATTTTAAATATTATAAATTGTAATTTTATTCAACTACTTTCGAGTTTTCAACAAAAAAAAATTAAAATTTTTATATTTTTATGTAATATTATACATAAATAGAATATAATAAAAAATATAAAACTATATTATCCAGTATTTGATGGTTCTAAAAGGTTGTGGGGATTGTGGGGGGGGGCAAGAGGGGGGGTTAGGGGGGTCTATGGGGGGACGTGGGGGGACGCGGGGGGGGGGGGGTAATGATCGATAACATAAAATAACGTTAATTTACGTTATTTAATTAATAAAAATCATGTGGGGGGGCTGTGGGGGGGATGTGGGGGGGCACCGACTGAATTTTGGTTCATATAACTATATAATATAGGGAGATATATATATATATATATATATATATATATGTATATATATGTATATATAGGAGTTATAGTTATCTGTCTAGTATTTGTCTCTGTTTTTCGCGTACAGTGGACGTCATTTGCCTATGAATACATTGAATAGTAGCTTTGTGATTCTAAAGAGATGACCAAAGTCATAAAAACATAAAATGCAGCAACGACGCAAAGTAGATATGTAATAATTTCAGAATTATTTTATTTTTTTAATTGTTTTGTAACAGCATCCAAGTATTCCTAAAGTAATCATGCACATTTTCAATGTATTTTTTCACGTAGAATCCAAAGAAGCTATTTTTTTTTCTCTAAAAATGATTTGTGAGTTGCTAGAGACCAATAACCGACAGAAAACCTATGAAAAAATGGTTTTTCGAGTTTTTCGCCATGGCGCCATGCCAGAATCGAATTTTTGGTCATCATAAACTTTATTTGTTTTTTAAAAATACAAATTTTAAGCTCAGAAAATTACTTGTAGCCCCTCCCAGAGCAAAGTTACGGAGATTTTATGATTTAAATGTTATTTTTAGGTTAGAAAAACTGCTTTCTAGGACTCGCAAAAAATCACAGTGGAAGAGAGTGCTAAGACCTAGTCATATGTTTTTCGCGGGATTAATATCATTCATCCTTCCAGATAAAAAAAAAATTTTATAAAAAAAGTGATTTTTAGGTTATGTTGAGGTTAGGGTATGTGTTAGGAAACTATAAATATAACAAAACCTAATCTTAATTACTATAAAAACAAGAAAAAATATTAGTTTTAAAATATATGAGGGAGGGCATTTTACCTATCTTAACGGGGGGTACTCTTTACAAAATGCTCTAAAATTAAAACTGCGCTAAGAAAATAAGTTTTTCCAAGCTTGCTTTAATTAGGCAATAACAAATAATTTGTATGAAAATTTTTGAGCAAATCTATCGAATGGCTTTTGTGTAATAGAAAAAAAATGAAATATGAACATTTTTTCCAAAATTTTCAAAATGCTCTAAAATTAAAACTGCGCTAAGAAAATAAGTTTTCCAAAGCTTGATTTATTCAGATAATAGTGAATAATTTGCATGCAAATTTTTGAGCAAGTTTATCGAGTGATTTTTGTGCAATAGAAAAGAAATTAAAAATAAAAAATTTTTTCAAAATTTTCAAAATGCTTTAAAATTAAATGTGCGCTAAGAAAATTGAAGAAAATTAGTTTTCAATAGTTCATTTTATTTTGACAATCATAAATAATTCCCATACATAATTTGAAGCTTCTTCATCGAGTAGTTTACGTAAAATATAAAAAAAATTAGAAAAATTTTATTCAAAATTTTCAAAATGCTCTAAAATTAAAACTGCACTGAGAAAATAAGTTTTTCTAAGCTTGTTTTATTTAGGCCATTGCAAATGATTTCCATAAAAATTTTCGGGCAAATCTATCGAATTGTTTTTGTGTAATAGAAAAAAATTGAAAAATAGAGATTTTTTCCAAAATTTTCAAAATGCTCTAAAATTAAAACTACGCTAAGAAAATAAGTGTTCCAAAGCTCGTTTTCTTTAGACAATAGCGAATAACTTGCATACAAATTTAGAAGCAAATCTATCGGATGGTTATCGTAAAATAATAAATGAAAAAAAAATTTTTTTTTCAAAATTTTCAAAATGCTCTAAAATTAAAAGTGCGCTAAGAAAATCAGTTGGTAAAAGTTTTTCTTCTTTTGGCAGTCGCAAATAATGTTCATACAAATTTTCAAGAAAATTCTTTGAGTAGTTTACGGAAAATATCAAAAAAATTAAAATTTTTTTAAAATTCTTAAAATAGCTCTAAAAAAAAACTGAGCTAAGAAGATCAATTTTCAATAGCTTCCCCCCCAGTTAGACAAAAAAATAAATTGCATGCAAAATTTGAAGTTAATCCATCGAGTAGTTCTCGAGATCTTATTGGCGTACTGAATACATACATACACACACACACACACACACACACACACACACACACACACACACACACACATACATACAGACATTTTCTGGAAACCACTTTTTTCGACTCCCTGAGTCTAAATATGTACAAATTAATGAAAAAATAAAAAAAAAATTTTTTTACTGATACAATGCTTTCTCTATGAGAAAGCAAAAGAAGAAAATTGAGCCGAAAATACGTTCCATGCAAACGAATTAAAAATTAAAGCCACGTGGTCGCAAAAAATCAGGTTAGAAGAAAATTATTTTGAGGTTAAATCAGAGCACGTGTTTGAAATATAAAAAGAAAGAAAAGGAAAAAAGTGAATAAAAGGTAAAAAAAATAATAAATAATAAGAAGATAGTGAATAATAATTTTGAAAAAATAGATTGTACGAGAAAATCGAAAAAGTGACAAAATAAAAAAGATTTAAAACGTGAATTTACTAAGGAAATTAATAAGTGAATTTAATAAGATAATTGAAAGAAAATTTAATGAAACAGATAAAAGCTGAAAATATAGTGCTCATTAAAGAAGAAAGAAATCTTTTAAGAAAAGTTTTCCTCAAAGAATTGAAAAAAGTGTCAAGTACAGTAAAAGAAATTGATAAAAATATAAAATTAGAAAAAGAGAGAGAAATGGCTAAACAAGTGAAAATTGATGATGTTTATATTCCCATTTTTGATGGATGTAATCATTCAAGCTGGGAATTCAGATTATTGAATATTTTAGAATATAAAGAGTGTAAAGAGCAAGCAACAAGAGAATTAACTGCAGCAGATAATCAAGATGCTTGGAAAAAAGCAGATTTAAAGGCAAAAAATATACTGATTAGCTCGATATCAGATAAACAATTAGAGTATATAAGAGAATGCAGAATAACATTTGAAATTTTAAAAAGCTAGACAGTATGTATTCTACAAAATCTACAGCTCTACAAATAATATGTAAAAGTAAATTAGAAGATGTAAAATTGAAGAATTATGACCAAGTTGAAGACTTTTTTGTAGATTTTGAACAGGCCTGTAATAAGTTTAAAGCAGCTGGTGAAACTTTAAATGAACAAGAAAAGATAAGGTATATAATAAAAGCGCTGCCGCCCAGTTATAGCTTTATTGGTGACTTTATAGATGTCATACCAGAAGAGCAAAGGACAGTAGAATACGTAAAGTCCAAAATTCAAGAGAAAAACATGACAAAACCTGAAAGTGAAAGTAAAAGAAATGTCAGCACTTTCAGCATAAACACAAAAGGACAATGTTTTAATTGTGGGAAAGAAGGCCACAACAAGAAAGATTGTTGGAGAGTACCACAATTCAACCAAGGCAGAGGAACGCATACCAGTCAAGGTAGAGGATCCTACTACAACAGAGGTCTTGGTCAACGAGGATTTCAACGAGCATCTTCACGATCAAATTCAAGGGGGTATTTACAGCGAGGCTATGGACAGAGGAGATCAAGTCAGCCAAGAGAAGAATCTTCTAGTCAACGTAACGACAACCATAATGCAGAATCATGGATAACAATGGTAAACCATAATGAGGTAAAAAAAAACGAAATTTACGAAGGTAAAAATAAAAATGAAATAAACTGGCTTTTGGATAGTGATTGTACTGACCATATAGTTAACAATGATAGTTATTTTGAAAAATTTATTGTATTAACAGAACCGGTTTATGGAAAATTGCTAGATGGAAAAATTTTAAAAGCTATTAAAATTGGTAATATTATAACGTATTTTAAAACTTATTATTATGCAAAGAAAGTTGATCTAAAGAATGTTTATTATGTAAAAGAATTAAGTAGAAACTTGTTAGGTTTTTTTAAAATAACTGTAAATAACACAATAGTATCGAGAAATCAAACAGCAAAAATTTATAATAAAAATAGAGAATTAGTAGCTGTGGCAGAAAAAATAAATAATTTGTATTTAATGAAAAGCTTTATAGATAAATAAAATGATCATGTTTATGCGAATACGGTAAAATTAACAGATATAGAAAAATGGCACAGAGCATTAAGCCTTGTAAATTTTCAATATTTAAATAAATCAGTTAATGAAAAATTATTAAATGGTTTACCAGATAAAGTAGAAAATAATAATATGAAATGTGCAAACTGTATTCAAAGTAAAATGGCTAATGTACCGTTTGAAAATAAGAAAACTAGATCTACTGAGATTTTAGAATTAATTTATACAGATTTAAATGGTCCACACAGCACAGCTGGTTATAGTGGAGAGAGATATTTTTCAACTTCTATAGACGACTATAGTAAATGTAGTAGAGTTTATTGTATTAAAAGTAAAGCTGAAACAGCAGGATGTTTTATAGAATACGTAAATTTAGTTGAAAATCAATTTAATAAAAGAGTAAAAAAGCTACAATATGATAATGGTAAAGAATATTTAAATCAAGAAATTTATAAATTTATTAGACATAAAGGAATTGAATTATTATCTTGTCCACCCTACGTCCATGAATCAAATGGAGTAGCGGGAAGATTTAATAGATCAGCTATGGATATAGGCAGATGTTTAGTAAGAGAAGTCAAGATACCTATAAGGTATTAGCCAGAAGTAATGAAAACAGTTTCTTATTTAAAAAACCGTACAATAGCCAACACACATGAAAATATAACTCCATACAAAATACTTTTAAAATCAAAACCTGATGCAAAACATTTGAAAATATATGGAAGCAAAGTTTTTGTAAGGGTACCAGAAGTATTAAGAAAAAGTAAATGGGACGACAAAGCTAAATTAGGTATACTTGTAGGTTATACACATAATGGTTATAGAGTTTTAATTGATAATAAAGTCATAAATGCCAGACATGTTAAAGTAATTGAAGAAGATACAGAATTAATTTGTATTGAACAGAATGATGAAAATTATATTGAATTCAATTCAGAGAAAGAAAATAGTAAAAGTAGAATGAATTCTGAAAATGAAGTAGATAAAAATAAAATAAATGATAATGAAAATTATGATAGTGAAAATTCAAATTCTAATAGTAAAATAAATAATAATTCTGGCAAAGTGAATAGAAGATTTAAAAAACGAAAAGATAATTTAGAAGTTGAAAGAACCTCAACGAGAAAGAAAAGTCTTATAGAAAGATATGGTAACCCAATAACGCATTACATTTATGTAAATTATGTCAACGCTAATGTACCGAATACATTCAAGGAGGCGATAAACTCCACAGAGAGTAAAGAATGGCAAAAGGCTATGGATTTTGAAATTGATAGTTTAAATAAAATTAAAACATGGACTATTGTAGATAAATTAAAAGATAAGAAAATAATTGATGTTAAGTGGATATTTAAAAGAAAAGGAGATAATTCATATAAAGCTAGATTAATAGTAAAAGGTTTTCAGCAAAAAGAATATTTAGAAAATGTATACTCTCCAGTAGGAAAAATGCAAACTTTAAAAATCTTCTTAAGCTATTGTTGTATAAATAATTTAGATATAGAACAAATGGACAGCATTTCTCAATAGTACAGTAAAATCAGAAGTTTATATTTATGAACCAAAAGGTTATGAAACTGAAGAAAATAAAGTATGTAAACTCCAAAAGGCACTCTATGGTCTTAGAGAAGGTCCATGAGCATGGTAAGAAACATTTAATAACTATGTTGAAAAACTAAATTTTGTTGGAAGCAATCATGACTATTGTTTATATGTAAATAACACAAGCAATGATCCTAAATATATGTTGATATTTGTCGATGATATTTTAATTTGCTGTAAAGATAAAAATAAGATCAAGGAAATAAAAACAAAATTAATGCAAAGATTTGCAATGAAAGATTTAGGTAAAATAAAAGGATATATTGGAATTGATATTAATCATGATAAAGAAAAAGGTGTAATGACTTTAAAAATATATTGAATCATTGGCTGTGAAATATAATCTAGAAAATGCTAAACTTTATGAAACACCGATAAAAACAAGTTTAAAGCTTGATCAAGCAACTGAAATAGACGAAATAATTAGTCATAGAAATTTAATAGGCGAACTTTTATAAATTAGTACAGGGACAAGACTTGATATATCATACAGTGTAGATTATTTGAGTAGGTACCAAAGTTGCTACAATGAAACACATTTTAAATACGATTTAAGAGTACTAAAATATTTATATAAAACTAAAGATTTAAAACTAACTTATTACAATAATGTAAACAAAGAAAAATTAGATTGTATGGTCGATTCAGATTACGCAGGTGATCATATTGATAGGAAATGCACAACAGGATTTGTCATGAGTATTTGGTAATGTAGTTTATTTGAAACCACATAAACAGAAAACTGTTACAAAAAATTCAACTTTCGCTGAATACATTGCTATATCAGAAGCAGTGACAGAAATAATATTTATAAAAGATTTATTAAATGATGCATTTGAATTTAATATAGATAGACCAATTAAAATTTATGAAGATTATTCTGGTGCGATAGCTATAGGTAAATTTGGTAATCTTACAAAAAATTCGAAGCACATTGAAGGGCAATATCAATATATTAATGAAAACTATGAGAACGGCGTAATAGATATTGTTAAAACTGAAACTGATAAAAATATAGCTGATATACTAACTAAAGGTCTATGCAAAGAAAAATTTCTTAAAAACAGAAAAGAATTAAGATTAATTTAAAAGCATGTAAAAGCGAAATTAAATACAAAATAAAAGAAATAAAAGCAGCAAATTTAAAGAGGCGTGTTGTAATATGTAAATGTAGCGCCTTCCATTTGTATTTGTATTGCCATCCGTCGGTAAATGCGTACTCGACCATACGTACAATACAGCAAATCAGCTAAGAAAGAGAGACTCTACTCGAGCTCAAGCAGTCTGTTGAACGGAGTCTAGCAAGCGCCATGTAGCGATAAAGACAAGCTCTTTACAATCGTCAGTGTAAAAAAAGCTAAGCCATTTATAACAAACTAGATTAATAATTACTGTACTTAACATAATTTAGAATATACAGTGGGGTCCAATAAAAAAGAGCCAGTCTTGAGGAAAAAAGTACTTTTAAAAAAATTTTGTATCTCAACAAATAAGGGTCGTACAGAATTCTATGACCACTCATTTTAAACGTATTTGTAAGGACTTATTAATGGAGTATTGGCAATTTAATTTTGAGTACTTGTCTGGGAAATATTACAACTTAAAAATAGAAAAAAAAATTTTTTATTCACCTGTGTTTAAATTTAAATCATTTTTTGGAAAATAATGGTAAAAAAATTTTACACGGCTAGTTTCAAAAGTATTTTACTGAACTTGAAATTTATATTTTAGTTTTTTTTCTAGGTTCAAAATTTACCAAGGTTTAGCGATTTTTGTTTAAAAAAAAAAGGGTCTTTTCTATTTTTCTACTGTCTGCTTAATGAGAGGAGATGTAGAAAAATACCAAATGAAAAAAAAGTGTATTTTTGTAAGTAGAATAACCTTAAATTTTCTCAAAATTTTTTGTGCATTTTAATTTTTTTGATATTGTTGCGGTACTCTTATAAGAGTATGGTATACATGTATATAAGAGTACCGCAACAATATAAAAAAAATTAAAATGCACAAAAAATTTTGAGAAAATTTAAGGTTATTCTACATACAAAAATACACTTTTTTTATTTGCCATTTTTCTATATCTCCTCTCATTAAGCAGATATCGGAAAAATAAAAAAGACCCTTTTTTTTAAACAAAATTCGCTAAATCTCGGTCAATTTTAAACCTAGAAAAAAAGTTAAAATATGAATTTAAAGTTAAGCAAAATACCTTTAAGTCTAGCCGTGTAAAATTTTTCTACCATCATTTTTCGAAAAGTGATTTTAATTTAAACACAGGCAAATAAAAAAATTTTTTTTTTCTATTTTTAAGTCGTAATATTTCCCAGACAAGTACTCGAAATTAAATTGCCAATACACCATTAAAAAGTCCTTACAAATACGTTTAAAATGAGTGATCGTAGACTTCTGCACGACCTTTATTTGTTGAGATACAAAATTTTTTAATTAGTACTTTTTTTTCTGAAGGGTGGCTCTTTTTTATTGAACCCCACTGTATATCAACCAATTTAATATTATAAATAGAAGTGTTCTCTTTCTGATTTTGGAACACAAAACCTCTATTCTAAACAGACTCAATTACATTGTTTGTGTTAAATCGAACTTTATTAACTCACGGCCATATTACGCGAAGCAAATTCTAAACTTATGACGTACATTTGCGAGTGTGCTTTGAACATTTTACGTGGAAACATTCCACTTAGCAAGTATTATAAAAGACAATTGTGAATATTCGCACCTCCGTTGCGAAAACTTGCTAAACCGGGTAGTTTGGAAGTGAAAAGGAAATTGGTGATAAAATCAGCATATTTACTGAGGCTGATTGTGAAACCTATTTTATCGGCATGGAGTATGCAAGAAAAATGATTTTAGTACCGCAAGAGTGCTTGGAACAACAGCAACAGCATGACCTGGCCACTACAAATCATACACACTCACCATCCAGTGACCAGACACCTGGTACAGAGGGGCTATTCAAGTAGCGATACATATGTATGTATCGCGACGATATGTATGGGGAAGAGAATAAAAAGTATGCGCGCGCATACATACAGCGTGATACATACATATGTATCACTGCTTGAATAGCCCCTCAGCCACGACACGCCTGAACAAGGAAATGAGTAAAATTTTACCTTCTACGGGTGATGAGCGCCAAAAATCTTTGCAATATCAGCGAATCTTGCAGCGTCACTAACATCTAAAAGAGGAGGAAGAGGATGCGAGTGGGGGTATAATACGTCCACACGAGACAACATTATGAGAAACGAAAACAACAATGGGTACAGACAATAATAACGAAATCGACGACAAACAGCTTGTTGAATCGAAACCGCAGAAATTTCGAAGCAATGCAAGGCATCTCATTAGATTCTTGCGATAAGCTGGTAATATTGAATGGGATAGTCATGGTGTGATCAAGCAAGATGGCGTTGTTGTCAAGGGTACTAATATTGTCGATTTAGTGAACGAGGCTATGAAAAGTAGAAAAAGACCACCACCGCGCGGTTACAAACAGTTTGCACGATTCTTGCGACAAGTTAGTATACCTCGAAGATTTATTGTTAACGATTAACTAAGGCGCACAATTGCATCTCATAGCCCTGAGTCATCGCTGTAATCGTTGCCAGAAAACGAAGGTTATTGTGCTTAAACAGCTACTAGTCAAACAAGCGTAAGAAAGTTAGTAGCGAGTTGACAGCTACGCCATTAACCCCTGTAAAAAAGAGTCGCATCGAACAGCTGAGATGGACCCAGATGTGAAAGCTTGAAAGAAAGTGATATACGGAAAGGAGGAGGAGGAGGAAGAGAATGCTAGTACTTTTGTAGACCGATGGATTTCAGTTGTACCCTTTGAAATTCATCTACCAGACTACCAATTTCTTGGTCCTAACACGCATCTCGAAGAGCATCTCAGACGTGGACAGAGAAGAAAAAATCCTCTTGACGATGCCTGTCTAGAGCACGATATTTCATATTCGAATAAAAAAATAACAAATCACATAAAAGTCGACAGACTGTTAGCTGAATGAGCATTTTCACGATTGCTCTCGGAGACTGCTGGTAGTAATGAAAAGACTGCAGCTGGTATTACTGTTTTGTGCATGATTAGCAAAATTGCGTTTGATAAATTTTTAAATCGCATTAAAAATACATTTAGAAGACAATGAAAGAGAGAGAAAAACCTAGTTTATAAGAGGAGGAGGAGCAATGAGAAAGGAGGAGAAAAAGAAGAAGGAGGCGACAAAGCCGGACGATCTTGAGTATCGTCACTATAATCTTTCTGCACTATCAGCGTACGCTAGTGCTCATCAACTAAAACACGCAAAACTTAAAAAATTCAATAACAATACAATTGTCAAATGGCTGAAGAGTCAGGATGCACATATTTTAGACAAGCTTGTGAGACATCGTTTTCCTCGTCGACATTACAACATTTTCAGCCCCTTTGAAGTGTGGGAAACTGACTTGGCAGATTTTAGATCACTAAAAACCTACAATGATGGATACAACCACCAGAACCAGCCGAAGCGTCGCTGTAGCATTAGACAAAATTTTATCAGGATATAATAGTAGACATCCTATTTACCTACAGACTGATAAAAGGAAGGAATTTTTCAATCAGGAGGTGCGAGAGGTGCTAGAAAAAAAACATATAATCTACCGAGTTGTCAGAGACCCTGATATAAAGGCAGCCATTACTGAACGCTTTATTCGAACTTTGAAAGGTCGTATCCATCGATACTTTACTCATTCGCGCATCAGACGTTAAATTGATGGTTTGCAGAAAATTGTGACGTGTTGCAACGAATCGTGGCACAGTGCCATAAAAATTCTTCTTTAACTTCTATAATGCTCACGTGATACGTCAAAATTTGATGTTGCGTTACAGCGAAGAACAGCCGTTTTGAGTAGCTAAATACAGCATTGGTGATCTGGTTCGTGTCAGTCGTGCCAAGACAGCCTTCAGGAAAGCATACGACAGTGGCTGAACTCTAAGGCTGTTTGAAATTGTTAGAGTCAACACAAGACAACACCCACCCGTCTATACTTTGACAGAGAAAATTGACGGATATTTTAACAAAGAACAGTTGAGCAGAGTGCGCAAGGGTTTAGATAACGAAGCGTTCGAGGTTGATGAGGTTTTGAAGAGCAAAGCTAGGGGGTCGAAAAAACAATATTTGGTCAGTTGGAGGGGGTATAAAGAAAAATTAAATTCTTGGATATCGGCTAAATAGTTTAAAATTTACAATGAACGATGAATTTCACATGGTTTTACCGAGCAACAGCAGCAAGTTTGTCTTTCCACACAATGTGGCGACACATTTTACAACACCATTATCACAAAATTTTTATCTTAATGGCAACTGGTGAGTGGGATTCACGAAAATTTAGATACCTCTCACATTTCAGCATATATCAATGATTTTTCTGTTAAAACAGCCAAACGTAAAAAGGAAAATGTTTTGCGAGAAACAGTGTTTATCGTGACATTGTAAGTCTCTTAGAAAAAATAAATAATCTCGAGAATGTGAAAAATCATTTATATTTTGAAATCCAAGCTGGTGACTATGTACAGGTCAAATGTCGATATAGTAAAGATTGTAGAACTTATATGCACACGTTTACGCTATCGGAAAAATTGCTTAGAATTTAAGGTTTGGAAAATGTACCAATTTTCTTTTGCAAAGGTAACAAAGAACAATACATTGCCGGTAATTGCCCAGCGAATCTTGTAAACGGATTACCTACCGTATTCATGGTTTACAGCAACATTTGCCAGCCTTATGTAACAGGTGACATGCGCACGAGCTTACTACGTATAGTCTCGCTTTATTTGCGCGATCACGTTTACGGAGGTGTTGAAATTAAAAACTTTTCACCACCCATGTACCTACTACTGCTGTCTTAAGCGTTTCAGTCGATCGAAATAGATATAAGAGACGAACACGGATTTCCCATTCAATTCGACTGCAGTACGCTGGCAACCCTGGAACACCTGAAAATCCGAACGTTGGACCAATAAATAATCTTTTGCATTCGTTGTTCAATCACGAGGACGTGCTATTCAATCAGAAACCTGTTTCACCGCCAAACAATGCTTATGCATACAGAGCTTACATTAAAACATTACTAAATTATGGCCCAACAGCTAAAAAGTCTCATTTAACGAGTGGTTTGTGGTCTGATGATACAATATGATGATAGCTGGGAAAATGGACAATACCACAGGTAGTAATGCAGGTCTCAGTCAGCGTGAAGCGATTATGATTGACAGGAAGATTGATTTACTCGGCCATTTACATCGTGATGTTTTTAATCAAGACAAATTATTACTGAGTGGTGTAAAAGTTACAGTAAGGCTCGTGAGTTCTCGTGATGGTTTTTATCTCATGGATCCCGCTGGTACTTTCACAGTAAATATTACCGAGGTTACGCTTTTTGTGCGTCGAATAAGATGAAATGCTTCACTTGTGCTAGCATACGAAAAACTGTTGTCGCTGACTACTGCAAAATACCCTGTGGAAGTTAAGGCTGTTACGTTACATAATGGTGTGCATGGGGAAACAATCTACAATGTCATAGGTTAACTGCCTAAAAGATATTCGGTTTTGTTGAGAATAAAGCTTACAACGGGAATAAAAGTCTTAACCCGTTCAATTTCCAGAATTTTAATATAAATTTTTCGTGTCTGTACGTTGATGAAATACAGGTGCCATCGAAACCCTTACAGCCAGATTTCAAAAAAAGCAAATTGTACGTTCATGCACTTTTTTCCGGCACTGGTATTCACTTCAGGAATTCAGGCAACTCGATTACCCGTAAAGACTATCCGAACGGTTACTGCCTATTCGCTTTTGATTTGACATCTGATTTATCGACAAGTAATGGTAGTCATTGGAATTTGATAAAAAATGGTAATAAACGAATTGATGATAGATCCGACGACCCGCTAGAGGGCGCTGTAAATTGTATAATTTATGCAGAATACGACAATTCGCTCGAAAGTGACTCGTCGAGACAGGGTGTCATGGATTATAGTGGTTAAGTAGCAGTGGTGGGGGTATATTTCTTGCTATTTAAGTGGAGCGAATGCCATCTTTATTATCTCGACGAGCAACTTTCATTGCAAATAGTATGGAAGTGGTGACTGACGTGCAGTTTTTAAAGGACACCAAAAATCGTTTGATTCCAAAGGAGGTGGCCAGTAAAATCGCTGATTTTGGAAGAATTTTCCGAAATACTCTGCAATGAATTTAAAAGAGATTGTGCGACATCTGATACGGATTAAGCTTCACGCTGTAGGCGTTTATCCAGCGGATCAGATTACTCTCATGAGGGTAAAACCTTGTGCGTTTGTGCTTGATACGCAAAATTATAACCAGTGTGGTGCGCATTGGGTTGCCATATACGTTGATAAGTATGGCACATGTGTCTACTTTGATAGTCTTGGTAAGCCACCGCAAATTCCACAACATTTACGACATATTCAGCAAAAGTGTAAAAAATTTAGATGGAATAATAAACGCTTACAAAGCGAATATTCCAACGTTTGTGGTCATTATTGTATCATGTTTCTGTATTATATGTCTAGCGGATTGAGTTTCAAGAAATTCTTGGAAAATTTTTCGCAGAATTTGCAAAAAAATAATACTATAGTCAAGAATTTTGTGAAAAAAACTTGCTATGCGTAAGTTGATACTTGACTGTCTCTTATTGGTTGCACGCCACCTTTTTACGACATCTCCACCAATTTTTTACATATATAAAAGAAGTAGAATCCACTCGGTCTAGCCACAGTTATATGATCGACGGTGACAGCACTAACAAGCAACAAAACCTAATCAAGATGGCTGGTCAAAAAAGAAGCCTGGAGCGATCCTTTGGTAACGACTTGGAATATTTAATAAAACAAAATAGTAAGAAAAAGTATTGACAGCAGCTTCTACCGATGGTCTACAGGCTAAACAGCTCTTTTGGGAAAATTATCCAGGTAGGCCTGGAGGATATAGGAAAAGAAAAAATGGAGTTTGTTTCTGTAGTGCGCTTCAGCGGATCCAATTTTCAAGGTTTATCTCTGTCAGTCAACTGTTGGGAGGCGTTGAAGCAGGAGTTTGATAAAATTAAAAAATTTTTCATTTGTTTTAATAAGGAATCTATGTTGGATCAGCGACTCTCTATACCTGGATACACTATCTGCTTCGTGATTGATTTTAACGAGAGAGCTTTTGAATTGGTACCCAGTGATGCTCAACCCAAAGCAGAAGAGAGCGGTGGACCACCGAAAAAACATGGGCGATATAATCGATCGTTAGTATTTAAAAGTGTAACATTTGAACGTCTAAAAGAATTATCAATATGTATAGATTATAGAATTCAATATTTGAATATTGTTGAAAAATCTGTAGATTATATATTACAAGAAATGATAAATCATATGAAAAATGTATTAGAACGAAAACAAGAATCTCAATATGTATACTATCATTCTAGCAATATAAAAAGTACAGTGTCCAGTATAAATGATAATTTTGTAAATGATCTCGATGAATCATTAAAAAATAAGAATCTAATTTTAGGAAAACAAGACTTATTTAAAATCATACATGAATTTATTATTTATCATGTGTACATAGTAATGAGATGTATGAATGCTACGTTGTAATATATGTTTTATTTATTATTAATAAATGTTTTTAAACTTTAAGACATGAGTATTTCAATCACCTTGTCTGTTACCAACTCCTCATCCTTTATACACACAATAATTTATATGTAAATTTTATATTTTCTGATTTAATATAAAAATTTAATAATTAAAAATATTAGATTAATATCTTTTGAATTCATATTTTATAATTCAATATAAGTTTTTATTATTTCGATAGTTAAAAAGGATTGTATTTTATATTATAAAATTTTAAATTAATATTTTTGAAATATTGATTAAAATATTTTTCATCCTCACTCTAAATTTTGTAGGAGGGGGTAAGTGACCCTCCAGTTTATCCCCTCTCTAAATTTCTAGGAAGGGGTAAGTAACTCTTCAGTTATTCATGGTACTTCTCAGAGGTCATTGACCTAGTGGTCAGTAACCTTTGGGGTGGTGGATGGGGGTTTGTTTTGACGGTCTATTGTGCTCCTATAATTACTTGTGTATATGTGTATGTAAAGGCGAAGATTGAATAGATGATCAAATTTTAGAGGTAGTATATTCACTGTCTAATGTGTATAATCCACAGTCATAGTAGTATAAACTGCGGATCCTGTACGATAAGAGTGGACCTCTATTAAAAAGGGACGGAGAGATTCAACGAGAGCGGTTTTCTCTCTCTAGTGAGTTGATTGGTATACTAACAGCTTTTGTTAAATTTCTCTTTTTTATAGAGGCCCACTATTATCATATAAGATCCGCAGTCTATCCTACTATGCCTATGGCACAATCTTGCATTATTTTGTACATCCATATATAATGATGTAAGAATACCATTTTAAAAATACTGAAAAAGAACAAATTTAAACGTAGTTATAATTTTTTTCTTCTGATGATAATAATTATAAAAAAAACTTCTTTTTACCTTTAATATATATTAAATATAAAACTTTGATCCATGAATAATTTTAAAAAACTTTATTTGATTAGTGGAAAACTCGATTTTTCAAATTTCGGTATTTGCCGCAGACTTTTTCAGTCAATTTTTAACTAATTTATCTCAAAATTTTCAAAAATCTTCAGTTTATACAAAATCTTAGAGCTGGAATTTTGATAATATAAGTTTAAGTGACTTTTAAATTGAATTACTTACATGAAATTTACAAAAATATTTATTTTTTTCAGCTTTTTCCACACCAAACTTTGAAATGCTTTTTTTTTTAAAAATTAAAACTGTAATTTTGTGAAGATGTACAAACTGTATATCACTGGAAATTTTGAGGTCAATTAACTGAAAATTGGCTGAAAAAGTCCACGACAAGTATCAAAATTTAAAAAAATGATTTTTTTTAAAATTATTTTAGGATTAAAGTTTTGTATTTGATATATATCTAAGGAAAAATAAAGTTTTATTAATTAATATTATTAAGAAAAAAAATTATCACTATACTTAAATATGATTTTTTTTCAGGCTTAAACTCAGGCACGATACCTGAAAACACAGCTTCGAAATTAGCTGTGAACCCAGCTAAAAAATCAAGTGAGGATTTAACCGCGAATCATAGTTGATTACCTAACTGAGTTCACAGCTGAGTTTTTGGAAATTGTTTTGCTAAAAAAAGTATAGTAGATCTTGGATCATTGCTTATATCTTATGAGATATCTTCGTTTGTGTTTTTTTTTGTTTAACATTTATAAATGAAAATCAGTAAATATTTAAGTTTATTCCAATGTTATCCTCAAACAAATAAAGCTTTTTTAATAAAAATGAATTTTTTTTAATTTAGACACTTATGTATGCATTAATAAATAAGATCTACTATACTTCTTTTAAGCCAAACAATTTAGACTTAGCTGTGAACTTAGCTGTGAACTCAGCTGGGTAATCAACTATGATTTGCGGCCAAATCCCGACTTGATTTCCCAGCTGGGTTTACAGTTAAGTTCGAAGCTTTGTGTTAAGCTAAGTTAACAGTTGTGATCGCAGTTGGTTTTTTATAGCAGGGAAAATTTACTTAGCATATCACGAAAATTAGATTTATTAATGATAAATTTAAAAAAATTATTTCTACATTTAAAAAATATTTTTTAGGAAAAAGATTTAGAAGCAATTTGAGTTAGATATTGCATACTAAAGTGACATTTAGAAAAATTTTAGTTAAGAAATATTTTATTATATTAAGTTAGCAACAATTCCTTTTCCCTATATTAAAATATAAGATACCCTTCTGCCACTTCACCCTCTTACAAGACACCATTGAACATCCTTAAGATTGATCCCCACACAGCATGGAAGATTTGGAATATTCCGGAAATATTCCAAATTTTCCATGCTGTGTGGGTCATTGTAAAACTTAGTTTACTACTAGTTTTTCAATTTTCGCTATACGTTGCTTAATCGTACCCTGAAACAATATAAAAAAGAACTTAGAATATTTTTTGCAACTTCTCTCATGAAAACTTCAAGTATTTGAGCATACTAAAACCAATTATACTTACTACAAAGTTGAAAAAAAAAATTTGTAATTTTTACACACATAAGTATTACAGATGAAACTCAAATTTTTTTTTGTCAAAATTAAAAAATTTTTTGTGTTATTTTTTAAGTTAAAATTTTAACATAAAAATTCATGAATAATACAAAATTTTTTTTCATGAATAATAAAATTTGTAAATTTTACAAATTTATTTGTATTAAAATATAATGATTAAAATGATGATTAGATATTAAATAATGACTTTCTCGTATTTCTTTCTGTTAATATATTTAAAAAAAGAGAGAGATAAAAAAATATAAGAAAAAGGATAAAATGATGGATGTTGGAGTGAATCAATAAAATCATAAACAAACTAAACTCATTTGACAATATTACATTATCGTTCAAAGGCGAACGGAAATGAATGATCACGAAAAGAGACGATCATTTTTTAATATGAGTATATCATATAAGTATAGAAATAGAGCCGGTTAATGGCTCAGTCGGTAGAGCATTGGATTCGTAATCTCCGGATTCTGAGTTCGAATCCCGCTCTCGGCAGCCGATTGAGAAACACCACTGCACATTATATGTGCTTTGTTCACAAACATACTTACGAGCTCCGTCGCTGATTAGCATCACAAATAGCATAAATATAGCGACGTTAAAGAAGAAAAAAAAGTATAAAAATTTTTGGACTTAGCAGAAATTGATATTTACGAACTTAAATTTACCTTACATTTATGGCATTTTTATTGCATATAATAATAATGCTAATATATAATTATTAAAAGTATGAGATTATTGGAATAACTAAGTACGTACACTCATGTTTGTAAAAATAACAAACTCTGTGTGTTAATTCTACAAAAGTTTTTGTGTTGATTTTAAAAGTACACAGAAATTTTTAAATTGAAAAAATTTGACGAATCACACCAAATTTTTTACTGTGTAGGAGAGTATCACAACTCCAGATCACAGATTTTGCTCAAACTTTGGAATAAATTTCCAAATGTCTAAATATGAAAGGATACATAATTTTAGACACCAGCGCTCAATATTTCCCTAGTTATAGCCAATTAAAGAAAATCACTAAAAAAGTTACTAGATTTTTAAATGCATATAGTTCCTTAGTATTGATCGTTAAAAGCTTGAAACTTTTTTAAATGAAAGCTGATCTCAAATCCTTTTGAAATAGTAGTTATAGCATTTCAAAATATTATTTTTTCCCAAAGTTATAGCGTAATAAATATTGGACTCAATTTCAGCATTTGTTATTGATTAATGTTTTAAACAGGAAATTAAAACCCAATGTTTATTACGCTATAACTTTAGAAAAAATTATATTTTGACATGTTATGTCTACAGGACGACTAAGTTGATACGTCTCACACAAAGCTAATTTTAAGAGACAATATCATGAATATTAAATATGTATGAGTTGCAACCCTGTTAAAAAATATCAGGCGATGCCTCAGGTGATTTATCATGCCAAAACATCATGTAACGATTTTTTTGGTTTTTACACGTTTTAAACCATGCTTAGTCAATCCAGAACAGTTTTTGAAAATTTTTGAAAATTTTGAACTTATAAAATTTTTGGACAATTTGGTCTTAGAAAAAATTTTGACTAATGTTACAAAAAAATTTCGAAAATTTCAAAAAAGTTCTAAAATTTCAAAATTTTTCAAAAATTGTTCTGAATTGACTAAGCATGATTTAAAACGTATAAAAACAAAAAAAAATCGTTACATGATGTTTTGACATGAGAAATCAGGTGATTTGACACCTGATTTTTTCACCAGGTAAGGTATTAATAAAAATTGTATAAACTATATTAAAAGACTATTTGATTTTATTAAAACTGTATAGATATATAACCTTTCAAAACAAAGATTCGTAAAGAGGGTGTAAAACGGACGCTACACTAATACTCATAAATATTGCTTATCTTTTTATTTTATTGCAAGATTTCAGGAAAATAAATGCATTAACTTGTAGTATGTACTATGACCATTATTCAGTTAAATTTTTAAATAAATTCATTCATTAGTTTTTAATAACTTCAAATATCATATTAAAATTTTTCGATTTTGTACCAGAAACCCAAAGTCATTAAAAACTAATGAATGAATTTATTTAAAAATGTAACTTAATAATGTTCACGATGCATCTGTAACGTCGAGAAATGAATTAAATCAACAACACAGGCCCACAAAAAAAACCAAAGTGTCTGTGCAATTGACCAGACCTATATATTCTTATGTATTTTTCGACGCTAAATCCGAATTCGCAATAAAAAAGTAGGGTCCAGCTACTTTTTTATGCGGTTTTGCTCAAAAAACCTCATTTTTTACGGTTTTTTTTTTTTGCGGTTATCCAAAGAACTAAGACTCTTACGAAAAAATGCATAAAAGATAAAATGAAGCACGAATTAAATGCTTTAATTTAAGCTTTGTTGCATTGAAAAAGCTTTTCTTGTTAGAAAGTTATTCTTAATTAAATTTTACCACGTATTTACTTAATATTTTTAGCATATAAAATATGATCAATTTTTCACGTTATTTCATTAACATATTTTAATCGCCTGTAACTTTTGAACCACTAAAGATTTTTTAATGCAACAAAGCTTAAATTAAAGCATTTAATTCGTGCTTCATTTTATCTTACATGCATTTTTTTGTAAGAGTCTTAGTTCTTTGGTTATTTAAGTTCTTATAAAGGCTCTTATTCACAATATTTTTAAAAAAATGTCTATATCCTTGTCTAGGGGGCCTATTCGACGAAAAGAACAAACACGGGTTCATTTTTATTCATCAAAAAATCATATCCTGCAGTTTCAGCCGAATCCGTTTCCCGGAGGTGGGGTGCTCTCCTTGTTAGTTGGTGATCTTCGAGTTTGACCGCGTGTTTTCTAGCGCGGGGCGAGAGTCAGACTTTAGTTTCCTTTAAGATGCGGAGACCTATATCAAGTCACTTTCCACGTCACGATTTATTCGAAAATTTTATATTTATATTAATACTTGAAACCCCTAGCCGAGTAAAGCAACATGTCTCTATCGCTCTACTTGGGGTCTGATGAGGTCAGTCCTCTAAAGCGGGGTCACGTAATATTGTAAAATATTAAGAAATATATATATATGTATATATATATATATATATATATATATATATATATATATATATATATATATATATATATATATATATATATATATTTTATAAAACTTTAGGAAAAAGAAAGAATATTGTTGCAATATAATACAACTTTAAAATATCAAAGAATGTTTAGATAAATTTAAAAATATGACTAAGGTGAGGCAATAAAAAGTTTTTTTTTGTAGATTAAAATTGTAATTTTAATAAAAAGAATAAAGAAATTACTTACTTTCCAAAGAGGCTTCAAGGTAGAGAGAGCTATAGAAATTTCAAGACTTAGATTTCTTTGATTATTGTAGAGAATTTTTTGATTATTGTAAAGAACACTGATTTTGTAGAGATCTTTTTTGATTATTGTAGAGAACTTTTGATTATTGTTGTGAACACTGATTTTGTAGAGAACTTTTTGATTATTGTAGAGGACGTGTTTGTGAGACACGCTCAAAAGCGTACTGAAGATTTTGAGCCCTGGTTGGGGATTATAAACCCTGGAATTGGGCGTGGACTAAGTACCTCCGCTGGGGTAGTTTTCCAAAAGTGTCGAATTTTCTTATTGGTGAATACTGTTGATTTCCGCATAAGTTCCATGAACTGTCACTTGGCTGTGTTAGTGTCGATTTTCTTCTTTCTCTCTCTTTTCTCTATCTTCTTCTCTCTTTTGAAAATAAGCTACATATATTGTTCTTAAATCTAATTGTTATAAAAATAAGTAATGTAAAAATAGTATACATTTTGGATTAATTGTTATTAACAAAATTTGATAAATTTTACAAAAAGAATATTATAAGTTTCTTGGGTAATTAACGGTATTTAATGAGTTTTCGTCTGGATGTTGCAATCTTGAGTAACGGTAAAATTTTTCAGGGAAATTTTAATATTTACGTATGTACATGTGAAGTCTTATATAATATTTTCAGGTACCCAAAATTGGAATATCCCTTAATGGTTGTTTGCATAGCTGAAATATTTTACTCTATTTTATCCAAACAGTACAATAATTACTTGTTTCAAAAGAAAATGAGTTCATACCGAAACATATACAGATCGGACGAAATAATAATCTTTTGGTAAAATATGAAATTGAAAAATAATGACTTAAAAATAATTATCAGAAAAATAAAGTGTTGGTCTTATAGATAAACACATTGAAAGTAATTTAGAAAAGAAATTTGCGTGAAAAGATATTAATAAATATGAATTTTTTGTTTAAAAGAAGTCGGCAAAATTGCCCGACGTCGGGACCCCCTGCTTGAAGCGGTTGCTAGGTGCTGAAAAGCAAACTAGCAATTGCATGCCTCGGCTATGTTAAGATCGTAAAACCCTTTGAGTCAAATTTGATCTTGTCTTGAATTGGATATCTTATCCGGATCTAAATTATTTATGTTCTTAGTCATATTTGGCTAATGTTTCACTGAGAAATATATATTCTCAAGTGAGTTTATAGTAGGCTAAACTTCTGTAGTCATATTTTGCCTAGAATGTGGTAGGCAGTCGGTATAGACAATCTTAATGCCTTTTGTCTAATGGCAGATGTTAATTGGCACAGGAGTGCTAGTTTTTTTTTCTTTTTTAAAAAACAAAAAATTCAAAAAGACAAAGGAAAAGAGAACTGTTTGATGTAAAAAGTAAGTTAATGATATTGTAAGAAAAAAGAAAAAAAAAAGTCAATAAGTTTTATTTTCAAAATTAAAAAGGAAAAGTGATAATTATTTAAGATCAATACATTAAACAGAAAGATGGAAGATTATTAAAAGTATGAGTGTACATGTCTCGGCAGAACTCGTACATAATTTTAAATTTTGGATTTAACTATTATTTAAAAAAATTTTTTGGGCTTGTTACTTAAGAGGAGGTCACGTATCTCTGTCCTTTTCTAATCAAAAAATTGAGTTTTTACACGAACTAACAACTTTAGCAAAAAATGATGAGAAAGCCGCATCTCGTAATAAAAAAAGCAATATTTTCTTTGATAAGAAAGAATTAATTTTATTGCTTCGTTTTCAAGAAAACCTTGAAAAACCAAATTGTTCACCCTAACCTCTATGATTTAAGTTTTTCAAGGTTTTCTTGAAAACGAAGCAATAAAATTAATTCTTTCTTATCAAAGAAAATATTGCTTTTTTTATTACGAGATGCGGCTTTCTCTTCATTTTTTGCTAAAGTTGTTAGTTCGTGTAAAAAACTCAATTTTTTTATTAGAAAAGGACAGAGATACGTGACCTCCTCTTAAGTATTAACTTATTCTATGACGCAATTATTATACTTATAAAGATTTCTAATTTGTACTAATTTAAGATTTGTTTTCGCATTTTTATGTTTCATCATTTTTTTTTATTTATTTATTTTTTTTTTTATATCTGGTTAATTTATAGATTCATTGAGGTGAAAAAGAAATCCTAGGAGTGAAAGTATTCATTGTTAATCAATAAAGAAAATTTAAAAAATGAATGAAATATAAATTTTTGCAAAATATTCAATTTAAAATTTGTCTTTACTTTTAAGGTATTTCAATATGAACAAATGATTATATAAAGAAATTTTTTATGAATATATTCATTTTTCGAAATCCTTCTCTAAAATTACGCACTTATAATTAACTATAGCTGAAAAGAACACTTAATTATTATTGTATTTGTTTTTTTTTTTTAAGTAAATGTGTATTAGGGAAAGGAAAAAGAAAAAGGATTTAGGAAAAAATTGAAATTACTTAAGGGCACAAAACACCTTTTTTCTGGTCCCACCATCAAATTTGGGTTTATTGCTTTTTTTTATAGGAAATTTACTATATAATAAGCTCCAACAAGTTTTCTTACCCTATCTCATTTAGTTTTGTTTTTATGAAGAAATTAGTAAGATAAACTTTGAATTGATTTTTTTGTTAATTTTGCTATTTTGAGATTTTTCTCAAATTTTTAGTTAATTTTATTAAAACACTATAAGAACTTATTTTTTTATTACTTGATTCAATAATTCATAAATCATAAATTAATCTTTAAAAAGTTTTTTTTAAGAGATTTGCATTTGTTTTTATTTATCAAGTATACGGAGAAGGTTTTGCATCATAAACGATGGTGCGCATCGAAAACGGGCCACAAGGTGGCTCGCATTAACGATAAATATCGATGCGTGTCTAACCAAGCATGAAATTTTTCGATGCTGCGCCACCTCGCGCACTGTATTTCGACTTATGCACGAGAAAAAGTGATGCATGAATTATGAAATGCGAAGCAGTATGCGTGATTTACGATGCACAACGCATCACTTTTTCTAGTGCGTCGCGCATCATGTTTGTTGAGGCAAAACTCTCTCGGTGTATATAATTATATAATTTTTACAAATTTAAAAAATTTTAAAAATTATTTTAAATTAAATTTTTTAAATTTTCATTGATTTTTTTTAGGTTTAATTGAAAAAAAAGAGTTTATTTTAACAAAATATTTATCTTGATTTAAGTTCTAAAAAGTTTTATGCGTTCGCACTTTCGGCTCGTATCATTTCGCTACATGACAGTCAGTCTCAGCTGATTGTATGGTCAGTTTGCAGTAAGTTTGTTTATTTAAAGTGCATATAAAAAATTATTAATAGGTTTTGAGGTTTAATTTACATAAAATTATTATTTTTTAATAAATTACACGTTTGCGAGTTATTTCATATTTTTTTATGTGCGCCTGAAATTCTACGTTTATCTAAATAAAAAGTGTATTTAAAGTGTAAAAAGCTTGAATTGACATTAAGAATACGAACCTCAAAAATGTCAAATAATGAAAGAGATACAAGAGGCAGATTTCATAACCAACATAAAGATAAAAAACGATCTACAGGAAGATCTAAAAAGAGGCCAAGGCAATTTCTTCGTAGGAGTGAAAAAAATTCTCCTGGAGCTAAGAGAAGTAGACCCTCTACTTCTTTTACTAAACTGAAAAGAACAGAATTTTCAAGTTCCAGGGTAAAAAATAAAAATGTTGATATCAACGTTCTATCTTCTATGTTAGAAAAATTGTGTTGCAGTGTGTGCCATCATAAGATAAGATTTATTGAAACCTCTTTTCGAGGATAAGGATTCAAAATTAATATGACTTGTGATTTTTGTGATGAATAAGCAACTGTAAACTCTAACAAGAGAGAAAGTGCTTATGGACAATACGTATAAAGTTAACAGATATAATGTTCTTAATGCTCTGGTACTTGGCCATGGACTTGCAAGTTTGTCTAGTTTTTGTAGTTTAATAGATTTATCAAAGCCAGTTGCCTAGTCAGCGTTCAGTGCTATAAATAGTTAAATAACAAAAGTACACGAACAAGTCATAAAAGGTTCTACATCTGAAGCTGTTAAAAAATAACTTGAATCGACTTCCCCAAATAGTTCTGATCTTGATATAACTTTCTCAAGATGTTGGAGAAATTGAACATCGAACTTGGAAATGTATCTGTCGAGTGAGTCAGGACTTTGAATGATAGAAGATAATTCAATGTAGAGTGATCAAGTTAGTCTCATTTGAAAGAAGCACATACTCTGAAAAGAAAAGTACGAATAGGTGTGATGGATTTATATACACCGGGTGCATATTAAATTCATGTAAGTGTATAATTCTAATTATTATTACATATTTGGATATAAATTCTATTTATAAATTTTAATATTAATTAAAATATAAATTTTAAATCTAAATTTTATTTTTTAATTTTGAATTAAAATTATAAAATAAAATATAAAATGATTACTCCATATTAAATATTATTTCTTAGTTTCCAGCTGATTCAAGGTTAGTACGAGTAATTCTAACAACCATCAGAGTAACAAATAACCATGTATTTGTTGATTCTTACAACAAATACATAGTTTCATTGGTGAATAAGGGTGAGTACTGACAAAATATCTTATAATAAGAAAGATTATTATTATTGTTAATTATTTTAATAACTTATATCTTTTTGCATTCCAGCTTTATCTAGTCGATAACAAGGTTCTCTTGTCTAGTATCTCTTTTTTATATTGTTAGCTAATATAAATAAGAAATACCAGGAAAGAATTATTTTATGAAAGATAAGTATAGCATTGATAATTTTAAGATATAATAATTAAAAACTTTAAAGCTGTTTTTCTCAAATATTGAATTTTTAAAATTTTAAGTGCTGGACCGTAAAGTTTAAGCTGAATCCATGGATGGATTTGACTTTTCCAAACGGTTTTGGCTTCAGTATTAGCATCATTCTCGCATGAATGGAGGATTTTAAAATCGAATGACTAAAAGTAGTAAAAAAACCCAAAAATAAGGTAAAAATATTAAAATTTATTAAAAAAATTGATATTTTTTGTTGAAAAATAAAAAATTTTTTGTGTTTCAGAAATTCCTTTATTCATGCGAGAATGGTACTAATATTGAAGCTAAAACCACTTGGAAAAGTTGAATCTATCCATGGATTCAGCTTAAGAGCATGACGAAGCTGTCCGCCTTCTAATAATATTTCCAATCTTAACTTATGAATAAACGATGCGTTTAATTGAGTTTTTTTGCTATAAAGAAAAAATTTGTAAGATTAAACTCTAGTGCGGACAACTCAAGAAAACCACCAAAATATTATACATACAAAGTTATAATAAAAACTTTCAATATATCGTATTTTAAGGTTAGGTTTGTCGAGTTTGATATCTAATTTCCAATCAAATCTCAAAAAAATAACAAGTCCAAATGATTTTTTATTTTAACAAAAATTATTGTACTAATATAACTTTAGTGCGGACAAGTCATTATATTTGTTTAATTTAAGAATTTAAAAAGATATCGATATCGATAAAATAAAAAAAGCAAAACTCGATTGCTGCAGCTCCGACATGCCGTTAAACCTTACGGTCAAGTGCTTATGAGTACGAAGATTCATCGAATGATTGTGGGTTACAACTAAAGCAAAATTTGCTTATAATAGCTTAAATTAAAGGTATTCGAGTCTACTTTTAGATATTTTATTTATTAAAAAATAAGTAAGGTAAATATAACGAATATTGAATATTTGTGTTTGCAGGTTATAAAAGTGTTTTGTCCCCTTAAGAAATTTTATAACATGTTGTATAAAAAGGATAAAATAGAATAATGATTAAGTTTATGAAGTGATTGAAAGTTGAAAGAAGGTAACAAAAATGTAATTATCAATAGTTATTAGAAAGAATGAATTATGCAAATGCGTTTAATATTTACTTTTTTTTGAAATCCGAAATAAATAGCAAAATTTAGATGAAAAGTAAAAGAAAAGTTAAAGGTCATTATGTAATTATTATAAAAATTTTGTACAAAGTTTTTTAGTACTGTTGGAATAAAATTATTAGATTAGTTCATGTTGTTTTTTTACATAAGAAAGAAATTATATTATATATACATAAAAAGAGGTATGTTAGTGAAAAGACTAAGGGTTATTGTGGATGAAGCGAGTAAGAGCTTAAGAAAAGTCATGCACAATTTGTTTTACTGGACATTTGGTTAAAAAGATATCAGTCAATTTATTTTTACTTATTGAAAAAAAAGAAGAGAGAAAGTGATAATAAAATAAAATAAAGAAATAGATTTTAAGTCTTAAGGAGGAAAAAGGTTATATATAATGGATTAGTATTTACAGGGAGAAAAAACTATTAATTGTAATTTTATAATAATTAATTAAGGAAAAGAAAAGAGTAAATATAGGTTTTTTTTTCGTTTGAAAAATTTTTTTTGGTGTTAATTAAAGATAAAAATGTAAGTAAGATTATTAGTCAGATGGTTAGTAAAAATTATCATGCAATTGAAAGTTAGTGTTAGTAATATTAGTGAAGTTATTATAATATCATGCAAAGAAAGAAAAAAAAAGAATAAGGATTCCGCTGTCAAATCGGAATGATTTTTAAGACAGGATTTAAATAAGATAATGCAGCTTGATCTTGATTGATTCGTGCTACATCGTGTAAGAGCTGTAATTGTTCGTCAAAGATTTGATTATTAAAATTAAAAAATTGAATTTTCATCCTCATGTACAGAGAATCTTTATTACAAGAGTTGTTTAAAGAAGGTCCAATTTCCCTTTCAGTAGTAAGTATGTCTGTCAAGTCATTGTTAAAATTTTCGTTTAGAAACACTGAACTTATTTCAGATATCAAGCCTTTATAAAATTTCATTGCAGACATTAAAAAATTGTTGATTTTATTGTTAACGATAAATAATTTGGGTTTAGATTCAGAATCTTAATTAAGGTTTAAATGCATTAAAGATGGAAGCATATCTTCACTGATATATGACTTTAAATCAGTATCCAAAATGGAACTAGGATTTAAAGATGTTAGAACTTTAGATGTGTAGTCATTAGCAATATCTGATTTCATTTCTGGTTCATTTGATTCTTTAGGTTTAGGATCTGAGTTTGTTTTATAAGTTTCTAAGTTTATATTGTTCGTTAAGAGGCGGTCGTATAGTTCTGTCCTTGTCTAATCTAAATTTTCGTTATAATTAGTAAACTAAATATTTTTATACAAAAGTAAGGGCAGAGCCCAATAGATTTAAGGATAAACAGACGATTCTATTCTATGAAAAAATATAAAATTTTCATTAGTTTTCGAGTGAAGTCTGAAACGGAAAAAGAGTTGAACACTTCAATCAAATTTAACTCTTTTTCCGTTTCAGACTTCACTCGAAAACTAATGAAAATTTTATATTTTTTCATAGAATAGAATTGTCTGCTTATTCTTAAATCTATTGGGCTCTGCCTTTACTTTTGTATAAAAATATTTAATTTAGTCATAATAACGAAAATTTAGATTAGACAAGGACAGAACTATACGGCCTCCTCTTAAAATCAAAGTTGTGTCATTTTCAAAATTTTGAAGTTCACATTTTTCTGGCTTGATGTTTATCTTCAATTTACTACTTAAGTCACTGTCAGGTTTTGATTCATATTGGTCTTTTATTTGTGAATTTTTAATGTTTCCATAGTTAAGATGACCGAATTTTTCGATCTGGATATCATCCATCATGGATTCTACTATATCAGAGTAACATCTCTGCATCCGAACTTCGATTTTGGGTTTCAGACCTCTTATAAATGCGTCTAATGCGCGTTGTTTAATGAAATTACGTGTGGCATCATTAAATAATTTTTCCACAAAATATGTATTTAAAATCTCACGTTCCAATGCACGTAATCGGTTAGCATAAGCTATAACCGTTTCATCGTTGTTTTGGAAAACATTTGTCAACTTAGTAAGGGTCTGCAGTGCAGATTCAGGTGTTTTGAATAATGAAATTATGGAATATTTAAATTAGTTAAAATTCTTGAATGTTTTATACTGAATTGCTTCATGAGCTTCTCCTTGTAACTTGGCCTTCATAATTTTTACCAAACTTGCCTCAAATTTGAGATCTATAATTGTCAATGCGTCTTCACATTGAAATAAATATTCATGGACGGACATATTCGAGTTCGATTCCCGTCATATAGAGGTATTAAGGACATGGCAAGCTCGAAAGCTTCCAAATAATAATTGTTAGCCATTGTTTTTTTTAGATTAAATTATTATTTTAAAAGGTATTTTGCGATTCTTGATTTATATTCTATTTTGAATAGTGGCTCAAGCGCTAAATAGATATCTGTCATTTTTATAGAACATTTTAATTAAAAACAAATTTTTCTTTAAAAAAAAAAAAGTTTAAGAAAAAGGAAAGAGTTTATATTTACTGAATGAGTAATATGTAAATTTTAAATTAGAAAAATGAAAATTTGATTTTAAAAATTCAAAAAGAAATAATTTTTGTTTTGAAAAATTTTGGTAAACTTGTTAATTGAAATATGATTATTAATATAAATAAATTTGTCAATTTAAGGCAAAGGCAATTTATTTGTTAAATGAATCTTGAATGAATTTCTTTTCAAAGAAAAATTTGAACAAAAGTGAATTTAAACTAAAATTATAAATTTGGTAATGGAACTAATATAGGTTAACTGGTAATAAAATGAAATTGCCTTTCTAAGTTAAGTAAATTATTAAGACTATTAATATTTGAATCGAAAATAAAATTTGTAAAATACAATAATTTGTGTATAAAGAGCTTTATATACTCTGTAGTTATTACTATGTGCGTACATAAATTTGTTTTATCAAAAGAAATAATTCATGATTTTATTTAGAAAGTATAAGAACTTATTTTTTTTTGTTTATTAATAAAATAACGTAATATAAAACAGTTATAAAAGAGATTTAAATAAATAAAAGGTAATTTGTAATTCTAATGAATTGAAAACTTTTAAAAAATCTGAGATGTCGAAAATATAATTTTGGATTGAAGATTGAATAAATTTATTTAAATTATTTGAAATATTAATTTAAAGATAAAGGTTTAAAATAAAATATTGAAACAATTACTACATGGAAAATATTTTGATTTAAAAGGTCAAGAATTAAATAGAAATATGCTAAAAATAAAAGAAAAAAGTTTGATTTTAAAATTCTACAAATATAAAAATAAAAGATTTCTCTTAAGATAAAATTACCGTTCGTGTATGGTAGATATATTTTTACCGACAAATATCAAGACGATATTTTAATGAAAATTATATTGTTAATAAAGCGAGTATTGAAATTAATATGAAAAATATTTTAATTTAAAAAGTCAATTATTTTATTTAAAATTACGATCAAAATTTATTCTAATGATCAGAATACGCAATACTCTCAAAAAATAAAAATGAATGCACTAAAATGCAAAAAAGATGTTATAATCTCTAACAGGCGATTACAAACAAAAAGATTTATTCCGTGAAACTGAAGAAGTGAAAATGAAGTGAGAATCGTTTATAAGATGATTGTTAAATTGAAAAGATTAGGTTTTTGAAGGTATATGATAAATTTGACAAAAGATTTTATGCTTGATTGAACCCAGCATCGAGACGGGTTTTAGTAGATTGTTCCTCTTAATATTAATAATAAATTTATATTATTTAACAAGTTCTCCTGATTTTAATTTATAAATATATATATATATATATATACTAGGGGGGGTTCCCCCCTGCTCGCTCCGCTCGCCAACCCCCTAAATACACACATTCCAAAGTAAATAGAAGAGTAGGACATAATGAATTGAAATTTCATATTTGTGAATGTGAAAAAAGTTCAATAGAAAACATCGATACATAAAAATATAAGATATGAAGTTATAGAATTAGAATTAATAAAAAAAAAGATGGTTTAACGCTATATTCAAAAGTTTACAATGAATCAAACTTATATATTTTTGAAATAAATTAGAAATATAATAGTAAATAACATTAAAATTTCAAGTTATGATTGTATATAGTAATATTTAATAATAATTATTAGCGAATAATAAAAAATAGAGTAATAGAATAATTGAAAATTATAATTATAAATAAATATTTTTATCTTCTTATGTCATAAATTTTATATATAAAATTCAAAGAAAACGCTCCCTCTCTGCATTTTTTATTTTTGGGCTTGAGACCAACATATATAAATATATGGCTGCATTAAGAGTGTTTTTTTTGTAGCTAAAAGAAGCTAACATTTTTATTTTTTATTGTTGCTAAAAAAGCGTACACTTTTTTTTCATTATCGCTAGATCAAATTTATATTAATTCAAAGTAAATAGAAGATTAGGACATAATGAATCTAAATTTCATATTTGTGAATGTGAAAAAAGTTCAATAGAAAACATCGATATATAAAAATATAAGATATGAAGTTATCGAATTAGAATTAATTAAAAAAGATGGTTTAACGCAATATTCAAAAGTTCACAATGAATCTAACTTATATATTTTTGAAACAAATTAAAAATAGAATAAAAAATAATAATAAAATTTTAAGTTATGATTTTATATAATGATATTTAATAACAATTATAAGCTAATAATAAAATATAGAATAATAGAATAATTGAAAGTTATGATTATAAATAAATATTTTTATCTTTTTATGTTATAAATTTTATACATAAGATAAAAAAAAACGCTCCCTCTCTGCATTTTTTATTTTTGGGCTTGAGACCAACATATATAAATATATGGCTGCATTAAGAGTGTTTTTTTTTGTAGCTAAAAGAAGCTTACATTTTTATTTTTTACTGTCGCTAAAGAAGCGTACACTTTTTTTTCATTGTCGCTAAAAAGCTTACAAATTAATTTATTATTGTCGCTGAAACATATAGATCTGTAACATCCCAACAAATGATTCATTGTTTATCTAAATTTTTTTTTATATATATATTTTTTTCTTATTAATCATTTCATCATAGTCGCTACCTTATATTTTTTTTTATCAAGCGATGGCTTCTTTAGTTTCGGCATTCTCTTGTAAATATACCGATCCGAAATCTGATAAGGATTTGTTCGTTCGGTTAATGTCTTTTTATGACATATCATAAAAATACACAAAGACCGAAACCGAACTGTTAATCCCTAGAAGATATCGAATTGGTATATAAATGACCATAGGTCCCCGAAATCTTGCGCTATTGTATCTACTCTCAGTTCTTGAGTTTTCCTCTACCTTACGTTAGTACGTAAAATTTTACTCTGCAAGCAACTATAGAATTTTCTAAGTTTAACAAAAAAATATTTCGTTATATAGTATATTTTATCTAAAAACCTCAGTTATAAGTTTTACTGTAACCATTAAATAAATAAATTAGTAAAAGTTACATAGTGTTCAATTTTAATTAATAAATTACACCAAAACCAATAAATCTAATATAAAAAGGAAACCACCATACTGCAACAAAAAGGAGAATTGGCAATCCTTGTATTTAAATAAAGACAACTATTGAGAAATAAGCAAACAACGTAATAAAAGGTAAGACTTTGACTAATAATTAATATATATACATGTTCTTATTTTCCCCATCCTCAACCTCATTCGCCGGTGTAATAGAAAAGGTCTCGGGACCTAGCGAATAACTTATCTACCCCTCATAAAGCCACGCGCATTAATAAATTGCACTAGCCGCTCGGTGCAATAACTAAAGATATTTTAACTGTCGTTCTAGCAAATAAGAGCGTAAACTCTCAGAACGTTACAGCTAAAAATAAAACTGGTGACAGTGCGGTGAGATCTATTTGCATAAAAAAAACCCGCGAATAACAAAAAAAAAAAAAAAAAATAATAATTAATAATAAATTACAATTAACAATAATCAATTATTTAATAAAACAATTATTATAGAAATTTATCTATCATACATACAAAAATTGTTATTACAAATAAATCTCTTCTTTTCTAAAAACATAGTTTAAACAAATAAGTGATTCGTACTTGTAAAATTTTAATATATTGCAATAAAACTCCGGAAAATCCCCCAGACGTCTAAGGCGCCAACATTGATCCACCCCGCAAAGTAAAAACCTTTGCATAATACTGTAATCACACAATTTCTTTTGTCTTTTACTATTACTAACTTTTATATAATAAAATAAAAATTCCCTTTTTATAAATATATATACATATAAATATATTAGGATAAAGTATCTAATTCTCATAAAATTTAGTTTTATATTACGGTATATTATTGTTGAAAATATACACACTCATACTAGGTGTCGCCACCTATTGAGAATATTTTAGTAGACAGTTGAAGAGAATCAAGTTGCATCTCGTCGTCATTCAGTTCAGTTCAAGTCCGTCTGTTAAAGTCAGAGCTTGTATTTCATTATTGTATAGAGAGATCATTTAATTAAGTTACTCTTGTATTGATTAAATAAATACTTTTCTTTTAATATAAATTGTGCTCTGCTTTTATTAATTATTTAACAGGTTATGAGCCCAGAGTGCTTTTAACTGCGCGTTTTATTTAATAAAATTGAGAAAGAGGTTTGTGTGGTTTGGAGCGTGCGTCAGTCTGTTTGGTGAATTGTTTTATTGTTCTTTATCTCCTGGTGGAAGCGTCAGAGATGGCGAGTCAAGGAACAAATGAAAAAAAGACAGAGCGAAGGACAGCAGAGGGAGAAAAAGGAGTTGACTCCGGGTAAGAATTTTACTTTATTCTCTCTCAATTCTATAAGACAGTAATGGCGTCGCAAGCACGCTTATAGAAAGAAAGAAAAGGACAGAGAATAGATAGCGTCGTGCGCTAGTCTATAGAGAGAGAGAGAGAGAGTGAGAGAGAAATAAAATAAGTCGCCATGTTGGGTAAAATGACATAATGTGTATCAGTATGACAGATTTATGCGTGCATAAGAAAATTTTGTATGCTTTGTATGTGTGTATGTATGTATATAGAATGAGAGAAGAGACCATGCACGCACAAAATAAAATTGATAGACTAAATAAACGACAACACGTAGTGAAAAAGGTTTTTTTTTTACGTATGAACGTATTATGTGTGTGTATATATATATGTGTGTGTATATATATATATATGTGTGTGTATATATATATGTATGTATAGTGAATGCACGCCAGGGATCTGAACATATTTATGACGGTATAGACGGAAATAAATGAGAACCGGTTAAAAACTAATATTTGCAAAAAGTGCCGCTTGGATTTGGTTAAATTTCGCTATGATTAAAAATAAATGTAAAAACGGACGCGTTTTTATGTTGAAATACTAAGTATGATTGCTGAAGGAAGAAAGGCATTGGCCTGACTTCTAAAAATTGAAAGATAATAATGCACACAAACATGGCGGCCGTAGGCCCAAGTCGAGTTGATGAAAAGACATCGACGCCGTGTACAATAAAAAGACCGTGAAGACGTGCGCGCGCAATTAGAAAAAGACAGAAAGACGGTGACTGCTAAAAGGCGAGAATAAACTCGCAGATATATACGTATACATATGTACGTATAACATGGTTATAGCATAATGAAAAGAGACAGTATATAAGTGTGATCGTATATGTATAGAAGCGTGCGCGTCGTTGCAATAAAAATGACAGATTAAGAAAGAGACAGAATTAGTGAAGCGAAACAAACTAAATCAAAGCGGACAAAAATAAAGTTTACGTAAATGTATACAAAAGACCGATTAAAAAAAAGAAAAAGGCAGAAAAGAACGACTTTAAGAAAAATATATTTAAGAATATTTAATTAATTGAAATTATCATTATACAGAGGAAAGAAGTTTATTGCAACTTCACAAAACATCCTCATGAGAATATGTATATGACAGTTGTTAAAAGGCAGCATTGTATTCAAAATTATGACAAATTGAATACAAATTAGATAATGAATAATGATTATTTCAAATTAAAAATTTTATTTTATTAAGCTTGAACGTACGTATATAAAAATATTTTTTAATAAATATATCCATGGTTTTAAAAATAATATTGATCGATCATAGTTGCTGCTTTCACATACATAATAATACTTGTGTTCAGTATATTGTGTATGGGAATAATAGCACATATGTATAATTATAAATATAAAAATATACATAAATAACTGGCAAATTTGATTGATTTAACATTGCTTGTGTTCGGCATGTTAGATTGATTCTCTTAAATTGTCATAAATATGAATGACCTAATATTACTTGTGTTCGGCATACTAGGTTGATTCACTTTATTTTTATAGATATATTGAGCTTGAAGGGCTTGTGTTCGGTCTATTAAGCTCATATATATATAATTAACTCTAACGTAAACTTTCTAGTTTTACTTGTGTTTGGCAAAATTATATGAATTTTATTTATATTGGTTTACTATTCCTATATAGTTGACAAGTACGTTACGAGTAAAGAATTTGACCTGGTGATAAGGACAGTCACAGAGATGAAGACAGAGTGAAGACAGATTATATATGCCCTATTGTACGACAGGTGGCCACACTATGACTGATAAGAAAGAGAGAAAAGACAGAATTAACGACAGCAATGAGACTGAGAAGACGGAGGGGCTATATAACGAGACAGAACAGAAAGTAGAATAAAGTGACGGTTTTGAAGACGGCTCTGTGAAAACTGTAGTTAAAGTAACTGCAGGAGGTCAAATAGCGACAGTTAAGGAAAGACAAAAACAAATCAAAGGTTTGACAGTAAAATTGAATGATGTATTGGAAAAATATGTATACGACGGAAAAACAGATGAAAACAAGAACGAAGACGGAGCTAAAGACAGAGAAGAGACAGATAAGCATTACAATACGACTAAAACGGCAGAAATAAAGACGGAGACAGAAAACAGAATCAATGAAATGACTGAAGCAAAATTGGCAGACCTATCTGACAAATTGGACAAGGTAATGGATAAACTCAATACAGTTAAGGCAGAAATGGCAAAGAGCAAGAGAGGCGAAGAAAAGAAGAATAGAGCAGAAAGGAGACGACGATTTGATGGCTTTGATGGTGAAGGAGAGAAGCGCCATGTGGGTCTTTGACGGCCAGGCTCTGAACACAATGAGGGAGAAATTTGAACAGGGAAAGGAGAATTACTATAGGTAATGAGTCAGAAAGAACAGATAAATCTAAAGACAGCAAAACGACATATAAGGTAAACAATGATTTTGAAAATTATACACTTAACGCAGAAGGTTCCGGGAACTCGACAGTCTTCGACGAATACTTAGGACTGGTAAATAAATTGAAAATATCGCGTTTAATACAAATAAAGGTTGATAAAAGACTTAATAAAGAAAATGACATTATTTTAGACGTTTTTAAACAATTGACAGAAATTATTAAAACCGGATTAACTAGAAAAGAAGGACCAGTAAAACGCTATTATAAATTAACGACTCAAATCACATTTGAAAACTTTGGATTATTTTATGTCTGAATTAAGTTCGCTGGACTTATTGTATGTTGTAGATAGTACTATTGTAGCAAATGAAAGTTCGTGATATTTTAATAAATAGAATAGATAAAGACTATCATGCTAGAGTTATGAAAATTAAAGATTTAGTTGAATTGTTGAACAGAATTAAAGAAATTAAAGCGAAATAATTAAATTGAAGCGAGGTAAATGTAACTTCATCTAATATTAAAAAAAAAAAAATACAACATACAGTATAATCCAGCGAAAGAAAAGGCAGTTAATTTTATAGACAGATTTGAAGAAATAGTAAGAAGTTATAATAACATGCCAAAAGTTAAATCGTTGCCTGAAGAAGACGAAAGAGATTTCTTTTATAATGCTATCATAAGCAAAGTACATCAAGTAGAAGGAATAAATTTTATGACAGAAATTGTTATGGTGAAAGGGTTATCTTATGATAAACTAAAGTTACTTATTATACAGGTTGAAAGCCATTAAACGACAGCTACGACGGTCAAATCAAGAGCGATACAGAAAGTGCGATGTTTTGAATGCGACAGTTATGGGTACTGTGCCAGCGACTGCCCACGACAGGGAAATAGCATAAAGAAGTGTTACTTTTGTCAGATATTTACCCGTGATCATGTGATCTCAACATGTCCAAAGCGTCAGGGACACTCGAGACAGAAAAACAGAAAAAGGTATGAATCAAAATATTATAATAATAAAAGTAAAGAAAGTACAGGTCGGACATCATTCACAAGTAAGATAGCTAATCTAATTAACAATGTTAATTAAATACGAGCAAAATCTGTCAATAAAAGGAGACAAGAAAATTATGTAAAATATAACAGAAGAAAATATAAAAAAATGAGGCAGTTTTAACCAATTAGAATCTAGAAATAAGAAGACTAATGAACCGAGTGCTGACAGTGATGCGACAGAACGTTTGACAAATTCAAAGTTGATTTTCAGGACATTTATTGAACAACTAGACGGAATCCAATGCGCAAATAAAGACTGCAGCGTAAATCTTAAATCTAAGGAAGAAGGAAGCGTGCAAACAAATACGACTGATGGAAAATTTATTATTTTAGACAGAATAATCTGCATGGAAAACTTAAATGAAAATTTTTCATCCTTACCAATATATAATCAGCCATATTGATTGACTGATTTTGAATCAGAAGCGACAGAAAATAATTAAAAACAAAGACAGGTTCTAGTATATGTAACGACAAGTAGAATGAATGAAGAACAGAATATTGAAGAAAATAATCAATTTAATGAAAAGCAGAGAAAATCAGACAGTCAAAGAAGAAAAATATTTAGATTGCAGACAGAAATATTTATAAATCGCATGATTTTAAAGTCAGTGAAGAATCTTAATGTGAGATTGAAAATACAAAATTAATACAAACAACTACGCTATGTTGTGACATTTTCGAATGGGCCATTCATCAGTTGATTATTTAAGAAAATTACAATTAAAATTTCCTAATATCAAAACTTTAAAACAAGCTGTATTTGATGATACGTTGAAAGACTGTGAAGTGTGTATGATTGCAAAGTTTAACAAATTGCCATTTAAGACAGTCAAGCATTGAACAATGGAACCTTTGCAAATAATGAATTCAGACACAATGGGTTTTATGTAAACTATAAGAAAGCAGAGATGTACGATTCAACGAAAAATTCGTCTACAAGGACAGATATGCAACAACTGATATACAAGACTGGAAACAAATTGATGAAAAGATTCATGGTTTGTGAATTTTGTATTAGAAGACAGAGAAAATGAAACACGAATACAAAAACCGGAGGGAGAGAAAGTCAAAAGACCAGTTAGACGACCAAGAAACGAAAATGATAAGACTGATAAAAAGTAACAAGGATTGGAGGGAGAAAAAATAAAAAAAAAATTAGTAGGACAATCGACAAAAGTTAAGAAAAATAGTGAATATGAAGTGCAAGAATCGGAGGGAGAGAAAACAAAACGACAGATTGAATTATAAATGGAAACACAAACAAGTACAGAAAATAAGATAAATGAAGAAACTTATGTTTTATTAGCAGAAATAAATAATGACCTGAGTACACACTTGGAAGCCATGAAGTCAAAAGATATAAAAAGAAAAAAAAATGGACGAAAACTATTATTGAAGAATTAAAATGTATGTATAAGAATAATGTATGAAAATAAGTTGACAGATCAATTGTAATGAATGACAGAAAAAGATCAAACATTATACATTCAAGATGGGTATTTAAAAGACAGAAGTCAGTAAAATAAGATATAAAGCCAGACTAGTAATTCATAGTTTTAAAGACAGAAATGAGTATGATATACAAGAAACATATGTACCGGTTTCACGATTACATTTAATCAGATCTATACTGGCAATGGCAAACAAATTGGATTTAGAAATATGTCAGATGGATATGAAGACAGCTTTTCTAAACGAATATTGAAACAGTGAGATATATATGAAAATACCTGAAGGGATGACTGCTTATGAAAAGATCAAACAAAACAAGATGTGTATATTGGAAAATTCTTTATACGATTTGAAAGTCAGTCTAAAATGTTAGACAGTAAAGAAATATGGGCTTACATCATTCAACAATGAGCCTTGTTTATTTACTCAGCAAGAAAAAGACGGATTTCTTATCTTGATATAGTATGCAGATGACATCCTGCTAGTTTGCAACAATGTAAAGATGCTTGAAAGAATGAAGACAAATGTAAAGAAAGAATTTAAAATGACAGAAACTGGTGAGACTAAAAGTTCTTAAGGCTCAGAAATAAAATAAGACAGAAAAAAAAAGATACTGAGCATTAAGCAAGAACAATAAACAAAATGCTAAAGAAGTTTAGTTTGGATCAATCACCCACCCAACGAACACCTATAATAATCAATTAGGTAGCCAATAGGAAGAGAAGACAGCGTGAAGAAAAGAAGAAACCAATGCAAGCAGGCCAGAAATTGCATATGAGGTAAATACTCTATGCAGACACCAAATCAACTTTACTGAAAAATGACTGGTAGAAGATTGAAAGAGTATTTGAATAATTAAGAAGAACAAAAGACTTTGAACTTAGATATAAAGGACAGAACGACTGTTTACAAGGATTTTCAGATGCAAGTTTTGACGACTGCAAAAATTCTCTTACGACCAGTAGCTTTGTGATCAAGTTTTTCGAAGACACAACATCCTGAAGAACTCACAGACAGAAATATGTTTCTATAAACGAATGCGCTCAAGAATTGATATCCTTATATCAAATTTTAAAAAAAAGATTGTTAAAACAAGAATTAGCTCCAATTCTATTATGGTGTGATAACAAGGCAGCAGAAGCAAGCGTTAAGACTGGAGGTGAAAACAAATTAAGACATATGACCGAAATAAAAGAACATTATGTAAAGGAATGTGTAACTAGAGGTTTAATTAATGTCAGTTGAATTTCCTCTAAAAGTCAGATAACTGATGTATTCACAAAACCTTTGTCATTTGAATTACATGAACGACTGACCAAACAAATATTTAACGACTGATAACATTAACTGATTATATTTCTGATATGTATTTTAGTTAAGTTATTAACAAACTTTTTCTCTATATTACAGGAACTAAATGAACGATCAGAACAGAAACAATAAGAACGAGAGAGATGTTACAACTCTTTTAATTAAAATATGTATGAGTGTGGGAGGGAGTGTTGAAAATATACACACTCATACTAGGTGTCGCCACCTATTGAGAATATTTTAGTAGACAGTTGAAGAGAATCAAGTTGCATCTCGTCGTCATTCAGTTCAGTTCAAGTCCGTCTGTTAAAGTCAGAGCTTGTATTTCATTATTGTATAGAGAGATCATTTAATTAAGTTACTCTTGTATTGATTAAATAAATACTTTTCTTTTAATATAAATTGTGCTCTGCTTTTATTAATTATTTAACAATTATAAAAACTTAAAAATATTTAATAAAATATATACATTATCTCTCTTATTAAATATTTCTTTTAAATATTAAATCCACCATTATAACGTAAAAACCTAAAATCATAAAACACGAAATTCCTAATCAATAAATTGAATTATAAAACATAAAGAAAATTTAATTATTATTAGTTAAAGAAATAGTTCTTTTTTTTCTTCTCACGAGGAAAAACTCAAGATCTATATCTTATCGAGGTAGTACAAATTGGTACAAGTAAGATAACACGCGTTCAACTATGTTCTTTTTTTTTCCCCTTTTTAATAACCGAAAATAAAAGATAAAAATATTTTATTCGTGATTTGTCTAATACTTATGAAATATATTTCTTAAAACATAACATACCGATTATTATACAACTGGCTCTCCTATCTATTTCCCTTCTACGCCCTAAATATAATATAATATATATGATTATTTGCATGAAATATACACATATAACCATACACATATATATACAAAAAAACTTACACGTAAGCATCTTGTCTCATCATCTCTCTCCCTCTTTTTAAATAAAAATAAAAAAAAAAAAAAAAAAAAATTTTTTTTTAAAAACGTTAATCACCCACACATGCTTTACGACAAATTATAAAATCTTTTTTTTTCATATATATATATATATATATATTCATATAGGCCCCATATATCATTAATATTTAATTTACAACTTACCTACAATAATTATAACATTTTCAATTTAAACCCCTTTTCCTTTTTTTTAATGAAACGTTCGAATCCCTTCTTTTTCTTAACGATTAAATTACTTAATAAAAACAACGATATAATTGCTAGATAGAAGCATACAACACAACATACATAAGAAATCTTTAAGAAAGATAAGACTCCCTTTTCTCGTACGATCAGGTATACGAACGAGATATACATATATATATACACCCACATATATATATATATGTATATATATATATATACATACATATATACCCGCATTACTTCTCCCTGCAAGCGTACTAAAACTATAAGGTGTGATTGCTAGGTGTTCCCTCCCCCACCTGTCCACATGACATTCGTTTTTTTCCTATTTTTTTCTATCGAATAGACAAATTTTTTTTTCTTTGCGTTAATCGTCAAAAATTTTGTTCTATATCGAATATTTTTCCTTACTTGAAAATAATTTTTTTTAGAAGAAAAATTATACCTTTCGCTACGACTTAGATACCCAAAAATAATACATTTTGCGCCCATTTGAAAAAAAAGAAAAAACAAAAGAGTTGCAATACAATCAACTATTTCAATAATCCACATACCAAAGAATTGAATTAAATAGCGCCGAAGGAAACTTAAAGAATACTTCGGATATATTACAAAATTTTTTTTTAACTATTCCCTACCAACCAATATAATTCGAACATTTTATTCCCATATACATATATATATATACATATATATATTAAAGGTTCCCACATTTTAAATAAATAACATCATATTTTTCTTTTAGAGAATGATATATTCATTTTAATTAATTACGTAGTATCAGTTTTTTTTTCACGTATACATAATTATTTCAATGTGTTGTTATACCGTCCTCGCAATTATTTTTATTACAACAACTTTTATTATCTTTTTCCATTACGCTATAAAATTTTCCCTTTTATTAGCATAAGGAAACAAATTGCAGTTGCAAAAAATTTTCTATTCAACCTAAGAAGAAAAAAAAGGAGAGAAAAAGGAAATTTCTTCCCTTCAAACATAAGTACCCCGTTAACGAACAAGAAATTTTTTTTTGTATAAACATAAATTGTTTTACATAATTAGTTATAAACAAAATAACGACAATAATTAATTAACCTACTACTGGTACAAATAATTTACCAATAGTAAAAATATTTGAAAGATATTGCTGGAAAGAATTATATAACATACATCCTTACATACTTATACACGCATATACGCACATATATATATATATATATATATATATATATATATATATATATATATATATAGATAGATATATACGCATCATTACGGAATTCTTGTACGAAGCACGCACACCTGAACACGCACTCAAGCTGCACGTAAAGCAAGCCCCTCCACTTAGCTTCAGTACGAACGCACTAAGAACGGCACGACACAAGCACGTTACATAGATCGGATGCCCTGCCTCAACGGACTTATGTAGTGGGGCATGAACTACTTAATGGTGACTGAGATAAGCAACCACGTGTAAAATTTTTTTTAGCTGCAAATTCTTTTTCTCTCTACTTTTAAAACACTTAGAATTATTGTAATTATAACGAAAAATCATTAAATTGTTAAATTCCTAATCGATTAATAAATAACCATTAATGATCAACTTAAATATAAAATAACTTAAGGAATCATTTTTTTTTTTTTCAATAATACGCTCGAAATAATTTTCTTATATATATATATATATTATTTTAACTAGTAATTAATTATAGAACGCCCGTGTGCGGCCGTTTACAAATTGGTTATTTTCTTTTATCTTTTCATTCGGAATTTAAGTTTTTTTTCTATTTGTCACCTTTGCTTTTAATAACATATAACAAGCTGTACGAGGAATAAAGAATATAATATAAGGAATATAATAGAGAATTTAATTTAATTATTTGCATACGTGTAAAGCACAGAACAATCAACTATACAATTTTTTTTATATAAATAATTTTGTCAATAACTGGGTTTCTACGAAATAAATGTATTACTTTAAAAACATTGAATCTTCTTTCAAATCGCTTTACCTTGATAACAAGTTATCATCTTAGAAATTTACCAACGACTAACGATTGACTCACGAAAGTTTTTTTTATATATACAACAAGGTTTTCCTTCATTATATGTAAATTATAGTTAATTTAATACTTCAATAATTAATTAACTAAAAGATTAAAAATTTTTTTTGTATTTTCCTCATTATCCTACACCCACCTCGTCTCTAATCCTTTTTTTTCTTTTGCGTAAAACAAATATAATTGTAAATTTCTGTTTTCTTGTTTTGCTCTTAATTATATTTTTCTTTTTTTTACTAAGAAATCTCTAGCGGACTCGCGGGTATAGAGCCGGTCCCTTAAAGGTCGATCCTCTAACCCAACCTTTTTTTATTTTTTTTGCTTGCTAACCCCAACTGTAAGTTTGGCGCACACACACACTCTAACCTCTGTGTCTTATTTTTTTTTGCACATATGTTCGGGTGTTGTGACATTCTATTCCGCCATACCGACCTTGGATTAGCCTATTAAAGTCCCTTTGAGATCTCTACGTTACATTGTTTTTTTTCTCATTAAGTTATTTCTTCATTTAAGACAAATTTAATTTTTTTTCTTAATTTTCTCGCAAAATCCTTCCTTACTTCCTACTAAAATTTAGTTTTTTTTCTCTCTCTCTTACCTATAGGGCTCATCAACCGACGATCCGCTTTACTTCTCTGTTGTCACGATTAGTGGAAAAACTGTCCTAGGTTCATGCAAAACTTTTTTTGTGTGTACAACTTAGTTGCTACAGTTCATTGACGTGTTAAGGCAACCAAATATCTCTAAACTTTCTGTCGCTCCGGTTGAGGACCTCTATACTAAGGGGGAAACTGCTTTTCTCTTTTTTTTTTGGAAGTCTCCTCCTTTCCTATGCCCCGATCCCTCAATCCTCACGAGTATCGCGAAATAAGGAGGGCACTGAGTAGTCTAGGCGTACCACGCCGAGAACACAAAAGGTTTATAAAAATCATAATAAACATAGACATTTTCGGAGTTCTTAAAGAAATCAACGCGTTCTAGGTTCATTACTTAATCTTTCTTTTTCTTTTAAGAATTTTGTTCTATGACTTATACTTCTATATTTACCGGACTTACCCTTGTACTATTAGCTATCATACTATTCACAATTTGCGCGACCAAGTACACGGAGTTAGTAAGGATTCTGAAATAAACTTCGTATATATATATATATATATATATATATATATATATATATATATATATATAAAACATATACAACACTCACTCTTATAGGTATACACTAAGAACCCCCCCCCCCCTTTTTTTTTGATAACAACTTATTTTTGAACAACCTATGATTCCCCTACCATATGGCCCTCTAACAAATAATCATACTGGATTAATAATCAATAACTTCGAGGAACGGATAATTTCCTACGAAGCTTTTATAGAAGAAACTGAGAGTACCGTATATACCCAGTCTCAAATAATACATAAATTACAAAAGCACATCCACGTTTTAGAAGAAAAATATAAGGAACTAGCGCTCAATACCGAAAGAATTCGCTGTTGGGCCATCAAGAGAACTGGTAAGTTAGGAACTTGTATAAGCACAAATAAAAACGCAATAGATGAACTTGCGAAAGGAATCGAAGAATTGAAAATTTCAAAAAAATAAGCCCCCCCCCCCTTTTTTTTGTATATATATATAACCTATATGTCCGGTTTCTTAGAAGGAATCAACGAGAGACTTTACCGCTGCGAGCAGTGGGGGAAAAGATACGACGAAATTTACGAAACGCAAGAAGAAACTTTGATAGCCCTAGAGTACAAGTTAGACGTATTAAAGGCCTGCCACTACACTTGTCTCAATAGACACAAAATATTGCACCGTTGGTTAAAAACTAAACTTATCAATCTAGACACACATCAAATAATAGAGGACGCTCGAATACAAAAACTTGCAGAAAAACTCTCGCAGTTAAGACTTAAATAAAAACAATTTTTTTTTTTAGCCCCCCCCCCTATGTTTAAAATACGAGAAATTAAGGACTCTAGCATAATAGAAAAGTTACAACGACTACTAGCACCATTGGAAATCCATTCTATAACCATACACGGTACCTACCCAGACACCCCAGCAAATTGTGCGGAATTAATAAATATTGTCCGAGGAACTAATAACGTGTCTGTCTTGCAACCATACGACGAAAACGAAGTTGATCAGCGATTCTTGGACTTTATATTAAACGACAGCGAAAATCCTCAGGGAGAAGACACCGAAGAAACCTTAATTAAGTTATTGAAACCAGGTAAACCTACAGTAACCCGTGTCATCTACGCTCTAAAAGAAAATACTATAAATGAGCAGAGCCCGCGACAATTGGAAAAGGATCCTAAGGAGAAGAAAAACAACTAAAAGAGCAATCGAAAGAAAACTAGACATAATCGGCACTATAGTAACGGAAGAAATAGAACCTATTGGCACAACTGCTTTCAAGGACGTCAAGGGATCCCACGAGGCTTACGACACCCGCGAGGAATTAACAGAACCATTAATTGTAGAAGTCACACCTACAGACACGATCATCAATCCATCACCTACAGTCGAATTATTAGGCCAAGCAAAATATACCCACGAACACACGACTTGTGAGCACAAAAGTATAATTCCCTCGAAACGCCCCGACCCACTACTAAGCAGTAGTGCGACGTTCGATTCTTCAAGGACACGAATATACCAAGAAGGAGACCAAGATTATCTAGAATACCTACGAAAAGAAGCTAAGGGAAAAACCAAGACCATTCTAGAAAAACTCGAAGACTTAGTTTATTCTTTATAAAGACATGGTAATCAACGACCCAGAAATGGCTCAAGGAATCGCTAATTTGACGCATCATCAAAATATTACAGATGCATTACTCAATACTATGGGAGAATGCATGGCAGTGCAACAAGCACTGTTACACATTCCCTTATATGACGGTAAGAACATGCCTCTTAAAACTTTTCTACAAGATGTAGAAAACGGACTGAACATTTGCCCAGAAGGGATACACAACGCCTTCTTTAAGGGAGTCGTGGCCAAGCTTCGCGACACAGCAAGAGACGCAGTCAGTGGAACACGCATTAATACACTAGAAAACTTAAAAGACGCACTGAAAGAATATTTTTCCCCCAAGAAAACATATTCCCATTACTGCGCCGAAATACAAGGGATAAGGATGAGAAGAAATGAAACCGTGATTGAATACTACAGTAGAATCAAGCGTCTCATGGAGGGAGCCGTAGCTTCACTAAAGGAAAAATTTGAAGCTGCTCAAGTCCCTCATATGACTACCATGCTAGAAGGCATAGCCCTAGAATCCTTTAAAAGAGGACTGTCAGACGATCTACTGTACGCCGTCAGTGTGCAGGAACCACCAACACTGAACGCAGCATTGAAAATTGCCCAAAGAATAGAAAGAGACATGCTCTCATCTAACGAAAGAAAAGGATCACTCCACTTAGTAGAAGCAATTGATAAACCAAAGGAAACGGAAAGACAGGTACGATTTCAGGACGATCGCCAACCCTGGAGAACGCAATCACATGCGAGAACCGAACAAGGCTACAGATCTTATAACCGATCTGACTCACCAGGACGAGAAGAAAGAGGAAGGTATGAAAACGAACCTTATAGAAGGAGTATGTCACCTGCTGCCAATGAACGGAATTTCAGACCATATAACCGTACGGATTCACCAGGACGCGACGACAGAGGGAGATTCGGATATAATGCCTATGGGAGAAACAACTCTAGATCACAAAGCCCTTCTGATTATCCCGCTAGGGGAAATCCTAACTATGAAAGGAACAACTCATACACTTCTAGAAGTCAAAACGAATACAGACGAGAGCCCCGAAATTATAATATAAGGACACCCATGGCGTACCCTGAGCCTAGAATGGCTCCGCCTGTTTCCACCCAATATGTACCTCAAGGCCCTTATCAATACATGCCGATGCACCCTATACCTCCGATGCCATATCCTTATCCATACCCATACATCTCGCCATATCAGCCCCAGTATCCACCGATGAATTATCGTCCTGTAAAACAACCAGAAGCTTTAAACTCCTCGCCTGCTCGTCAGATGGACGCCCCGACGAGCAAAACCAACATAGAGCGCCCACTAGCAGTAAAATTTATAACTGCAACCGATCTACAGGAGGAACCTGCAGCAAGGAACAGGTCCAGTAATAATACTAGAAGCACCAGAACTAAGAGGAAGAACAGAATTTTTAATAGATACAGGAGCAGAAATAAATTTAATCCACGTAAGAGCCTTACAGCCCAGAACTGTCATTGCCGCTCATGAGGCAATGACCATTACAGGTATTACCACTGACTCATTTAACACAGCTGGATCCACAGAGATCACTCTGTTCGACAAACCAATAAGATTCCAAGTCGTAACTGGGAGTCTACCCATACCAGCGCCAGGAATCCTAGGAGTCGACTTTTTAAGAAATGAATCAGCCGAAATTTCCTTCCATCATAATGCACTCATAACCTCATCTCAACCGATACACCCGGTAAGATTTGTAAATTTTGAATATAGGGCACCCAAACCGACAAGGTATATTCTACAGGCTCGATCAAAGACGCCAATCACCATAAATCTGGAACCATCTGTCCTAAAGACAGGATACATTCCGCGTTTAAATACTCCCGAAAATATCTTTATCGGAGAAGCAATAGTAACCAATGACCAACATAAGTGCGTTATGATGGCGATCAACTCATACGAAGAAGATGCCGAGATAGAAATACCACCACAAGAATTACAGGCATATGAAGTATTCGAAGAATCAGAAGATTTCTTCGACAGTGAAGACTCAGAATTGGACCTTTCCGCGGACGAAAGACTTCAAAGGATCCTGGACAGTTTACGATTAGAGCATTTAAACGAAGAGGAAAAGCAACATGTCCTGCGAATAGTCGCCGACTACCCGCAGTTATTTCATCTGCCTGGAGACAAACTACCAGCCACAGACGTCCTAAAACACTGTATCCCTACAAAGGATGATGCACCTGTATTTGTCAAACAGTACAGATACCCTACCGTGCACAAAGAGGAAATACAACGCCAAGTGACAAAATTATTAAACGATGAAATAATTGAAAACTCAAAATCACCGTATAACTCGCCACTATGGATAGTACCAAAGAAGAATGATTCTAAGGGAAACAAGAGATGGCGAATGGTGATAGATTACAGAGCCCTTAACGAAAAGACAATAGGCGACGCACACCCCCTTCCAAACATTACAGAAATCTTAGATCGTCTCGGGGGAGCGAAATATTTTTCTATCTTCGATCTAGCTTCAGGATTTCATCAAATCGAAGTAAACGAAGCGGATAGGCATAAGACTGCTTTCAGTTCAGCTACTGGACATTATCATTACATAAGAATGCCGTTTGGCCTTCGCTCGGCACCCGCAACCTTCCAAAGGCTCATGAACCTAGTTTTATTAGGTCTGCAAGACTCGGAATTACTAGTTTACTTAGACGACGTCATTATCTTCGCCTCAGACCTGGTAGAACACGAGAAAAAGGTGCGACGACTCTTCAATCGACTTCTCGATGCTAAACTCTCGTTGCAACCAGATAAGTGCGAATTTTTGCGCACCGAGGTAGAATACTTAGGACATATCATCTCAGAGGAAGGAGTTAAACCAGACCCTAAAAAGACAATGGCTGTCAGGAACTTTCCGAAACCTAAAACACAAACTAACATAAGACAATTTTTGGGACTAGCTGGTTACTACCGAAGATTCATAGAAGGATTTTCAGCAAGGGCAAGACCTCTATCTGACCTTCTAAAGAAGACAGTTCCTTTTGAATGGACAGAAAAACACGAAGAGAGCTTCGAAGATTTGAAAAACGCCTTATGCAGCGCACCAGTTCTACAACACCCTAATTTTGAAAAACCATTTATACTTACCACCGACGCATCTGACTACGCCGTAGGTGCTGTGCTTAGTCAAGGAGAAATAGGTCAAGATCAACCTATAGCGTATATGTCACTAATGATGAAGCCAGCAGAAAAAAATTACACAACAACGGAAAAAGAATGTTTAGCTATAATATACGCTGTTTTACACTTTCGGCCGTACCTATACGGACGAGAATTCACACTTGTAAGCGATCACGAACCACTCAAATGGATCGATTCAGTGAAACCACCAATCCAAAGGTTAATAAGATGGCGAACTCGGCTAAGAGAATATCAATATAAATTTCTTCATAAACCGGGTCCACTCAACGTCAATGCCGATGCTTTATCCAGAAATCCGATACCAGAAGAGGCAGTAGCACTACCCACAAGCTCTTCCGCAAAACTTCAGGCTCCACTAGCCCCGAAACCTCGAGGACGACCTCCAGGTGCTAAAACTAAGCCTCCACCGTCGTTATCAACCTCAACGACTTCAGGAACAACTATAGCCGATAGAGTAAGGACTAGACATGCCAGCAAGGAGCGAGCACCCCCTCCACCTAGCACCAAGGAAAAACGTAGCAGATCAGAACCACCACCTTCACGTAGACCAGCCTTAAAACCTACGCTGGCTAAAGAAAAAGAACCAAGCCTTTCAAGGAAAAAGAATACAAATACCCGATCAGTTCAAGACACAGAAAGTAACTCTGTACCATCGACTTTTTCAACTAACGATCCAAAACCTATCCGCCCAGTCAAGTTCTCGAAAAGAGTAACATTTGAATCAATTGAGGACTCAGATTCACAAATCGAGCCCCCTGTACCTCGAAAAAGAAACAGTGGGTTTCCAAGTCTGGTGAAACAAACGCCACCTCTAACGAAACAAATCTCGTCACAGGATGAAACAACTAACAGTGAAGAGGAATCACCAATTAAAAGCACCGTAATAGAATCAGCCCCTCGAAGGAGCTCAAACTCCGACGATACATCGCTCGACGAATATTGGTGGGACGAATCATTTAATAAGAATAGACCTGTAGCTCGTTCTACTCCGGTGGAGAACGAATCGAGCAGACATAACGCCCCACCATATCTCCATGATAGACTAGGAGCTATCCCGGAAGATAACAGTACGGACGAATCTTCAACAGAGGGTGACAACGATGACGTACGATATCCCCCACCTAAGGTATCAGACACCATACCCCCGGAATTATTTTATCCCGAATTCATGAAAACACCGAATAGCGTGTTACAAATAAAATTAATAAACGAAGGATTAACACACAAACGGGATAACCTACTTCACTTCATATCAGCAGACTGCGAATTCACTACTCCAATCGCTAAATTATTAATAGACCTAAACCAATTAGACAAACATGAGATGAAGGGATTAAAGCCCAAACAGGGGCAAGTAATAGTAACACCAAGGACTAAGACATTCTTACTAAATGCAGTACTCACCAAAAGGCACTTCGAAACATTCTCAGAACAAGAACTTAGAGGAACCCTGTTGAATCTAGCAAAATGCATAAAGGAATACGAAATCAAAACCCTTCGCATCTCTAAGCAAAATAACCTAATCGATAAAATATCATTCTCAACATTTTTACAAATATTAAAAGAAGCATTAAATCACTGCGACTGTCAGATCTTCATATGTTATGGCTCAACAACTATACCTCCGGATGACATGAAAAACCGAATTATAGAAGAATACCACACCAGCATGGTGGGAGGACATAAGGGAGTCACGAAACTTACCGAAGAATTCGAGAAAAATTCTTTTGGAACGGATTAAAGGAAGACGTCACAGAATATATACGACACTGCCAGCAATGTCAAGAACTAAAACTTGTACGAGTGAAAAACAGGGAACCCATGATAATAACGGACACCCCCATAGAACCCTTCGACAAAATCTCAATAGATACAGTAGGACCACTACCTAATACATCTGAAGGAAATAGACATATATTGACGATACAGGATAATCTAACAAAATATTGCATAGCGGTGCCAATCAAAAATACCAAGGCCGAAACTATAGCAGATGCGTTAGCTAGACACGTAATAACCTTATACGGAGCCCCGCGCATCATATTATCCGATAAAGCCCCCGCACTAATAGGAAATATAATGCATGAACTGGCAAAATTATTTAAGATCAAACAGGTAACCACTTCAGGATATCACCCGCAATCCAATGGCTCACTTGAAAGTAGCCATATAGTCCTGACGGAATACATACGCCACTATATAGAAAACTATGAGGATTGGGACAAGGTCGTGCCCTTTGCCATATTCTCCTATAACACAAGTATACATGAATCAACTGGTTTCACGCCCTTTGAACTAATATTTGGTAAACCTGCAAGAACGCCTAGCTCCTTGCCCGTAGATAAGTTGGACACATACTCATCCTACATGGCTGAATTAATAAGTAAACTACACGAAACTCGAGAAATGGCAGCAAAATCGTTACTAACCTCAAAACAAAGGAATAAACAATATTACGACCGTAAGGTTAAAACACACCCATATACAATCGGTGACTTAGTATACGTATTAAAAGAACCCAGGAAAAACAAACTCGACAAAACATACAAGGGTCCTTATAAGGTAGTAGAAATTTTAGAAAAACACAACGTCGTTCTAGAAAATGACGAGGGGGCACGAATACTAAAACATATTGACAAAATCAAACCAGCTCACCAACAATAGAACGTTTTATTTCAGATGAAGGTTGCTTGGGCATTAATGATTCTGATAACCGCAACAGCGTCGAAGTCCAGCAATAATTATGTTCTACAACCTCTCATCCATAACCCAGGGATATATTATGAAAGATTACAAAACATACGATATTCAGAAACCGACTGGAAAGTACTAGTGTTCATCGACATGCAACCACTGGAATATAACGCCACTTTCATACGAAGAACGTTTCAAGGACTAAGAGATAAATGTGTACATGCCCAAGACTACCCGGAATTATGTGACACACTGGTAAAAAGAATATATTTCCTCGAAGAAGAAAATAAACTCGTAAACCAATTACACAACGACTTACTCGATTCAATGAGCGAAGTAGAGTCCCTGGAGCCTACTACGTCAAACGTCCCAGCAATAAAGAAAAGAAGTGTACCTTTCGGATTTATAGGAAGCATCAGTAGGTCATTATTCGGAACACTTTCGCAAGAAGATGGAGAAATTTATGAACAACACATCAAGGAACTATACGATAAACAGAACGAACTGGCTCGAATTGGAAAAGAGGAAGCCCATATAGTCCAACACAAAATGGCATCCATAAGCAAACAGGTAAACGAGAATAAAGAAGGCGTACAAAAAACTTATGAACTCTATCTAAAGGTTATCAAAGAATTAGACGACATAAGCAACTTATGGGATTACTTAGGCGTAATGAAACACTTCTCAGGAACTATAAATTACATAGAGACAATGTTAACACTTTGTAAAGAAACATTCAGAACTTTGCAAGAAGCAGTGAACGCCGCCAGAACAGGGCATATGCACCCCTCATTACTAACTACGGGAAACTTACAGAAAATAATACAACAAATCATAGATTTACACCCCGAATATGAATTTCCTATCCCTATAGCTCATGCTCGAATGGATAAGCTGACAGAAATAGTAACGGTACGTCTAGGATACAAAAACAAAAGGTTTTTAATAGAAATGAGGATACCCATGTTAAGTAAATTTCCGACAGAATTATACAAAATACATCCTGTGCCTATACCCCAACAACAAGACGACCACCTAATTAGTGCATTCATAATCCCACAAACGTCGTATATAGCACTCAGTCACGACAAAAGGACATACAGCCTTCTGTCAGATTTAGACCTGCAAACCTGCAAACACACCTTACACAACAAGATATGCACACGAGTAGCACCTATATATGAAACCAGTGCAAATATAGCATGTGAGTATTTACTACTGAATCAACCAAGTGATAATAATATAAATAGATGTCCCATAAGTATATCACATAGTTATAGACCTTATTGGGTACACCTTAAATCCATGGACGGATGGCTGTACTCAACACATGAAGAAAGCATACTACAAATATTATGTCCAGGACAACAGCATGAACTTGTCAAAATATCAGGAGTAGGAATACTCCAATTAAAACCCAAATGCACAGCCAGGCACGATCAAACTACACTCACAGGACTCAAAACTTTAGGAAGCTCCGAAGAATTCATATACATACCCAAGATACACTTAAATATCACACGTCTAGATGAAAAATTCTTCGAAAAACTATTGACTTTAAATGAAACCCTACCCATGCAACGATTAGGAAACAATATAGGAAACCTAGAACCAGACATGAATCTTGATGAGGTTCGATCACAATATGATAAAATAATAACGGACACGAAGGATAAGAAATTTACACACCTAGTCTCTTATAGTGCAATAAGTTTTAACGCTATAATAATAATTATTATTACTATAGCAATAATAATAGCCTGCCTAAAATACAATAAAATATATCCCCAAGGAAATAAAAATAAAACAAATACTGATCTCGACGAACATACATATAATATTTTACGACCCATCAACGTCATAGAAAACCCGCCAGAATCATACCACATTTCATCTAGATCAATTAATAGCCCACGAGCCACGCCTAGATCAAGACGTAACTCCTTCAATCCTATAGAACCCGAACTTGAAAACACCGAAGACTCGGATGCTAACTAGAAGATAACATCGATTATTCTTTTCTTTTCTAGATGAATGCATTCCGGACCATCACCTTACTAATGACATTGGTCATAGTTAACACTTTCTCAACGCAATCTCCATCAATAATATCTTTGAAGAATAACCCTGGAATTTACTTTCATAAAATCGGGTCTGTAATGTATAAAACTAACGAATGGATAGGAGTAACATACATAAATCTCAGAGAAATTACACATAATACTACTCAACTAATGCAAAATATTAAAAACATAACTTATACATGTCAAGACGACCAAGTCATTTGCCAATTACATGAGACAAAAATTAATTTAATATATAAGTACATTTCACTAGCCGATACCGAACTAAGAACAATAATGGATTTAGAAACATTCACGGATACCGAGTCATACACATCAATAGATAACGAAATTAATAGAGATGCAAGAAAATTGAGACAACTGATAGAAGAATTAGAAGTAATAAAAAACATTTCAATTTTCTCCACAGACGAAACCCTTAGAGTTCCACTAATGAAAGATATAGCTTTAACCCAACCCATATTACTCAAACTTGAAAATATATTAATCAATTATATTTACATATATAAAAAAATAAAAACAATAATCTTAAATGCCCAAATAGGAATAATCGGCGAATCGTTATTGAACCCCAAGGATGTTAACAACCTCTATCGATATCTAAACCTGGAAACAACCAACATCTTTCCCTCTCCCCGCGCATTTTCAAAAGAATTCAATAAATTAATAAAGATAAAAATCGGAAAAACAAAACACGAAATCGTGATAAAAATTACATTTGCACTGTTTGACCCAACCAGCCTCGATCTTTACCAAGCATACCCAATACCTATAAAAACAAATTTTAATAACAGCGTTATGATAATACCACATAAAGAATTCATAGCCATAAAAATTAACAGTAGTATCCATACATTCCATACAAAACAACAATTAACAGACTGTCCCCAAATATCATCCATATTATACTGCACTCAACCGGACTTATTCGTCGTAAAAGAAGATTGTGAAACTCAGTTATTATTAGACAAACCCGCCAAAGATTGCAAATTTACGGAAACATACACCAACAGAACTACGTGGGTACGAATAGAAAAAACGAACACTTGGATATTCACTACAACAAAATTAGAAAAAATAAAAATAAATTGCGATAATTCAGAATTAAATAAAATAATCGAAGGAGTCGGTATTATACAACTACAACCGCGTTGTAACGGCTTCACAACAACTGTCCATTTAAACCCTATTGTGGACAATTACAATTTTAATTATTATTTTAATTATAGCATACCGATAAAAGTAACACAGCTACAAGAACACAAACACTCAGACACCTTACACGTAACCATATCATGTTTACTAAGCTTAACAGCAATAACCATAATAATAACAATAATAATATTCATGAAAAACAGGAAAATATACAAATACATGATCGCAGCTCCCAGACAACAAAGACAAACGGAGTCCCCCACGCAAAACCGTGAATCCCACATATACGACTTCGTACACCCAATCACACCTGTTACCCAATGAACCTTTTTGATAAAATGAAACCTCACAAAAAAAAAAAAGGGGAGAGAGAAACATAATATATAATATGCATTAGATAAAAATATAAATATATAATATAAATATATAAAACATGTAAAACATTCTACCAACACACACTAACACCACAAACACCCTTGTTATTAATCAATTCTGTAGTTGTAGATGCATGCATACCACTAACCTTCCTTCCAAGTAAATATTGTAAATAACAATAATGGATATGGGAATGACGAAGAACTGGCACCGAATACAAAGGAAAACAGTACCTATGACTGACAAAAAAAAAAAAAAAAAAAAAAAAAAAAGGAGAGAAGACACGGGACATCTTATGCATGTACTAACTAACACGCATGTGTTTGGACTAATCCTCATAATTAACCTCCTCATACTAAATAAAAATCTTTTCTTCTTCCCCTTTTCTAGATGTATCCCTACACTATCATAACCTTTATCCTCTCACTCCTTATCGATACAACGGCCCAAAACTTACCATCCTACTCGATCACGCAACTAGACGATCTACCAGGGATATACTTTGAATACGTCTCTGAAGCAAAATATAAGGCCAAGGATTGGAAAATCACGACTACGTTTAATACTAAAAATATCTTACCAGATGACTTAAACATGAACCACAACATTGATCAAGTATTGAAAGAGTGTCCGATAGACCTCACGGAATGTGTCATCTTACACATTAGAGGAAGACACTTGAAAAGGAAGATAACCTCAATAAGCATCCGTGATCCAACACAAACATTCGACCAAAAATTTCAACACAAATTGGAAGAATGGACCATCGCACTTGAAGACGCAATAGAGATCTCTGCAACCACGATCCATCAAATTAAAGAGATCCTTCGGGAAGCAACAATAGGAAATGTACACCCGGCACTCCTCACCCAAGAACAAGCAAAAGGAGCAATCGAATATGGCACAATGAGGAACCCAGAATATATACTACCTCCATTAAAAACGCTCTCCAACTCTCCACCAGGACTACTCAAGACCTTAGTTTACCGAAGAGGAAGTGAATTCACCATAGAAATTAGCATCCCCATATATCACAGGGATATTCTCCAACTATACAGGAACTACGCAGTACCAATACATCAAGGAAACAACACCGCACTCCAAGTGAAACCAAAGAACGAACTTATAATAATCAAACCAGAGAACCACGATCACGCATTCTACAGCAGCAGCGATCTAGGAAATTGTACCACGTTACAAAGCACAATATATTGCGACACACCCAACATGGTCTTAAAGGCATCATGCGAGTTCCAACTACTACTCGACTTCACCGTTTCAGAGGATACTTGCGACATTCAAAATGTCCAGCTACCAGGCACAAAATGGATACAATTAGTTGAAAGCAAGGACTGGATCTTCACCACTGTTGCAACAGATAAATTAACTATCATGTGTCCAGGAAAGAAAAATGAGATAATAGACATACAAGGAGTTGGATTACTCCAGTTGAGTCCAAATTGCAATGCCAGCACAACGGACACCACCCTTCACGCCTCTAACGTAGAAGCCAAAGGAACCACAATCTACACATATACCAATAAAATAAACTTCGCACCATACTTAACCAACATACCTCAGCCGCCCTATAAAAACAATGATAACATATCGCTACAACAGTATATCATCACAATTGTGTACGCAACAATCACCACCACTCTCATTTGTATAATAGCAGCTGTTATTATATGCATCCGAAGGAAAATTTTATCGATAGAAAGGAAACAAAGAGAACCCAGGATCATTCACATGAGACATGGAATAACCCAAACGCAACGCGAGATTTCGTTCAACCTGAGTCCGGAAAATATACGGCGGAAGAACAAGAAAAAACCAAGTACAGGGTTAGATGTTAACCTTTCACGGACCGAACGTTGCCAAGCATCAGTAACATACAAGAACACAACGACCAAAGAAGACAGCATATATATAGATATGCAACCTGCCCACTCTAGCAAAACCAAACCCACGGAAGAAGAAAACTACGCCAACATACCTCAAGAAGTTACGAAGTCACCAGCAGAAACCTCATCACCAATAACCAATAACGACCGAACATAACATACTTAGGGACACATCCATCCATATCATCTAGGTTAAGAAATATGTATCTTCTTGTTTTCCTTCTCTTCCCCATTTTTGTCTTCTTTCACAATCACACACACGCGTACACTCATACCAACCATCCTCGCCACTTCAATCCTCACGAAATTAAGCCCTACTTCTTCCATACAGGTAATAAAATGCAGAAGTCGCAACAAAAACCTTCCACCACCAATCAATCAAGATTCGGAGTTAACGCACAAGACTATCCTCCATCCTACGGAATCATGCAAAGAGGAACATGTCTGATGAAACATCCGCGCTACCACGGATCAATACATTACGACGAAACAAATCAAGGGTTGCTCTGTGATCACTGTCTCGCCGTTCCAACCGAATACAAGAACAACTACAAGACCCACAAGGATTTCCATAGAATTTCTCACAAAGAAGGAATACACCCCGGTTGCCATCAATGCGATACTCAGCTGTTGTCCTACCGACCAGCCCGAGAATGCGGTGCTTGTATAAGGACAATACAAAGGGAATATCTAAAAATCAAGGATGTTGGAGGAGCCCTCGTAACGGAACCTTGGTACACAGCCAAGATAGCCACTCTATTAAATCTCAGAGGAACAACGCCCGTACAAGATCATCACGAAAAAGGGCACAAATGCAAAGTAATAAGCAACAGCACCTGCGTCGAGGGTCGAGTACCGATCTTTTACAACGCACTCAACAAGAGAGTTGTCTGTTGCACTTGCTACACCATCACGCTCCAACATAAACTGTCATATCAGTTATTCTCACACTTCCATCGGATAGCCTACACCAAGACAGAACACGATCACTGCACCTACTGCAAGGCACAACTCCTCTACCTACGACCAGCCAGGGAATGCGATGAATGTACAAAAACAGCGTTTAACCGAAAGGAGGAAATTTTGGAAAATGGTGGAACGTTTACCTAACCTACAACTTCAACCCCCCCCCCCTTTTCCTTTTTTTTCCCAATATTCACCTAACACTACGCCTTCTACATACAAAAAAAAGGGAAAAATGCAGAGATGAGGAGGAGAGGGGAAACAAAAAAAAATATCATAACACCTCATACCTTTGTAATAACATTAACTCACCCCCATAATAGATAGTATAGTAATAGTCTCACACCTTTATAACTCCATTAACCTTGCACGCTATGACTACTTAAATAAAAGGTAATTAATGATTACAATTCTTCCTCAAGGACCAATCAACATGGATTTCGCTGCCAAATTTGCACTATTAAGATCGTTCGGATTCAATCCAGATAGCTTTCCATGTCACTCAACATGGTCAAGAAGATTCCAGCCGTATGTCTGCAGCATCTGCCAGCGATCAACTCATTCAAGACCATTTATCCAATATTTGTATCATACTGGAGCAACCGACATAGTGTTAACTAACCGTCAAATCAGAGTTTTGAGTCGTCACTTCGATGAAGACGAAATGATCGAGCTCTCCCTAAATTACGACGTACTTAGCGAAACATCGGATGACGGGTACACCAGTGATGAAGACATATTGGACCTATCCGATGTTGAATCTACGGACGAAGGTGAAGAGGAAGAGAATGAAGTAGACCCTCCAGCGAGACCTCGACGAGAAGATTCGGACGGATGGCTTACGACAGACGACGAAGACATCGAACACTTAGCCGAGATCCCCGGAGACCAAAATCCGCAACAAATAGTCGAAGAGTCCAACAGACAGCCGACAGAGGCCAGCGAAGATGAAAGCAATCTGGAAAACAGAATCGAACTTGCAGTAGTTCCAACAAACCCAAGTTTACCTTCATCTATCCACCAACCAAGCCGACGAACGCCTATGGAAATATTCCTTCGACTCCGCGCACTAGCAAACCCAACTCCGAACAACCGCGCGTAAACCATCCATACTCACTATATCACCACCCAACTCACACCTTTATAACACCATTTAACATTGCATGACTGTTCACTCTCTTTCTGTAGTTCACTAACCTTTACGTTCATATTTTAAATCCCGATCACATAATATAATTTCTTATAGATGAACAACTTTGCCCGCAAGATGAACTTACTTTTGTCAATGGGATTCAAACCCGATTCCAGACCTTGCCATCCTTACCAAGAATACGAAGATGATATTCATTGTACCTACTGCAACTTACCATACAATGAAAGGCCCTTAACACGCCTAATATATCATACCGGAGACAGAGAGGTGGTAATAACACGCCGCCAAGAAAGAACGCTCCAAGAAAATTTCGACGAAAACGAAATGTATGAGATAGAGAACCACTACTCACTTCCCGAACGTCGACGCAACAGGATCGATGAAGGCTACAAAACCGAGAGTGACACCGAGGACTAATCTTGCGCCATTGTTCCATTATTTTATTATTACTTTTTTTTTTAATATAAGTCCATATTACACACCTTTATAAAGCCATACTACACACACCTTTATAAAACCATACAACATATCTTTGTAAATCATATCACCTAGTTATAGCCTCAACCATGCGTAGCCATCGCTAGAGTTCATCGGGGGCGATAAACCTTCTCGGCCAGGGAGGTGTAACATCCCAACAAATGATTCATTGTTTATCTAAATTTTTTTTTATATATATATTTTTTTCTTATTAATCATTTCATCATAGTCGCTACCTTATATTTTTTTTTATCAAGCGATGGCTTCTTTAGTTTCGGCATTCTCTTGTAAATATACCGATCCGAAATCTGATAAGGATTTGTTCGTTCGGTTAATGTCTTTTTATGACATATCATAAAAATACACAAAGACCGAAACCGAACTGTTAATCCCTAGAAGATATCGAATTGGTATATAAATGACCATAGGTCCCCGAAATCTTGCGCTATTGTATCTACTCTCAGTTCTTGAGTTTTCCTCTACCTTACGTTAGTACGTAAAATTTTACTCTGCAAGCAACTATAGAATTTTCTAAGTTTAACAAAAAAATATTTCGTTATATAGTATATTTTATCTAAAAACCTCAGTTATAAGTTTTACTGTAACCATTAAATAAATAAATTAGTAAAAGTTACATAGTGTTCAATTTTAATTAATAAATTACACCAAAACCAATAAATCTAATATAAAAAGGAAACCACCATACTGCAACAAAAAGGAGAATTGGCAATCCTTGTATTTAAATAAAGACAACTATTGAGAAATAAGCAAACAACGTAATAAAAGGTAAGACTTTGACTAATAATTAATATATATACATGTTCTTATTTTCCCCATCCTCAACCTCATTCGCCGGTGTCATAGAAAAGGTCTCGGGACCTAGCGAATAACTTATCTACCCCTCATAAAGCCACGCGCATTAATAAATTGCACTAGCCGCTCGGTGCAATAACTAAAGATATTTTAACTGTCGTTCTAGCAAATAAGAGCGTAAACTCTCAGAACGTTACAGATCTATTGTTTGTTGTCGCTAAAAAAATCTCATATAAGCATACAAATTTATTGTTTGTTGTCGCTAAAAGGAGCTTACAAATTAATTTGTTATTATTAGTGAAATAATTTTATATACTTATTTTTTATTGTTGCTAATAGAAGTTTACAAATTTAAATTTTATTGTAGTTATAAAAAGCTTACATATTTATTTTTTATTGTCATTAAAGAAGCTTGTACAGTTGTTTTGTACTTTTACTAAAAAAAAATTTAAATTATTTCAAATATTTATTTAATATGTCGTTAAATTTTATGCTGAAGAAGCGTACACTTTTTTTCATTGTCGCTAAAAAAGCTTACAAATTTATTTATTATTGTCGCTGAAGCATACAGATCTATTGGTTATTGTCGTTAAAAAAATTTCATATAAGCATACAACTTTATTGTTTATTGTCGCTAATAGAAGTTTACAAATTTAAATTTTATTGTAGTTATAAAGCTTACATATTTATTTTTCATTGTCGCTAAAAAAGCTTGTACAGTTTTTTAAATAATTTCAAATATTTATTTAATTTAATTTAATTAAAAAATTTATTTCAAATATTTACGTTAAATTTTATTGTCGCTAAAAGAAGCTTACAAATTTATATTTTATTACAAGCTTATATATATATTTTTTATTGTTGTTTAAAAAAAATAATAAATTTATTTTTTTTGTAGTAAATCAATATTATTTTATAATCAATATTAATTTATAATCAATATTATTTTAATCATCATCAATTTGTTTTTCTGTAACCTTGAAAAATAATCATTTTATAATATGAATATTGTATTAATTAATGTAAGGAAATAAAAATATTTAATTTACCTTATTTAAAATTATTTCATTTGCTAAGATAAGGTCCTCTAACTCCATGTTTTCATCATTTAATACTTTAATAAATTCCAATCTTTTTACTTTTAGTATGTATGAAATATCTGTAAAATTTTTTAAATATATAAATATACATCTATATATAAATATACATGAGTGTATATGCATATAATATATTATTGTAATTGTTTTTACTATTTTCTTCTATTTCTCCGATAATTTCTAGTTTTTTCCCTCTTTTCCAATTCACATATTCATTTTCTAATTTATTTAATAATACATCCAATTTATATTGTCCGTCCGTTAATGTTCCGATGTATTCATATTCATTTTTTTTATTTTTTTGTACAAAAGAATTTTTTAAGTATCCTTGTATTTCTAAAAAATAAAAAATTATTTATTCAAATTATTATATTTTTTTTCAATAATATTTAATTACTTATTAATCCAGGTCTTAATTTTATTTCTTCGAAATTTATTTTAATTGGTTTATTTTTCAATATGTTGTATTCCCCTAAATGAGTAATATTAGAATAATATTTTAATGTTAAGTCATATATTTGATTTCCTTTATTGTATCCTCTTACTTTTGATACATTAACATTCTCTAATAATATTTTCTGAAACATTAAAGAATGTTTAATATTAAGTTGTAATTAATAATATTGTATATTATAAAAATTTACTTCGTTTAATTTTAGATTTTTTTTAAATTTTGCAATATTTTCATCGTAAATATTGCATTGAATTCTGAATCCTTCAGAATTATTTAATATAAATTTTAAAATCCTGAAATCAGTCTGTTTTTTTGTAACAACAAAACTTGTTCTTCTGAAATTTCTTCAATATACGCAACCAGAGATCTATTATATATAATCAAAAATATTTCTATCATATATTATATTTTTGATTTTTTTAATAAAGTTTTTAATACATACGCTGATTTATCGCCTATTACAATTTTAGATTTTAAAAATTCCGTTGACGAAAACGGTATTTTTTTTCTTTTTTGGAAATATGATCTTGGTATTTATCATCGCTTTTTCTTTTTAAATTTTTTTCACTCATGTTAATTCTATAAATAAATTATTTAATAATTTAATAAATGTTAATGATAAATAAGTTGATTATACATTTCTTATAATGTATTTTTTTTTAAAGTATTATATAAATATAAAAGTAATTAAATATTATAAATAAGATATTATTTTTATATATTTATTGTATTAATTTTTTTAATGTTATTAATATATACTTTACATTTTTATGAATTTTTATGTGACGTAATAAATTATCTTTTCGATGAAATCCTTTTCCACAAATTTCGCAAATATTATTACAATTATATGCATGACTTTGTAAGTGTCTTATTAAATGTTCATTTCTTATATATTTATTTTTGCAAATAGAACATTCTAATTTTTCAGGTTTGTTATGTATTTTTAAATGTCTTATATAACCTCTTTTATATTTTATTATTGTTCCACATATATGACAAATATATATTTTTGATGAATGAAATTTCTTATTATGTTTCAATAAATGGTTATGTCTCTCAAATGATCGATTGCATTTAGTGCAAGTAAACATATTTATTGCTAAATTAATATAATAATACTTATTATATTATATATAGTGTAATTTAATATTTTTCAATATTATTAAGTTTCATTATTTATAACTTATGTACATACGAGTAAATCTTCCATACTTTAAAAATTCATGTTACTTCGTCATTACTCGTAAATATGAGTTAGCATATCTTTTCAGCAAATGTATTCTGATTTATTGAGATATCAGAAAATAATTCTGATTTAGTTTGGATTATAAGTACACATATCATTTTATGGCAAATGGGGAAAAAAAGTTTTTTGCTTCAATTTTAAATGTTACCAGGTCATGTAAAATGATAAGTTATCGCTATTAAAAAAAATGATTATTGTTCTTTTGATCTAAAATTCACACCAATGCTGCATCTATGTACATACTTTTCGGAAAACAAGATCTTGGACGTGTGCCTGTATTAAAATGTTACCGAAAATTTATGTAATTTAATTTTTTGTTGAACATATGATGTTGTAAAAAAGACTATTCAGCGATGACGTTTTAAACTATATCAAAAGGTAATATTAAGAAACACAAACAGAAATTTATTTATTAAGAATGCGTGTTTAGTGTAGATAAAGTTCTGTGTTTATTTCAAATTATAATTAAAAAACGTAATTCATCTTTGAAAATATGTTTTTATCTTCTAATATGAAACACTGAGCTTTTTCTCTACTCAACTTTTCTTTGTTGTGAATTTTGTAATTTACTATTTTATAGTATTGAATGGAATTTTTAAGTTGGTTTTGAAGTATAATTTCAAGTATTCTGAAAATCATTTAATGTTTTCTAGTTTTTAAATTTTTTGGATTATTATTAATTACCTAGTTTCATAGATGTACCTCAAAAAGACTATCCTCTAAAGTGAGTAACACGGTTTTTTTCTTTTATTATATGTTAAAATTCAGAAAAAATTTATTTAATACGTGTGTCTGTAATTTTTTTTTCTAATTTATTGTAGGTGAAATTTTAACACTATGGAGGATTTACTCATATATATATTCTCTTTTAAATATATTATGAAATGTTTTGTTGCAATATTTCTAATATATTTCAAGAAACATTTCATTAAATATTTTCGAAAGTTTTCGTGAAATTTAATTATGAATTTTGTAAAATTTAATTGCAAAATCTGTTAAATAATTTTAAAACTTTACATGAAATGTTTTTTGAAACATTACATATAAGGTTTTCATTTGTTATAATTTATGTCAAATAGACAAAAAAGCAAGGAAAAAAATTTAAAACATATTTTTTTACTATATAGTATCATTACTAATATGCTATGTATGTATATATTTACGTTTATCAATATTTTTATATAAATATATAGATAAACATAAAATGTTATAAACATTCATCAAAGTTAAAAATATTATTTTATAAACGTTTTTTCTTTATATATTGGGTAAGAATAGTTATATTTAAATCACAATTAAGAAATATTAAAAATAAAAAAAAAACTTTTTAATGTACTACGTTTTTATAATGAACCAAAAAGTATAAAATAATGTGTAATAAAATGAAAAATGAATAATGATTTGAAATAAAAAAAACGTGGGGCGCATGTTTATTATTATGTATTGTATGCACCCCACGTTTTTTTTATTTCAAATCATTATTCATTTTTCATTTTATTACACATTATTTTATACTTTTTGGTTCATTATAAAAACGTAGTACATTAAAAAGTTTTTTTTTTATTTTTAATATTATTTTATACTTTTTAGTTCAATTAAAAAACGTGGTAGATTGAAAAATTTTTTTTTATTTAAATATTATCTTATACATTTTGGTATTATTATTATTATTATTAATATTATTTATCGTGTTGTCCAACAGTGCATATTATATAGCATATATATTGTTGTCAAGGGACTAAAACGTGTTTCATCTATTTTTTTTAGAGAACACGTAATCGCATGGTGAGTTTGCCGCCATTTTGACGATAATGACGCCATTAGAAATTCAACCAAGATTTATTGTTTTATGCATTGTTAGACCATAAAATGAATAAAATACAGTCTCCAATTCTATATGTATAATAGAAAATGCTGTAATTTATGTCTCATTGCAATATATGACAAGTTAAAGAATTTTAAAAATTTTCGAAAATGGTTAGACACTAATGTTAAAAGTATATCTATATATAAAATCTTCAAATCTTCAATTTTGCCAATATCTCCGTTTATAATTAAATATATTAATATATTTTTCGGTGGGAAAATATATTTTTAATTATATTATCCAACAATGCGTGCAAAAATATAATATTGAATATATTAATATATTAATATATCAAAAAAGGATTTTTAAAATTTTCGAAGATGTTTAGACACTAATGTTAAAAGTGTATCTATATATAAAATCTTCAAATCTTTAATTTTGCCAACATCTCCGTATATGATCGAATATATTAATATATTGTTCGGTAAATATATATATTTCTTCTATAATATTGCATTGTCATCCAGTTCTGAGCTATATTTAAAATTTCAAGTCTCTAGCTCATCGGGAAGTTAGTTTACAATCGGTTGCAAAATTTGTACCGAACAGACAGACAGACAGACAGACAGACACCAAAGCGAGTTGATAAAAACGTAGTAAAAATAAAGGCTGTATTCACAGTAGCAAGGAAGTTCGGCAATTCAAAATTCCACCTGTGATAAATTAATAACGGTAAAATTTGCTCCAGTATGCTGAATCGTGGTTCATAATTATTCTTGAATCAACTATACGATACAAAATAACAATTTGATATTTTTTTATTTGTCAAGTATTTTATATACAATAAGAGTAAATACGTATAACAAGCCATATAGAGATACCGAGTAAACATTCCATTATTACACAGTAGCTTTTTTTGTGACCGTTTCATTAATTATAAAAATACTTAATATCAACCAAAGATCGTTCTAGCAAATGTAATATGCATGCGAAAAGAGCTTGCATAAATTATTCACACTCGGGAAAAATCCCGTGGTTTTAAATCCGATTGCTACAACTAAGCGTTTAAAAGATGTATCTTTGATATACTTATATTTTATACAAGTTCTCAGAAATAGCCCTAGCTTCAATCGCATTAGACGTGCATGTATGATACGATATAACCTATCTATTTACACGTGTTTTCTTGACTCGGTATAATATTATATACATAGTATGATACGACATAACCAAGCTATTTACACGTGCATTCATGATTCGGTATACGATTATATATAACCTGGTATACGCGAATCAATAGCTAGGTATAAGCTTACGGTAGAATCCTCGGTATGCATATACGTATAAATAACCAAGCTATTAACACGCGCGCACACACCTCGGCATAGTAATCTCAGTACGCGTACAAGCGCAAATAACCAAGCTATTTACATGCGCATACTCACCGCGGTATGAACAGCTCGGTACACTAGCATATTAACCACGCTAAATACACACCGCGGTATAAACAGCTTGGTATACTAGCATATCAACCACGCTAAATACACACCGCGGTATAAACAGCTCGGTATACTAGTATATTAACCGCGCTAAATATACACCGCCGTATAAACAGCTTGTTATAATAGTATATTAACCGCGCTAAATATACACCGCGTTATAAACAGCTCGGTATACTAGCATATTAACTCTGCTAAATATATACCACGATATAAATAGCTCGGTATACTAGCTTATTAACCACGCTAAATATACACCACGGTAGAAACAGCTCGGTACACTAGTATGCCACGCTATTTACCTGCGTATACATGCCTCGCTATACGAGCATACTTGTATAAAAATAGTTTGGTATACTAGCATATTAACTGCGCTAAATATACACCACGGTATAAACAGCTCGGTACAATAGTATGCCGCGCTATTTACCCGCGTATACATGCCTCGCTGTACGAGCATACGTGTATAAAAATAGCTCGGTACACTAGCATATTAACCGCACTAAATATACACCACAGTATAAATAGCTCGGTACAATAGTATTCCGCGCTATTTACCCGCGTATACATGCCTCGCTATACGAGCATAGACAACGAGGCATATGTGTATAAAAATAGCTCGGTATACTAGCATATTAACCGCGCTGAATATACACCGCGGTATAAACAGCTCGGTACAATAGTATGCCGCGCTATTTACCCGCGTATACATGCCTCGCTATACGAGCATACGTGTATAAAAATAGCTTGGTATACTAGCATATTAACCACGCTAAATACACACGACGGTATAAACAGCTCGGTACAATAGTATGCCGCGCAATTTACCCGCGTATACATGCCTCGCTATACGAGCATAGACAACGAGGCATACGTGTATAAATATAGCTCGGTATACTAGCATATTAACTGCGCTAAATATACACCTTGGTATAAACAGCTCGGTACAATAATATGCCGCGCTATTTACCCGCGTATACATGCCTCGCTATACGAGCATAGACAACGAGGTATACGTGTATAAAAACAGCTTGGTACAATAGTATGCCGCGCTATTTAGCCGCGTTTACATGCCTCGCTATACGAGCATAGACAACGAGGTATACGTGTATAAAAATAGCTCGGTATACACGTATATACACCTAGGTTAACACATATGAACGGACGAATATTACGTGTGTCACGTTAATAATTTTATACTCGTCTCAAAGTTCGTCTGCATGTGTTCCTAGATGCATCATGTATGTTCTCATATGAATGCGTGCAATCAAACTTTAATCATTATTTAAATTAAGAAAAGGAGTTAAGAAACGTTCTATTTTTTTTCCTCTGTGATAATTTATTTAGTTCCTCTGTGATAGTTTATTGTAAGAAATTAATGAGTTTTCATTTGTTTTTTAGAGGTTATGATATTGATATACACAAGTTAAATTATGTTGTAAATATACTGTATAAAGCATTATATTTCTGTTTTTTTTTCCAAATAATTGATAACATTTTTGCAATATTCAATAAATTATACTTTTATTTGAAAATATAAAATATTAAACTAATTTAATTTTAATATAGCATTAAAATGATGAAATAATTAATTGGAAAAACAAATGGATATTTTAATTGATAATTTTTTTTGTTAAATAGTGAATGAATTTTATTGAATCAATCTTCGCGACATTTAGTAAGTCAAATATTTATTTGAAAATACAAAATATTATTTGATTCAGTTACTATATGCATATTGATGTTATGAAATAAGCAATTAGAAAAACAAATATGCATTTGAATAAATAAAAAATTTTTTTAAAACAATAAATTAATTTTATTCAACCAATATTTGTGATGTTTCGTAGAATCAAATATTTATTTTAAAAAATGAAATGTTCATTTGACTATTAAAATATTTGTATTAATATAACAAAATATTTTATGTGCCGCCCGCACCTAAGGGATTTCATTGATTCAATTAAGCCTTACTTAATCCAAATAAATTTTTTTCTCAGTGTAGTATCATCTAATATTACCATTTTGTCAATTTTTTGAAAAAAAAATCAGAAATATAATGCTTTATACAGTATATATACAAAATAATTTAACTCGTGTATATCAATATCATAACTTTTAAGAAACAAATGAAAACTCATCAATTTCTTACCATAAACTATCACAGAGGAACTAAATAAATTATCACAGAGGAAAAAAAATATAGCGTTTCTTAACTCTTTTTCTTAATTAAAATAAATATTAAAGTTTGATTGCACGCATTCATATGAGAACATACATGATGCGTCTAGAAACACATGCAGACGAACTTTGAGACGAGTATAAAATTATCAACGTGACACACGTAATATACTTCCGTTCCTATGTGTTAACCTAGGTGTATATACGTGTATACCGAGCTATTTTTATACACGTATACCTCGTTGTCTATGCTCGTATAGCGAGGCATGTAAACGCGGCTAAATAGCGCGGCATACTATTGTACCAAGCTGTTTTTATACACGTATACCTCGTTGTCTATGCTCGTATAGCGAGGCATGTATACGCGGGTAAATAGCGAAGCATATCATTGTACCGAGCTGTTTATACCGAGGTGTATATTTAGCGCGGTTAATATGCTAGTATACCGAGCTATATTTATACACGTATGCCTCGTTGTCTATGCTCGTATAGCGAGGCATGTATACGCGGGTAAATTGCGCGGCATACTATTGTACCGAACTGTTTATACCGTGGTGTATATTTAGCGTGGTTAATATGCTAGTATACCGAGCTATTTTTATACACGTATGCTCGTATAGCAAGGCATGTATACGCGGGTAAATAGCGCGGCGTACTATTGTACCGAGCTGTTTATACCGCGGTGTATATTCAGCGCGGTTAATATGCTAGTATACCGAGCTATATTTATACACGTATGCCTCGTTGTCTATGCTCGTATAGCGAGGCATGTATACGCGGGTAAATTGCGCGGCATACTATTGTACCGAACTGTTTATACCGTGGTGTATATTTAGCGTGGTTAATATGCTAGTATACCGAGCTATTTTTATACACGTATGCTCGTATAGCGAGGCATGTATACGCGGGTAAATAGCGCGGCATATTATTGTACCGAGCTGTTTATACCAAGGTGTATATTTAGCGCAGTTAATATGCTAGTATACCGAGCTATATTTATACACGTATGCCTCGTTGTCTATGCTCGTATAGCGAGGCATGTATACGCGGGTAAATTGCGCGGCATACTATTGTACCGAGCTGTTTATACCGTCGTGTGTATTTAGCGTGGTTAATATGCTAGTATACCAAGCTATTTTTATACACGTATGCTCGTATAGCGAGGCATGTATACGCGGGTAAATAGCGCGGCATACTATTGTACCGAGCTGTTTATACCGCGGTGTATATTCAGCGCGGTTAATATGCTAGTATACCGAGCTATTTTTATACACATATGCCTCGTTGTCTATGCTCGTATAGCGAGGCATGTATACGCGGGTAAATAGCTCGGAATACTATTGTACCGAGCTATTTATACTGTGGTGTATATTTAGTGCGGTTAATATGCTAGTGTACCGAGCTATTTCTATACACGTATGCCCGTACAGCGAGGCATGTATACGCGGGTAAATAGCGCGGCATACTATTGTACCGAGCTGTTTATACCGTGGTGTATATTTAGCGCGGTTAATATGCTAGTATACCGAGCTATTTTTATCCAAGTATGCTCGTATAGCGAGGCATGTATACGCGGGTAAATAGCGTGGCATACTAGTGTACCGAGCTGTTTCTACCGTGGTGTATATTTAGCGTGGTTAATAAGCTAGTATACCGAGCTATTTATACCGTGGTATATATTTAGCATGGTTAATATGCTAGTATACCGAGCTGTTTATAACGCGGTGTATATTTAGCGCGGTTAATATACTAGTATAACGAGCTATTTATATGGCGGTGTATATTTAGCGCGGTTAATATACTAGTATACCGAGCTGTTTATACCGCGGTGTGTATTTAGCGTGGTTGATATGCTAGTATACCAAGCTGTTTATACCGCGGTGTGTATTTAGCGTGGTTAATATGCTAGTGTACCGAGCTGTTCATATCGCGGTGAGTATGCGCATGTAAATAGCTTGGTTATTTGCGCGTGTATGTGTACTGAGATTACTATGCCGAGGTGTGTGCGCGCGTGTTAATAGCTTGGTTATTTATACGTATATGCATACCGAGGATACTACCGTAAGCTAATACCTAGCTATTGATTCGCGTATACCAGGTTATATATAATTGTATACCGAATCATGAATGCACGTGTAAATAGCTTGGTTATGTCGTATCATACTATGTATATAATATTATACCGAGTCAAGAAAACACGTGTAAATAGATAGGTTATATCGTATCATACATGCACGTCTAATGCGATTGAAGCTAGGGCTATTTCTGAGAACTTGTATAAAATATAAGTATATCGAGGATACATCTTTTAAACGCTTAGTTGTAGCAATCGGATTTAAAACCACGGGATTTTTCCCGAGTGTGAATAATTTATGCAAGCTCTTTTCGCATGCATATTACATTTGCTAGAACGATCTTCGGTTGATATTAAGTATTTTTATAATTAATGAAACGGTCACAAAAAAAGCTACTGTGTAATAATGGAATGTTTACTCGGTATCTCTATATGGCTTGTTATACGTATTTACTCCTATTGTATATAAAATACTTGACAAATAAAAAAATATCAAATTGTTATTTTGTATCGTATAGTTGATTCAAGAATAATCATGAACCACGATTCAGCATACTGGAGCAAATTTTACCGTTATTAATTTATCACAGGTGGAATTTTGAATTACCGAACTTCCATGCTACTGTAAATACAGCCAAAATTAATTAAAATATTAAACAATGTAAATTAATTAACTGCTTATATTTTAAAAAAATGAAAATATATAAGATGTGATGTAGTTTTTAATGTAATAAAGCATATAATTAAAAATCAAGTTCAAAATATTGATATTGTTAGATGATATCAAAGAAAATATATATTTCAAAAGAATGATAAATGATAAATAATGTTTTTTGAAACATTACATATAAGGTTTTTATTTGTTATAATTTATGTCAAATAGACAAAAAACTAAGAAAAAAAAATTAAAACTTTAAAAATATAAAATTAGAATTATTAGAAGATTGGAAACAAATTACAGATGTAAGATGTATAAAAATATATTTCAAATTTTTAAATAATATAATTATTTGAAAATAAAATTCATATAGTTTTCTTAGATTTTAAGACAGTCTTTGATACATAGGGTAAGAAAAGTTACATTTAAATCCAATTTAAAAAAATAAAATTAATCAAAATATTAAACAATGTAAATTAATTAACTGCTTATATTTAAAAAAAAATGAAAATATAGAAGATGTGATTTTATTTTAATGTAATAAAGCATATTATTAAAAATCAAGTACAAAATATTGATATTGTTAGATGAGATCAAAGAAAATATATATTTCAAAAGAATGATAAATGAGATCAAAGAAAATATATATTTCAAAAGAATGATAAATGAGATCAAAGAAAATATATATTTCAAAAGAATGGTAAATGAGATCAAAGAAAATATATATTTCAAAAGAATGATAAATGATTAATAATTTTTGTTTGAAACATTACATATAAGGTTTTCATTTGTTATAATGTATGTCAAATAGACAAAAAAACATGGAACAAAATTTATAACATGTTTTTTTGCTATATAGTAGCATTAATAATATGCTATGTATTTCTATATCTATATTTATCAATGTATCAAAATATAAGTATTTTGAAATAAAATTCATATAGTTTTCTTAGATTTTAAGATTAGCTTTTTATGCATTTAGTAATAATAGTTACATTTAAATCACATTAAAATAAAATATAATTAATTAAAATATTCAACAATGTAAACTAATTAACTGCTTATATTTTTAAAAAAATGAAAATATGTAAGATGTGATATAGTTTTTAGTGTAATAAAGCATATAATTAAAAATCAATGTAAACTAATTTACTGCTTATATTTAAAAAAAAAATGAAAATATATAAGATGTGATGTAGTTTTTAATGTAATAAAGCATATAATATAATTTTATTCAAATTTTTATATTAATTTTTGTATTTTTAAGATACTAACCTTGTAATAGAAATAAATATATATGTATATATATACGTATATTTTCTTATTTGAAATATTTGAAATTCAAATATAAAAATTTAATATATAAATATCTAACTTATAGTTTTTATTTAAAATATTTTTTTTAAAGTATATGTTTTTGACGATTCTTTTACAAACTTGAAAAAAGTTAACAAAATGAATTGGTTAAAATAAAAATTCATAACTATATATTGATTGTATTTAAATGTAACTTACTTCATACAGTGATTGGTGGCTTCTTTTATAAGTGTGTATATTTATATAATAAAATAAATTAAATAGTGTATATTAAATTTTAATTTAAATTTAATTTATATTACACCTATTCTTTAATATTTTCTATTGCAAAAATTTTATTTTAAAAATAATTTATTAGACCGAGTCTAGACTTGTCAAAATTCCATTAGAGCTAGCCAATAAGGGTTCACGTCACAGGCACAAAGTTGCAAATAGATTTTCACATGGTATAAGTCTGGACTCGGCTTTTTATTCTACGTTATGAACAGGGTTACAAAAGAGGTTAAGAAAACGTGTTTTATTGTAATTTATTCTGCTTTAATAGTAATGTGAAAATATATTTAATATTATGATTAAAAAGTTTTAAAATATCAGTAACTTTTAAAATAGAAATTGTCTATTATAAATTAAAGCTTAAGTTCATTATTATGCTGTACTATTGCTTTGATTTTTAATATTAGATAACTAAATAAGTTACAATTTTGTAAATGAATTTTAACAATGTTATCTCGTTTTTGTAACTCTTTGTTACCAAGTTGAATTAATTGTTAAATTCAGAAGATTTTTTGTAAGAAATTCGGTGTGTAAATTTTATATTACTTCTTATGAATACTTCAATGGAAACCAATGACTAAAGATAAATTCAATAAACCATTATGAGTTATTTTAACACTAACACCAAGTCATGAATTAACTTTATAAATTTAAGTAAGTTCAAGAATGTGTAAATTATTGTAAATCATTTATTTACATAATATTACTTTATTTAAAAATTATTTGTTTTAAAAATTAAGAGTGTAGCAAAACGTTTAGCTAAAAGTCTTGATATAAATATTATCACACTCACTGGAAGGAAAACCAAAAGAATAATATACAATCCATCTGTTGAAGAGGTCGAGCTTATTATTTCTTATATAGGAGTTATAAATAAATTAACAGGAACTAATATTTATAAAGTGAATGGAGTTAGACATTTTGTTCTTGATGAAGCTGACACATTTTTTGATGAAACATCTCATGATATAGTTCGTTATTTTCTAAAAAAAATACCAGTACGTATATTTATTTATATGTACTAAAGTTATTAGCTGGTCAAAATGCTGTACTAAATGCAGAAACTGATGGTGGTAAAACTTATGCATTTTTAATTCCGCTTCTACATCAAATACTTCAATGGAAACCAATTACTAAAGATAAATTTAATAAACCATTAGGAGTTATTCTAATACCAATTTCAGTAAGTTTAAGAATGAGTAAATTATTATAAATCATTTATTTACATAATATTACTTTATTTGAAAAAATATTTGTTTTAAAAATTAAGAGTGCAGCAAAATGTTTAGCTAAAGGTCTTGATATATCCGCAGAAATTGATTATGGAAAAACTTATGCATTTTTATTTCCACTTATATATCCAATACTTTAATGGAAACTATTTACTAAAGATAGATTCAATAAACTATTAATAGTTATTATAACACCAAGTCATGAATTAAATTTACAAATTTCAGTAAGTTCAATCCACCAATTTAATCCACCTGTTGAAGAGGTTGATCTTATTATTTCTTCTATAGGAGTTATAAATAAATTAACAGGAATTAATTAATTTTCTAAAAAAATACTAGTACGTATATTTATTTTTATATACTCAAGTTATTAGCTGGTCAAAATGCTGTACTAAATGCAGAAACTAATGTTGGTAAAACTTATGCATTTTTAATTCCGCTTCTACATCAAATACTTCAATGGAAACCAATTACTAAAGATAAATTCAATAAACCATTAGGAGTTATTCTTAAACCAAGTCATGAATTAATTTACCAATTTCAGTAAGTTCAAGAATGAGTAAATTATTATAAATCATTTATTTAGATATTATTACTTTATTTGAAAAAATATTTGTTTTAAAAATTAAGAGTGCAGCAAAATGTTTAGCTAAAGGTCTTGATATACCCGCAGAAATTGATTATGGAAAAACTTATGCATTTTTAATTCCGCTTCTATATCAAATACTTTAATGGAAACTATTTACTAAAGATAGATTCAATAAACTATTAATAGTTATTATAACACCAAGTCATGAATTAACTTTACAAATTTCAGTAAGTTCAATCTACCAATTTAATCCACCTGTTGAAGAGGTTGATCTTATTATTTCTTCTATAAGAATTATAAATAAATTAACAGGAATTAATATTTATAAAGTGAATGAAGTTAGATACGTTGTTCTTGATGAAGCTGATACACTATTTGATAAAACATTTAATGATATAGTTTTAAATTTTCTAAAAAAAATACCAGTAAGTATATTTGTTTATATTTTAAACAATGCAAATATTTTATCTCTTAGTCTCAACCATGTACTGTTATTTAAATTTAAAAATTTTTAGCTATTCCCTACTTTTAAAACATTTAAAATATTGTTTTGTTTTTAAATTTCAAATTTTTTTTCAGGACCCAGAGAATTTTATAGATACTTCTTTAAGTATAGATAGATGCAATAAACCATTAATAGTTGTTATAACACCAAGTCATGAATTAACTTTACAAATTTCAGTAAATTCAATCTACCAATTTAATCCACCTGTTGAAGAGGTCGATCTTATTATTTCTTCTATAGGAGTTATAAATAAATTAACAGGAATTAATATTTATAAAGTGAATGAAGTTAGATATATAGTTCTTGATGAAGCTGATACACTTTTTGATAAAGCATGTGATAATATAGTTCATAATTTTCTAAAAAAAAATACCAGTAAGTATATTTGTTTGTATTTAACTTTTTTTTTATCTCTTAGTATTAACCATGTATTGTAAAAATATCAAAGATAATGGTTTAATTTATTCAACGCCAATTCAAACATAACAACATAAATAACTTTAAATTGTGCAATATGTTCTTAACTATGATGCTATTGTGTATATATATATGTATAGAATATTTTTCATTAGTCTTTTGTTTTTATTTCTGTTTTGCTTATCATATAACATTGAATGAGAGGTTAAAATTCATTTTTAATCAGTTGTATTAGTAAAGATGTCCTTTTTAAAAAAATTTTTTTCAAATCCGCAAATACAAGAAAGTCCGGACTATCAAATGTTAAAAGAAGAGATTCAAATATTAAAAAAAGAAAATGCTACACTGAAAAAAGAATTAAATATATTACGAAAAGAAAAAAAAACTAAAGAAGATGAAATTCTCCAAATTTTACCAAATACTCAAACAGGTAAGAATAATTATTATAAAATTCAAATAAAATTAATTATAACAATAAATTAATTTTATTTGAATTTTGAAAAAGAATTTAAATACATAATTTTAATAAATGCAGAAATCCATGATACTGTTGAAAATGGATCAAGTAAAGATATTTACTATCAATGTAATGATGATACCAACGAAATAGGCGAAAATAATCTTCAAAGAAAAACAAATAACAACATAAACAAAAAATTAGAATCTTTAACAGAAATTGAAAGCCCGGATGCAATAAGAGCATTTACGCTCGGAGCGCGCAAAACTGAAGTCACTTGGTAGTAAAAACTTCATTTTCTTCAAATAAATTTCAAAAAATTTGACGTTGTAAAACTCATCATGCCGCATCTTTTTTATATTAACAGTTTTTTAATAAAATTTTTATTTTTCAAGAAAAAAATTAAAAACAAGAAAATTTTTTACATTAAATTTCAATACTTTTTTAAACTTAAATCGTTGTAATTCGAGTAAATATTAACGGATTACGCTGAAATTTGAAATATATTTTCTAAATATCATAGCGAAACTTATGATGATTATAAAAAATGTTAATTCTCAAATTGTTAGTCGCAATTGTTTATTAATTAATACAAATTACAAATTGTGCGTTTTTAATGTACTCGAGAAAAAAGTATCAAGGGAACTTTCAAGTACAAGAAACTTGTAGCGAGAAAGTTCTTGGTTTTTGTATAAAGAAGATTTGTGGAAAGTTTCAAATCGATAGATAAATAATTAAAAAAGATATAACGACATTTGCAAGTAGAGCGTATGCGGTCGAGCGCTGCAGTTTTCTTATAAGTTAGATTCTCAGTGAATATTACGTCAACTGAATGACTCTTTGTAATATTATTTGGAAAAAGCAATAATACAAATATAACAATATGATATTTATTAAAAGTAAATAAATATATAAATAAACAAACAAATAAATACATAAACAAAAATCTGTAATGTAATTATTTAATAAAATAATTACATTACAGATTTTTGTTTAATACTGATTTTTTAATTGTTTCAAAGGATTTCTTTTTTATTTTGTCTGTTAAAACTTTTTTTCTTTCGCATTAGTAATATGAGTTTTCTAAAATACAAAATGTCATATTTTTAAACAATATAATGTTGGGATTTATATTTATAAAAGTAAATATATATGCGTGTGTACGTTCACTCTTCTTCTATATAAACATTATTATGAATTTTGTTCGTATATATATATATATATATATATATATATATATATATATATATATATATATATATATATATACTAGGGGTTCCCCTGCTCGCTTCTGCTCGCAAACCCCCATTGTCAATATCAATTATCAAATCAATATCAATTTCCAAGAGAACGTTCTTAAATTAGATAACAATTAATTAAATTAGCTAACAATTAACTACCTTTCAGCTATCTCTCAGCTAACTTTCAGCTGAATTTTATCTGAATTTCAGCCAACTTTTAGCTAACTTTCAGCTAAATTTTATCTGAATTTCAGCTATCTCTCAGCTAACTTTTAGCTAAATTTTATCTGAATTTCAGCTATCTCTCAGCTAAATTTCAACTAAATTTTATCTAAATTTCAGCTAACTTTTAGCTAACTTTCAGCTAAATTTTAGCTGAATTTCAGCTAACTGAGGGCACATAAAATTTTTATACACGGCGGCGGCGGCGGCGGCGGCGTAGGCGATATATCTTTATTATATAGATATATATATATATATATATATATATATATATATATATATATATATATATATATATACACGATTTAGGCAAGTGCTGTGGTCTTAACATATAGGAATATTTTGCTACCAGTCTTCTTTTGTTTAACGTTTAGACTTGTGAAATTGTACACCATGGGGAATAATGGAATCAAACAACGATAAAAAAAGAACAAGAAATGATACATCGTTCTTTTCCGACCGTTTTTTGATTCCATTATAAGTATAAAATAATTTTCATTCCCCGTAATGAACAATTTTACAAGTCTAGTCGTTATACAAAAGTAGACTGGTAGCCAAATACTCCTAAAAGTGAACGTACATACGCATATATGTTTACTTTTATAAATATAAATCCCAACATTATATTGTTTAAAAATATGACATTTTGTATTTTAGAAAACTCATATTACTAATGCGAAAGAAAAAAAGTTTTAACAGACAAAATAAAAAAGAAATCCTTTGAAACAATCAAAAAATCAGTATTAAACAAAAATCTGTAATGTAATTATTTTATTAAATAATTACATTACAGATTTTGGTTTATGTATTTATTTGTTTGTTTATTTATATATTTATTTACTTTTAATAAATATCATATTGTTATATTTGTATTATTGCTTTTTCCAAATAATATTACCAAGAGTCATTCAGTTGACGTAATATTCACTGAGAATCTAACTTATAAGAAAACTGCAGCGCTCGACCGCATACGCTCTACTTGTAAATGTCGTTATATCTTTTTTAATTATTTATTTATCGATTTGAAACTTTCCACAAATCTTCTTTATACAAAAACCAAGAACTTTCTCGCTACAAGTTTCTTGTACTTGAAAGTTCCCTTGATACTTTTTTCTCGAGTACATTAAAAACGCACAATTTGTAATTTGTATTAATTAATAAACAATTGCGACTAACAATTTGAGAATTAACATTTTTTATAATCATCATAAGTTTCGCTATGATATTTTGAAAATATATTTCAAATTTCAGCGTAATCGGTTAATATTTACTCGAATTACAACGATTTAAGTTTAAAAAAGTATTGAAATTTAATGTAAAAAATTTTCTTGTTTTTAATTTTTTTCTTGAAAAATAAAAATTTTATTAAAAAACTGTTAATATAAAAAAGATGCGGCATGATGAGTTTTACAACGTCAAATTTTTTGAAATTTATTTGAAGAAAATGAAATTTTTACTACCAAGTGACTTCAGTTTTGCGCGCTCCGAGCGTAAATGCTCTTATTGCATCCGGGCCTTCAATTAATGATCTAGAAAACATAGAAAAAACTACAAACAGTCAACAAAAATCAATAACAAAATATGATGATAAAACAGAAAAAGTCATTCGTAAAAGAGGTTGTGCAAGCGGACAGTCAAAAAGAAGGTTTAGAGAAATATATTTTAATCGAAGATTTAATGCAACAAATAAATTTAGATCATCGAATCAATTTTACAATAGAGAAGACAAAAAAACTCAAAAAATATTTTATGTTTATTAATTATTATCATTATAATATTTTGTTTTTGTTAAGAAAGTTGTTCATTAGTTACATTATGACATAAATTTCTTCAAAATTATAATTTTAAAATTCTCTATTTTAAATTAAAAACGGTGAATCATTTTAAAATTTTTAACCTTATTTATGATATTTTTGAATTGTAATAAAAATTTCAAAGTATTGAGCATAATATAATGAGTTTTTTTATGTAACTGGTGAACAATTATCTTAATTATAAATGTAGTTTAAAAATTGTTGTAACAAATTGTAATTTGTATTTATAATAATAAAAGTTATTCAAAAATAAATAAATTGAAATTATTTCAATTTTAAATTTAACTTGATTGTATTTTTAAACTTAAAATATTAAAGTTTAAAATTAAAAAAGCTATTATAGCTTTATTCCTAAGAATACTGAATACAGAACATTTTGTAAGAATTTTGTATATAAATAGTTATATAGATATATATTGCATGAAGTAGGTATCATATAAAAAAATGAATATATAGTTAAATGTAAATTTTAACTGATGCATTTTTTAATTATTTCTCAAAAAGTTTCTTTATAACTTATTATAAAAAATAAATTTTTTTATAAAGTTTAAATAAAAGAAATATTGACCCTGGTAGAAAAAAGCCTGGATTTACGGTGTCATTATGGTGTATTTTATGGTTTGCAACCATAATATGGCCACAAACCCAGTCTTATTTCGACGGAATATAGCCAGCTTATGGACTTGACAAGGCTACAAACCCAGTCTTATTTTGACGGAATATGGTCAGCTTATGGACTTGACAAGGAATACAAATTTATAATTTTGAAAAGATAATTAAAATTTTGGAATAATAATTAAGGAAATTATAATTTAGAATTATCAGAAAATGATTCATTTTAATAAATTATCATCATATATTATTCATTTTTATAAACTATTTATTTTTATAATTAACAATAACACATTAAAGTTTCATTTATAAAGTTATAGTTAATGGTCTGACATTATTTACAATTAATAACAATTACTTGTTAGTATATCACTCGAATAGACAAAGGTTATAATGAACAATACAAACTTTATAGGTTATGATTTATTTTAAAAATAAATTTAGTGTTCATATAAATTAATGAGATATTAGTATTATTTAATATTAATTGTAGTTACACTCATATAAAATATCAATTAATTAAGAACTTAAGGTATCAAGCCCAAATTCAAGCCTAAAATAAAAATTAAATTTAAATGTCATAATAATTTTTTTATAATAATATTATTTAAAAAAAGTTTTTTTACCTTAGATATATAAAATATAAGACTTTGGCCCATGAATAATTTTAAATAATCTCATGAAATGATTAAAATTCTTTCTTTTATTCGAACACTTGATTTTGGTGGTCACTGCAAGCTTCCTCAGCCAATTTTCAACGAATTGACTTCAAAATTTCCAGAGATCTTTAATTAATATGTATTCACAAAATAACACTTTTATTTAAAAGAAAAAGAAAAAGAATTTAAAAGTTTGTCGAACAATTGGTTAAAAATTAACTGAGAAAGCTTACGACAACCACCAAATTGAAGAAATCACATTTTTGACTAATCAAATGGATTTTAAGCATTGAATGAGATATTTTAAAATTATTCATAGACTTTGTAAATAAATTTAGAATATTCTGTCTATTATAATATCAATACAGATCCATGTAATGTAGGTTGTATTGTAATTTCATTTTAAAGGAGTTGGTGGCAAGTTTAATTTTTGGTCTAGCGACAACTAAAATATTTAATAATACACATGTTAGAATATTCTTTTTAAAATTATGGCACTCAAAGTTCTAAAATTTTGCAAATAATTTTAAAATGTCCTACTGTAACATAATGTCAATGCAAATCAATGTAATCTAGGTTGTATAATAAAACATAACATTGAATTCTATAGTTTGAAAAGAAGTATAGTCTGGTACGTATAATATGAAAGGACTCATCATAGACTAAATCAAATATAAAACTGCTTACCAACTTTTTAAATCAAAACAACAGTACAATATAAATTACATTCATATGAATTGATACCATGTTCGAGGAAGATATTTTAAAGCAAAATACAGAGTATCATAGCTTTAAGTACTATAGTTAAAAAAAAATCTAACAAGTACCACATGAAACATTTCATTCGACATGGACTAAAAATGAAACTGGCCATAAAGTTGTTTAAAGTGATATTATAATTTCGTTTTCACTTATTTGTTTTTAAAATTATAGCATTTACAATCATGAAATTTTGTAAATAACTTTAGAATGTTTTGTCTAGCATAATATCGATATAAATCCATATATTGGGAATTGTATTGTAATTTCACTTTGAAAAAATTGGTGTTAAGTTTCATTTTTGGTTTAGTTACAAACAAAATATTTCATAATACACATATTCGTTTTGAAAGTCTGGTACTCAAAGTTCTAAAATTTTGCAAATAATTTTAAAGTGTCCTGCTATAACATAATGTTAATGCAAATCAATTAGTTTTATTATATAACATAATATTGAGTTTTTCAACTAACTAACAAAACTTAAGAACTACATTAGCGCGTCTATTTTTAAAGATTAGGGTTAGGTTAAGATGTCGAATATAAAGTCATATCAGAAAATTAGGTTATAATAAAAAAAAATTCATTTGTAATTAAAATCTGAAGAATAGTGAATAAAAAATAATAGAGAAGAATAGAGAAAGTTCACAATTAAAGTTAAACTTGTTATACTATAAATATAAGTTTATTATAGTAGTGCGCACAAATCATACATTAGAATAAGTCCATATTATGGCCAACTTATGGTGAAATTTGACAGTGTAATTACACCGCACAAATATGGCCATATGTTGGTGGACACGCCATAATTTATGCTAAACTTTCTACCGGGGGATTATTTATAATATTTTAAATTTCAATATTTGAATATTTAAAAGAAAAATTATAGATATATATATACATAATAATTTAATTTCAAAATAAAGGTTAGTGAAGTTTATTTACCATATACAAAAAATATTTTTTAATTAATTTTAGTTAAAATAAATATTTCATATATATGTATCATTGAAAATTTAAAATAAAATTATAAATTTATGTACACAGAAAGAAATTTCGTCTTTGAAATCTCCGTATTTAGAATTTATTTATTAGATGAAAGAAAAAACATGATATTTCGCATTATTTTAATTCCTAAAAGTATAAAACAAATTCTAATAATCTTAGGATATACGCAAAATGAAATTGAACTTGATATTATTCGAAATTCGTATTTATGGAATTCACGGATCATCGTAATAGCATAAACGCACGATCAAGCTTTTTAAATTCGGCTCTGGGCGTCTCAGATCCTGAGTCGAGATTTTTGATTTCTGTAGTATTCTTGAATACGTGACTTCTATAATAGCGATTAAATAAGTACAGGTATTAGAGCAAGTTGTTTGGAATAAGTGTACAAAAATTCATGATATTTATGATTATAGTAATTTTATTTTATAATTATTCATTCTTTTTACTTTTAGTAAACTAAACTTCTAAATAATATAATTCTTTTTAAATAAATAAAAGTTTTATTTTACTGCTATTGTCATTGATAAAATAAATTTATTTTTTTAGACATATTAGTGATTTTTATATTTTTTTTCTTAAACACGTGATGTAAATAATATATCTAAGTTATAAATTTTTTATTTGAAGTACATAAAGTGTTATTATAAAATTTATATTTACACTTTTCAAGTTTCAATTATATTACATGATGTACTTCTATATAAATTAAATGAAATAAATATTTTAATTTTTTTTGATTATACACTGTTAGGAAAAACATAAATAATTTTACGTTATTTTTTGTACGATTCTATAAAAATTATAAATTTTACTATAATTTAATTATACAATTGCATGAAATTTAAAAGAAAAATTTCAGTGATTCACTCAAAACAAAATTCTATTATTTTTAACAATTTAAATTTCGTTCATAAACAGTAATAAACATGCAGACGCTTGAAGCGTCGCCACTCTACTCTCGGGGTAATCAAATACTATAAACTGCGTATAGCAGGATCTTATATCTCGATGTCTGAGACGTCCAACACGAAATTAATTTTTGCTCAGCTTCGTATTAAGAGTTTTCAAGCTTTTCTAGGATTATCATCATTCGATATACGATAGAATTAAGTAGATTTTAGAATATATGATTTACGATTATCTTCGTTTTGCAAATTTTCGCGAAATTTTTTATCAAAATGTTATATATAACTTTATCGCAAAAATTTATGAAACTTTACTAAAAATTTATACACAAGACACGTTAAAGTTTTTATAATATTGTCTAAAAACTGTATAGTAAGCTATTAATAAATTGTGAAAATTTTTCATTATCCCATATGAAAATAATTTTTGTGAGAAATTGTTAATAATTATAGTTATTAACAGTTATTCATATTTTATCACATTTTTACTCAATTATTAATAGTTTTTCACAGAAATTATTTCCATATGGGATAATCTTAGAAAAACTTTTTATAATAATCTTGTATTTTTCATTAAAACATTATCATATTACACGTATTAACTTCGCTATAAAATTAATAGAACTTTAATGAAAGACTTGTATAATACATGAAGATTACGATGTATTATAAATATTTTTTAACAAAAATATTGTTGAAAAATATTTTGTGTTATGAAATAACTTATTATTATTAATTTTATTAATTTATTTCTATGTATTTCTTTTATATTTTTTAAAATAGAATGCAATCTATCTTCTGAATTTACACAAAAAGCAGTTTAAAAAAAATTATACATATTTTCTAAAAGAAGAATAAAAAAAATTTTTAAGAAGAAAAAACAATAGGTATGTGATTAAATAAAAGCATATATATTTATTTTTTATATATTTTAAATATCATGTCAAATAGTATAAAAATAGAAACTATTGGTGATGGAAATTGTTTATTTCGTTGTTTTTCTTTTTTTTTATATAATAATCAAAATTATCATAATGTAACAAGAAAAATTGTCGTAAATAATATTATTGATAATTGGAATCGCTATGAATCTTTTATTATAGGAAGAATATATAATGAAATTGAAATTAAAAACATGGATTGTTATAAACAATTAATGTCAAAATGTGGAGAATATGGAACAGATACTGAAATATATAGTTTCTGTGAAATTTATAATGTATTTATTACAGTTTGTTTTAATAATTGTAATATTATTCATTATTTTGGTAACAATGAAAGTATATGGAAATTAAAACTATTATTTAGTAGAAATTATGATGATGGTCATTATGATATAATTGATTTATATAATACTAATTTTAAATTAGAACAAAATGAAATAAAAAATGTAAACAATTATAAAAAACGTAAATTTTTATGTAACAAAGAAATTAGTCCATGTAAAAAAATAAAAATTACAAATCATGAAAATAGTAATGTAACTATAGAAAATAATACTAATAAAAAAATTATAAACAATAAAAATATATTAAAAAGAAAAAATGAAGAAAAAAATCTTATAAGTAAGAAGATCAAAATAATTAAATCGACAGATAGAAATAATAACTAAAAAAAATGATTATATATCTGATTTTGGTGAAATTGATTTTAAATGTTCCTACTGTTCTGCAGTATTTTGGAAAGAAGAAAAAAAAAATTTACTTGTCGCAAAGGAAAAATTAAATTATCACCTTTGAGTTTATATAATAATAAATTAAAAGAATTAATCTTATATAATAATGTTTTTAGACATTTAATTAGGTATTATAATAACCTATTTTGTTTTGCTACTTTTAGTGCTAATATAATTTATGAAAAACAAAAAGCAATTTATAATTTGAAACTTCAAGGTCAAGTACATCATTATGTTCCTAAAACTTTAATACCAAATAATAATCAAGAACCTTGTTGTGGTCAATTTTATATTTATGATGATAATACTGCGATTGAAAAAAAATTAAAAACTAATAAAAATTTAATAAAAGATCATTTGGATTTATTAACAAAAGTATTTAATAGTAATCCTTATGCTAAATATTATAAACATTTACATCAATTAACAAACTTAGAGAATTCACCAAATTATAAATTATATTTTATCAGAAAAAATGATAAACACAAGCATCGTTATAATAAACCTCTAACATCTGAATGTGGTGCTATAATAGTATCACAATCTGCAATTTCAGAAGATTATGATTTATGCATTTATCCTAAAAATACAATAGAAAATGAACCAAAACATGTTTATTTAAGTAAATTATCTCAACATGTAGATCCGTTAGTTTTTCCAATTCTTTTTCCATCTGGGGACTTAGGTTGGAGTATTGGTCATACTCAAAGTCCTAAATCTTTAGAAAATTTAACGATGTTACAACATTATTCATATAGATTGGCTTATAGGCCAGATTCTATTAATTTTAATCCTTTACTATATTGTGGACGATTAACGCAACAATATTTTCTACATGTTGCAATTCAAATTGAAAATAATAGAATGAATTTTCTAAGAAATAATCAAAGACAATTGAGAATTGAATGTTATCAAGGCTTATTAGACCATGTATTAAATAGCGCTTGTAATATATCAAATAATTTTGAGAAAAAAGAAAAAATAGGTAATCTATTTATATTGCCATCAACTTATATAGGAAGTCCTAGATATATGCAACAACATTATCAAGATGCAATGGCCATTTATAGAGAGGTTGGTAGACCTGATATTTTTATTACTATGACTTGTAATCCAAGGTGGAAAGAATTAAAAAGAGTTTTAAAAAAATTTCCAGCAGGTACTACTCCTAATGATATTCCTAATATAACAGTTAAATTATTTTATACTAAATTCAATAAATTACTTGATGATATCGTTAAAAAAAATATTTTTGGTAAAGTTATTGCTTATGTATACACAATTGAATTTCAAAAAAGAGGTTTACCATATGCTCATATTCTTATAACGTTACACTCTGATGATAAATTAATAACTCAAGAAAAAATAGATAAATATGTTTCAGCTGAAATTCCAAATAGTGATGACAAGGAATTACAAAAATTAGTAATTAAACACATGTTGCATGGACCACATAACAATAATTCACTATGTTACGATAAAAATAAAAATACTTGTACAAAAAAATATCCAAAAAATTTTGTTAATAATACTATTATTCAAAAAATGGATTTCCGGAATATAAACGAATAAATAATTCACACGAAAATCATTATTATAAAATTAAAAATAATAAACAAATTATTCCTGTAGATAATTCAATGGTTGTACCTTACAATAGTTATTTACTCAGAAAATATAAGTGTCATATAAATTTTGAAATATGTGCCACTATACACAGTATAAAATATGTTTATAATTATATTCATAAAGGTGGAGATAAAGCTTTTTGTAAAATAAAAAAAAATGATGATAAAGATGAAAAAGAGACTTATGATGAAATTACACAATTTATAGATGGAAGATATATGAGTCCTATGGAAGCAGCTTGGAGATTATCTGAATTTCCGATATGTGGAAGAAGTCATACAGTTGTTAGATTAGCTGTTCATACGGAAAATCAGCAAAAAATTATATTCGAAGAAAATAAAGAATCAAAAGCTTTAGACAAATGGAAAACAACATTAACTGCATGGTTTAATCTTAATATTAAAGATGAGTTTGCAAAACAAATAAAATACAGTAATATACCTAAATATTACGTATTCAATAACAATAAATGTTGGATCAAACGTACTCGTGATAAAAAACATTTTACTATTGGAAGATTAAATATTGTGTCTCCTAAAGATACTGAAAGATTCCATTTAAAATTAATTTTAAATCGTGTTAAAGGCATAACTTCATTTACAGAATTAAGAACTTTCGAAAACATAACGTATAATACTTTTAAAGAAACAGCAGTTGCAATGGGGCTAATAGAAAGTTCTTCGCAAATACTTGATATATTTTCTGAAGTTTGTACCATTATGCTACCGAGTCAGTTGCGTCAATATTTTGCATGGTTACTTTTATCAGAAAATATTCAAGGTAATGAAATATGGAGTAAATTTAAAGAATATTTTAGTGAAGATTTTGAAGATGATAAAGAAAATAAAGCATTAAATGAAATTAATAAAATATATATATAGATATACATACTGTTATTTAGTGGTTTTCACAGGGTTTTAATGTATCCACCACACTTTTATTATGTAAATACATAAACAAATATTCATGTATATATATATATATATATATATATATATATATATATATATATATATATATATATATATATATATATATTTTCGAAAGAACAAAAGATTTATTTATTTTAATTTGTTATTTTAATTTGAATTTTTAAAAAGGACTCAATAAGCATCTCAATTGAACCAAACTGAATCGCTTAACTTTCAGTCTTCTGCTTTTTTTATTTGTTTATTATTTATTTATTGTAATTAAAATTTTTCTTTCAAACTCGATCACTCCGGTTAGCCTCTAAAAAATATGTATGTAACGTCGAGAAATAAATTAAATTAATAATTTATTAATCGTCGCTGCACACGCGTAAATTCCTTTATGCAGCGTCCTACTTAGTTGGTGATCTTCGAGTTTGACCGCGTGTTTTCTAGCGCGGGGTGAGAGTCAGACTTTGGTTTCCCTTGAGATGCGGAGACCTATATCAAGTCACTTTCTACGTCGCGATTTAATTGAAAATTTTATATTTATTTTAATACTTGAAATCCCTAGCCAAGTAAAGCAACATGTCTCTATCGCTCTACTTATATAATATTTTCAGGTACCCAAAATTGGAATATCCCTTAATGATTGTTTGCATAGCTGAAATATTTTACTCTATTTTATCTAAGTGGTACAATAATTACTTGTTTCAAAAGAAAATGAGTTCACACCGAAACATATACAGATCGGACAAAATAATAATCTTTTGGTAAAATATAAAATTGAAAAATAATGATTTAAAAATAATTATCAGAAAAATAAAGTGTTGGTCTTATAGGAAAACAAATTGAGAGTAATTTAGAAAAGAAATTTGCGTAAAAAGATATTAATAAATATGGAATTTTGGTTTAAAAGAAGTCGGCAAAATTGCCCGACGTTACACATCGATTTTACAAAGGTGTCGACGCTCGTTTAAATACATATGTTTTTGCATGGGTTTTTTCAAAGCAGAAAAGACAGTAATACACTTTAGAAAAAATTCGGGGATATGTCATATCCATAAAACAGTAAATGTTTAAGTTGAGAAAAACCACCGTAATCTTTATTTGAACATTTTGCTTAGGAAAAGAGACCCTTTTTTATGGCTTTACAACAGTTATGTTCTGACGGTAAAAATTTGTGAATTTGAATATTTGCAACTTTGTGTTTATAATTAAAAATAGAATATAAGAATAAATTTCCTTTGAATTAAATTTACATTTATGCTTCATAAAATGTCAAAAAATATTATTTACATTACAGCAATAATACAACATTGGAAACAGATTGTACGAGCCCGTACAAATACTATTGCGAAAGGATTTGAGCTCAGCTTTCATTTGAAAAAAGTTTCAAGCTTTTAGCTATTAATGCTAAGGAACTATATGCGTTTAAAAACCTAGTAACTTTTTTTAGTGATTCTCTTTAATTGCCCATAACTAGGGAAATATTGAGCATTGGTGTCTAAAATTCTGTTTCCTTTCATATTTTGACATTTGAAAACTTATCCCAAAGTTTGAGCAAAATCTGTAGTCGGGAGTTGTGATACTCTCCTAGTTAGTCTTCTACATAATGGAAAAAAATTGTAATTTTAACACACATAAGTGTTTCAGATGGAACACAAATTTCTTTGTGTTAAAATTCACAATCTTTTTTTGTGTAATTTTCGAAGTTAAAATTTTAACATAAAAATTCATGAATAATACAAAATTTTGAATGATAAAATTTGTAAATTTTACAAATTTATTTGTGTTAAAATATAATTATAAAAATTATTACATATTAAATAATGACTTTCTTGTATTTCTTTCTGTTAATATATTTAAAAAAGAGAGAGAGATAAAGATATTGTAAAATCAATCTTGTTATGTGCATGTATGGACGGGAATATATAAGAATTATAAAATTTCAATTCATTAACAAGATGATTGATTTTATTTGTAACTTGAGCAATGAAGGAGATGACTGTAATTACTTTTACAAAAATTTAATGCTATTAATAAAAAAAGCACAAAAATCACATATAACAATAAGTAAAGCTTTATTTCCTAATTGTACTGACAATTCAAGTTCGATTCACAAATAACTTCCTTTATGATAATTTTCTTTCTTAATTATATTACACGCTGAATAATTTTATTTTATTATGTTAATCTATTTTATGGCTGATTCCATTTCAAATCGAACAGCCTGTATACACTCAAGTTACCAATTACTACACCGATAGAGTATGTTATTCTACTCTAAAAATAAGGAAACACGTATTTTTTTTTTTTTTTGCTGAAATATCAAAATTGCATAAGATATGCACATTTGAAAATTGCATACAAAAACTAAATGTTCAAACTGAAAAAGTTGACAATAACTTTAGAGGGCTATCGTTTTACCGATTTTCAATGAATTTTGGTAATCCTTTTTTTGTTTTATTCTGTTTTGAGCCCTCTTCAATTCAATGCAAAAAATTAAAAAAAAAAAAAACTAAAAAATGACTAAGATATATGCATTTAACCAAAAAATGCACTTTTTATGCACATGCATTTTTCTCAAAAAGACCATTTTTGTTTTTGCTGAAATTTTTTTGGCAAATAGAGGACTAAATTACTTATCTAATGGTACCTGTTTGATCCCGTACTTTTCTGTTTGTGAAAAAGTAAACAAAACTGCAACTGCAATGTCCGAAATTTACTCTCCTAAAAGAATTTCATGTCCCGATTTTTTTCAAATGCATAAGAAGGTAGCTTATAAGAGCAGTAACTTACATTTTAGACTGTTGGAAGATTTAGCCATTAATTTGGCACGACTTTATCCAGATTTAGAGATACTGCTATCTACTAATGTATGCACGAATTGTTATGAACGCATATCAAAAATGATTTTAAGTGATCTTAAGTCTGCATCTGAAAATGAAATCACTGAACTTTTTAGTGGAAAAGATGATGATTTAATTCCAAAGACACTCGAACGAGTAGAGGAATCAAACGAGAGTTTTAATACAGTTTTACCTGAATGCGTCTTACCCCTAAAAAGAAAAACTGTAATACTTGAAAATTTAAGGGAAAATTACAGGCCAAATTAATTGCTGGATCTTCCAACGGTCTAAAACGTAATTGTGTCTTTGCATGAAAAAATGTATTATATCCGTCAGATAGAATACGCAAAAATAAGAGACCTGTATTATTTTGTTTTTTTAAATATGATAAATTGCAAAAATTATAGCCGTTGTAAGTTAATGCAATTTTGATATATATAGATATAGCGCCATGTGACATGACGTCACATTATTATAATAATGTGATGTCACATACAATTTTAACTGCCTCTATTTCTTTGAGTTTTCATTTTTTTGGTAAAAGAAAAAATACGTGTCCTTTATTTTTTTGTATTCCACCTGACGGATATAATGAATTTAAAACAAATTTTCCATGCTAGGACCCAATTCACTGCTCTTATAAACTACCTTCTTATGCATTTGATAAAAATCGGGACATTAAATTCTTTTAGAAGAGTAAATTTTGGACATTGCAATTGCACAGTTTTGTTTACTTTTTCACAAGCCCGAGAAGTACCTTTGAAATCAGTCATAAATATAAATAGCTTCTTTCATATAACAGTTTCAATATGCTGTTTTGGTTACGCGATGTATTTGTCCGCGAATTGGCCTCCTATTGTTTGTACATCGAAACATACATAATATAGATACACACGAATAGAATTACTTTTTTCCATTTTGGAGTATTTATTTTTATATTATGAATTTGCATATATAAGTACACATACATATATATATATTCTATATATATATATGTATATCACTATTGATAGTATAAAGATACACAAATGATAAGCGAAGCATGCGACAGCGTTTGAATGTAGATTGCTTCAGACTTCCGAACGTGTACACAAGCAATTTTTAACAATAAAATTTGTGAATTTTTTTCTCGCTCCGAACAAAAAATACAGCATCAAACAGGTACCATTAGATAGGTAATTTGGTCCTCTATTAGCCCAAAAAATTTCAGCAAAAACAAAGATTGTCTTTTTGAGAAAAATGCATGTGCATAAAAAGTGCATTTTTTGGTTAAATACATATATCTTAGTCATTTTTTAGTTTTTTTTTCAATTTTTTGCACTGAATTCAAGAGGGTCCAAAACAGAATAAAACAAAAAAAGGATGAGTAAAATTCATTGAAAATTGGTAAAACGATAGACCTCAAAAGTTATTGTCAATTTTTTCAGTTTGAACATTTAGTTTTTGTATGCAATTTTCAAATGTGCATATCTTATGCAATTTTGATATTTCAGCCAAAAGAAAAAATACATATCTCCTTATTTTCAGAGTAGAATAACAAACTCCATCGGTGCAGTGATTGGTGACTTGAGTGTATATAGGCTGTTCGATTTGAAATGTAATCAGCCTCATATATTGTACGCAAATTAATTAATGGCGCGAATGAGTCATGTAAATCTCTTTTTTCTAATTTATTGTGCAACTAAAGATCGCCAAAACTACATTACAAAATATTATTATTTTTCTTATTTTTATTTTTTGTATTTTATCTGTGTTTGAGATTCGCAGCGGAACTCAGCTCATCCTCTCTTGACTCCTGAACACGTGTCCGGATCCCCCTTTGAGCATATATACCTGGAGGGATCATGCAGAGCCAAAAAGTGTGAAAATTGAAAGAGAGAGTAAGGTAGCTTAGAGTGTAGTGCTTTCTTTCTCGCGCAGATTCTCATTGGCTGTTGCTCCCCCCCTTAAAGCATATACTAAATATGAGCGTCAGGTATGAGATAGCCACGCTGGGAGGAAGCAACAGCCAATGAGAATCCGCGTGAGAGAGAAATCACTTCACCCTAATTGACCTTATTCTATCTTTTATTTTTTACACTTTTTGGCTTTGCATGCTCCCTCCAGGTATATATGTAGGGACCATGTAAGTGGTCCCTACATATATATATATATTAGACAGGTCGTTACTTCCCGAAACTTACTGAGCATCGCTACCTTTAGATCGATGTGTTTATACTGAAAATTGGAAAAGCAGCTGGAATACCTTGTTGGAATAGAGATTTAACCTTGCTGAATCGCAAAAAACCGTATTTTTTATTTTTTTTTCTTATTTTTCTTTTTTCTACATACAGCTATGACTGAAAAAAAATTTTTTATACCCTCTCTCACATTTTTTCTATTGCCGTAAGTTAAAATAATATCTTATAGGGTGATTTCAAAGCCGAGAAAAATTTTTTTTCTGAATTGTTGCTCTTGAAATATTAAAAAATTTTACTTAAACAGGTTTATTCTCGTGTATTTTGAGGTTAAAAGCACTTTATAATTTTTTTTCATTCAAACAACCAACATAACTTTAAAGTAGGTCTAAAGATCTTGAATTTTCTTTTATATAAAAGTTTCTAGGTGCTTCTGATTCTGAAATATGGTCATTTGAATTCGATCGGAAATTTGTAGAATAAAATCTGTAAACATCGTGAGCACGCAGTTGACTATCAACTCCTTCTGATCACAAATTCAGTATTAAAGCACAAAAACGGTCTAAGTAAAGCAAAATGAAGGTCTTAATTTCAACAAAAAAAGTGGCGCGAGGTGTCTTTCGCACAGTCAGAGTTATGAAACTAGTAAATACGCATATAGAAATAATTTTCGTAAATATCTGATAATATCTGTAAATATCTTTAAACAACTGTAAATAATTAATAAAAAGTATTAAGACTGAAACATTAATAAAAGTTATTTACACTTATTTATTATTATTCACAATTATTTATAGTTATTTAGTTATTTACGATTAACAACTAATTTTAAAAGTTATTTACTATTATTTACAAACACTTACAGTTACTTACTCTTAATTACTATTATTTACTATTATTTACAATTTTCAAAATTTTTAGGTAAGTAAATAGTTTATTGTTATTTATAATTATTTACGATGATTTACAGTTATTTATAGTTATTTACTTTCGTTGTCTTAGATAATTTTTCGGAATGCATGTACACTTACCGTTAAATGATTTTTTTCGAAGGTGTACCTAAAATGACAACGTCGCATATTTAGTCTATGGCGTAAGCGAACTATGAATTATACATCGAGTTTCGAATCATCAATCTTTGCAACTTCGTCAATTGCACTCTGTTGGTAAAACAGCATCAAAATTTTTTAATTATCCTGTCAAATTTATAATTATATAAAAAAGATGAAACTAAATTTTAATTTGAATTATGCTGTGAAACATATAATTATATAAAAAAATGAATTAAAAATAAATTTTAATAATTATAAATAATTATAAAATTAAAAAATAAAGCAAAATTTGTTCTTTATTTAAAACTTTAAATAATATAACATCAAACTTTTATAATTCTTTATTATTAAAACTTTTGAGAAAATTTATGATTTTTTAAAAAATAATTAACTACATTAATTCCAATACAATTTAAATTTACAATTGTAATACATAAACTATCTTTTGATACAACTTTTTATTTATTAAATATATAAATATGCATATATCTGAAAGAAACATGATCTACAAATTTCATGCTTGAATAAACTTCTAATTTTTCTATTATGAACAATTATATTAATTTTAATAAAATTAGTATGAGATAATGAGTGGCTTCTAAATATAATAGTTGACAGAACCACTGCTTTCAACATTAACATAATTTTATTCAATTATTTTTAATAAAATTTTACATAAATTAATGATTCTGAAAATTATTGTTGTAATTAATCCATTATGAACCAGAGTTATGTATACGGGCTCCATTAATAGCTATTTTAACAGCAGCATCAAACCCCAGATCAACTTCAGTATCTGCAACTTATCGAGGAGTTGATAAACTAAGAAACAAGGAAACTGTAACTTCTTCGCTTGCAAACAGTTGAAGCCAGACATGCATCTCATTTCTCTCTATACGAATACTTATTAATTAACTACTCAGTAAATAAATGGACTCGTTCCAGTATGCTTCTGTTTGAATATCCTATCTTGTATCCGCAAGGATATAATTTTTTACTGGATATAAATTTGACCCCTGATATGTAAACTTTAACTTTCTTGACGAGTGTTTGTTATTCCAGTATTCCAATATTTACATCTCCTCGATATAACCAATACAGCATCCATGGTTCTGTTAATGGCAAATAAAGAAATTTTACTCTATTTTACTCTGTTGGTAGATTGCACCTGTTATCTAATCTTAGCGGCTTCAACATTATTTATGATTCCAAAACATAATTTATTTTTGAATACTAATTTTTTAATTATTACAAATATTATACTTTTAGACATGATTTAATTAAAAAAAAGACATGATCCACAAGTCTTATGCTTTATAACACTTGAGAATGTTTGATTAAATTTGTAATATTTTTGAATAATAATTATATTAGATTACATACAATTAACATGACATAATGTGTGTTTTCTATGAATACTTGTTTACGTAATCAAAGCTTTTGATGATTCCATAATTTTATTAACCCATCGTCTCCAATCAAATTTGAAATTAATTTCTTATTAAATTTTTATTTTTATTTATTTATTGTGAATCCATAAAAGCTATTGGTATGAAATTCCATACTTACAATTATAAATTAGTCGAGGAGTTCATAAACTGTGAAACAAGGAAACTGCAGATTCTTTGCTTGCAAACAGTTGAAGCAAGACATGCACCTCATTTCTTTCTACAGAAATGCTTATTAATTAACTACTAAGTAAAAGAATGGACTCGTTCCAGTATGCTTTTGTTTAAATATCCTATCTTGCATCTGGAAGGATATAAATTTTTACTAGATATAAATTTGACTGAACAAGGAAGAATTTTAAACTTTAAATTTCTTGACGAGTGTTTGTTATTTAAAAATTTAACATTACTTTAATACAAACAATACTGCAAACTTAAAATGTATTGAAAAATATTTTTTTAACATTATATATTTTAGGCACTTCATTTATATTTGATATAACTATAAATACTTCAAAAACTTTATAATAACAAAATTTTTAAATTATTCTTTGAAATATATAATTATATAAAAATGTTAACTTGGAACTACGTTTTAATGATTATAAATGACTTTGAAATAAAAAAAAAAGCAAAATTTCTTATATCATATCTTTATTCAAAACCTTAAATAATAATACATAAAACTTTTATAATTTTAAATCTTATGAACTACTTTTATGAAATCACAACAGGTGTATTTTGTGCGCTGCTTGCACCTGTGCAGTGTGCAAACAAAGCTTGAAAAAAATTCAAAATCAAAATTTAATAGATTTCTTAATCATTTCTAAAATAAAGTCATCAAAAATCAATAATCAATAAATCCACCTTCATTATCTATCACTTTCTGCAATCTTCGTGGGACAGAATCGCATAAATTATGAAAATATTCTGGATTATCAAATAAGGCAGTCCATGCTTCTTGAACGAGTTCCACGAGCTGCTCACGATTTCGTGCCATTCCAGGTTTCCATTCTTTCACCATATATGACCAGACATTCTCGATGATGTTGAAATCTGGTGAACGTGGTAGCCAGTCAAATCTCTGAAGCTGGGGATGCGCTGCGTACCAATCACGCACTATATGTGCAGTATGTATAGGACTATTATCCTCCACTATATGAATTGGCACCTCATCATTTGTATCGTTCTCGTAGACTTGGCAGAAGCTCATTTTCAAGAAGGTTCACGTATACTTAAGCATTGAGTCTTCTGTCAATACGAAAAATACGACCGGGACCATCACTGTTCACCCACGCTTCGAAAAATTATCTAACACAACGAAAGTGAATAACTATAAATAACTGTAAATCATCGTAAATAATTATAAATAACAATAAACTATTTACTTACCTAAAAATTTTGAAAATTGTAAATAATAGTAAATAGTAATAATTAAGAGTAAGTAACTGTAAGTGTTTGTAAATAATAGTAAATAACTTTTAAAATCAGTTAGTAATCGTAAATAACTAAATAACTATAAATAATTGTGAATAATAATAAATAAGTGTAAATAACTTATATTAATGTTTCAGTCTCAATACTTTTTATTAATTATTTACAGTTATTTAGAGATATTTTCAGATATTTACAGATATTTAGGAAAATTATTTCTATATGGGTATTTAATAATTTCATAACTCTGACTGTGCGAAAGACACCTAGCGCCACTTTTTTGTTGAAATTAAGACCTTCATTTTGCTTCACTTAGACCGTTTATGTGCTTTAAAACTGAATTTGTGATCAGAGGGAGTTGATAGTCAATTGCATGCTCACGATGTTTACAGATTTTATTCTACGAATTTCCTATCAAATTCAAATGGCCATATCTCAGTATCAGAAGCACCTAGAAACTTTTATAAAAAAGGAAATTCAAGATCTTTAAACCTACTTTAAAGTTATGTTGGTTGTTTGAATGAAAAAAAATTATTAAGTGCTTTTAACCTCAAAATACACGAGAATAAACCTGTTTAAGTAAAATTTTTTAATATTTCAAGAGCAACAATTCAGAAAAAAAATTTTTCTCGGCTTTGAAATCACCCTATAAGATATTATTTTAACTTACGGCAACAGAAAAAATGTGAGAGAGGGTATAATAAATTTTTTATACTCGACTAGAAAATTTTCTTTCTGATGACGTACATCCGGGACGCGGCGTGCGTTAAAGCTATGTAATTTGAAATTTCGTTTTTTTCCTTATTAACTAACATTTTGCGTTGGAGCAAATTTTAATTCAATTAGACATTTGCTTCTTGGTTAAAATATTGTAATTTCATCTTTTTTTCTTTTTAAAAAAAATTTTTTCTAAAATAAACTAAATTCTTTTTATAACTTGAAAATTTAAAAAGCAAAGTTTTATTCCTTCTAAATTTTTATAGACCGATCTAAAATATGATTTGGCAAGAATTCTAGTGATTTTTTTTTCATTAGATAACTAAGAACCTGTATTCAATCTGATTTGAATTGTGAAATTGTAGATGCTGAAAATAAATTATTCCATGAATTATTAAATACATTTTATGGCTCCAATTTTGCTCTTTTTATTAAGATACTATGCACGACCAGCCCGATTTATTTTTTCTCTAGTCAGTTTTAGATAGAAAAATTAAACTTAGTATAGTATTTTATTCTTTTTGCGATAGCAATTATCGATCCCTTAAAGGAGCTCGCAAGTCGGTGGACCAAACTTTTAAAAATAGCAGCATTTGATGTGCGCGCAGTGTTCATTTGGTTTTGAGTTTATCGGGGAGGTCACCTGGACACTCAAGGTGCTATCCTTGTCCACCTGGGTGAATTGACCTCTGGCAGATTTCTAACTTGCTGTGTGAGCATTTGCTATTTGATTGTAGTATTTCAGTAAACTTTAATTGCTTTAAAATATTAAGTGTTAATTTTGGTCCAGGGATTTGGTTTGCCCCCTGTGTGAGTTTGTGTATGCAGGAGTGTGCGATAAAGAATTGTGGTATGGTGACTCAGACCAGCTGTTAGTGTGGGTGCTGAGCACAGGAGTGTTAAAAAGCGTTTTGTTAATATGAGTTAACGGCAGGCCGGAGTAGAACCTGATACCGACCGAGTAACAATTGAGTTGTTTGTTATTTACTCAAGTATTAATCGGTGTATCTTCAAAATAATGGTTGATCGCAATAGATATTATTATTATGAATATCTATGCACAAGAAAAAAAAAATCTACCGATTTGTTTTTGAGAAAAGTAAGGAACGCCGAAGTAAAAGATTATGTTTATAATATTTTCGCGTTCCTTACTTTTCTCAAAAACAAAGCGATAAATTTTTTTTTTCTTGTGCATAAATATTTGTAATAATAATATCTATTGCGCATAACCTTCAATTTGCAGATACACCGATTAATACTTGAGTAAATAACAAAAATGCCAATTAGACAAGGACAGCGAATCCGGCCTGCTCTTAAGCCAAAAATTGAGCATTCGCCCCCTGATCAACATTCTAGGACTAGAAGCCTAGCAATATATAAAATGGCTTCACCTGAAATCGTGGTACAAGAGATCGATAGTGGGAATAATAGTGAGAACAGTTTAGGTAACTTAGGGAATAAAGGCAATTACAAAGCACCTAAAGGGGCAAAGAAGACCTCAGATAACGAAAAAATAGTTATATTAGAAGAAAAATTAGCTTCTGTGACCGATACGTTGGATAAGCTTGCACAGGCTGCTGCTAACCAACGCAAACAAACTCTTAATGTAAGCACTAGCGATAGCCAGGGAACAATGCCTTTTATGGCACAAAATTCTGATGATGTAATAATACCTTCAACGGTAACTGTAATAGTATCTGCCTTGGTTCACACGTCACCCGTGTATACGAGTGCTGGGGTTAACCCTCCTTCAACAACTTCTTCCTCTCGAAAAGAGGTGCCACTAATTAATTGAGGGCAATACATACAAAATAACTCAACAGCTGAAATCAAGTTTCAGGGTGTCTACTCTTCGAGGTATATAAAATTCTAGACGTTTTCCTGATTTTTCCCGGTGAAATTTAAAAATTTCCCGATGATTTTTCAATGATTAACTGTCTAAATTCTGATAAAATTTTTAACAATTTACAAACAGTTTAAAATGAAATATCGATCAGTAAACAATTGATTTTGTATATATATATATGTATAGATAAAATTACATTATGAATAATTTATAGAATCATTAGTAAGAAAAATGGGTTAAATTAATTAAAAAAATTTTTTTTAAGATATATAATTTTATTTAAAGTTATTAAATAAACCTTTATTTTGTAAAACGAAGTTTTTAAATAAATAATTTGATGATATATTTCTAATACACTCAATGATCATTTTTTAAGATTTTTTATCTCTTCTAATAGTGCAGCTTCTTTTAAAACTTTTATACGTTTACTTTCAAAATCTTTAACTTCTTGTGCTTTTCTTTTTCTTTCATTTTCTTTTTCAACTTTATTTTTGTCTTCTTTTTTTTTTAAATTTGAATATTCAACATGATTAGAATGAGCCATGCGCACAGATAGCATCATACTTTTGGTAATGGGCACAGAATACCTCCAGTAGATTTTATGGCGTCATACACTACTCGTATTGTAACAAGACTTTTCTCATTTTGATTTTCTACGATACTCTCAGAATTTACTGAAAAGCCGCGTTCCAGAGCAGCATTTCCATGAGATAAAATGAGAATCATCTTAATTAATTCTAATGAGTGTTTGTGGGGGTTCCTTGAGTTATGAATAATTTCCGTCCAAAACTGATCCAAGCATTTTTGACTTTGATCGTAAGTTTTCATAGCATCTATGTTATTATTCAATCTACAAACATCCATGTATTCTAGTTTAATTTTATCAGCGGAAGAGCCCGAAATCCACATATTACTATGTAATGTATTTAAACACGAGTCAAGTCTCTTTTCAGCTAACGCAGGGTGTTCACTGATGAAATTAGGATCAAGACAACTTATAGCTTTCGTAAACCCATATAAAAGTGGAGATCGCTCTTGCAATTTTTCTACAAGAGCCTGATAACCATTACGACAGTCATTTCTGAAGAGGGCTACAGTTTTATCGAGCAATTTCGGTTTGACACTTGATAGTGCTGCTTTTGTTTGAAACCCTAAATTGATTTTACTCGCGGCAATCAAGTTGCTATTATTTAATTCGACTTTCATAACTGAACTATTTTTCTCGAGAACTTCGTGTTTTACAAACCTTCTCATAATAGTAGTTACCAAATAAGTAATTTCTTGATATAAAAACGGTGCTAAAGGACAATCTGATTGAAAGTTTAAGAGTTTTAAGCATGCTAAAATTCACATTTGGACCGTCCATTGAAACTTGGATGATTTTAAATAAATTTTGATTTCCCACAGCTTCAATTAAACCATTTTTTAGATTGATAGCTTTTGTGTTATGTAAAAATACGGAAGAAAAGTATCTAGTTTTAACTTCATTAACTTTGTCATTTCAATATCTAACCACTACGTCCATCTGTTGTTCACCTGACACTTTATTGAAACTTTCGTCAAATCCTACTACTAGATACTTACAATTTTCTAGCTTATCCTGTAATTGTTTTTGAAAATAAAGGGCTAAACCATGTACAATCGTATAACCTACTTTGTCTCTAAATAATTTGAGATTTGATGCAATATTGCTATCATGAAACATTACTGAAAAAAGTGGCACGCTCTCAGCAGCACTCCGAAAACTGAAGTGCTTCCAAACCGTATTAAGACACCAGATAATCGTCGCCTTAGTAACATCTTCCTTATTGAATAACGATTTATTATTAGATTTTGGTAAAGTTGTATCCCAAATTGAAATATTAGAAGTTATGTCATGCTCTGCAGAAGTAACTGATACATCAGAATCTGAAAAAAATTTAAATATTTAAATTTTTATTGTTATTTAAAAGCATATCTCTGGCTATAAACCGAACTTTTTTTCGAAATTGAGATAAGTGTCAATTCTATTAGAAAAAGTTTTTTGTACAAAAAAAGTTCTAAATGTCAAAAAAGTTTAAAGCAAGTTTAAAAATGTAAATTAAAAATTTGATCTCCCATGAGGCTTAATGTTTATTTTTACATTAAAATGCGTTTTTCTTGAAAACATGGAAAATGGACTTAGGTAGTTTAAACCAAAGGTATACATTAGCTTGGAATTTGTACAATAAAAAACTTACTTGTAGGTTTACTAGTAGATTGCTGTAGATTTTGAATTCTAGTATCAGGTGAACCTGTAAATAATATGGAAATACTTTAGAATTAAAAATATTATTACGTGATAGTGAGCATACTTTATATAAATAAATAAAACTTAATATGTTGGTTGATTCAGAAAGAATTTCTGCATTTCTAGTAGAATCTGAGTACCAGCGGGATCTTGTTGTAAAAAAGAATTTATTGGTGTAGTTTGTTTATTAAGTTGCTCGTTTTTTTCATGTCTTTTGCCTTCTGCATGTAAATAATATGGAAATACTTTAGAATTAAAAATATTATTACGTGATAGTGAGTATACTTTATATAAATAAATAAAACTTAATATGTTGGTTGATTCAGAAAGAATTTCTGCATTTCTAGTAGAATCTGAGTACCAGCGAGATCTTGTTGTAAAAAAGAATTTATTGGTGTGGTTTGTTTATTAAGTTGCTCGTTTTTTTCATGTCTTTTGCCTTCTGCATGACTAGTAAAAGCTGATCTACCCATTGTATTGATTTTAAAACTTTTTCCACACAATTTGCAATGAGCAGATTTCAGACATCTTTCATCTTTTGTACACCAAAAGAATTCTTTTTCGTAAGCCGTAGTGTAAACCATTATCCGAACCTTGGATGTATTTTATTCATATGATTTGTATCATAAAAATAGTTTTTTACTTGAAAAATACTTTAAAAATATAAAATAAACTTGAATAAGGAACAGTCGTTATTATGCTATATTACACCAAAATTTTAATGAATAAATAATAAGGAATATCATTAAAAAAACATTGAATTTTTACATTTATCTACTTACTTTCCGAACCAAATATGTCAATTAAAACATTAGCTTTTGATAAATATATTCTTTAAGTATGTACACGTGCATAGTATGAATTTATAGTGCAAAACAAATTCTTAATTACTTACATTTTGAAATTAATTTTCTAAAAATCTAAGTACATTTTCTTAGAATAAAATATGTGTAGAAAAAATGCATCGAGTTTTTTAATATCGATAATGTCAAGTAAAAGCAGTTTTATTTAAATTCGATTTTCAAAATTTAAAATCTCAATGTAACTCAAAGATTGCTACGAAATAAAACAAAACAGAAAGAGTAATTTTGTTTTTTTACGTTTATAAACGAAAATATAAAAAACTGATATTTTGTTTTTTAAACGATACGATAAAATTGAAACTTGATATTTCATTTTTTAAACGAAAATAAGAGTTTCTTTAATATAAATTATGGCATTTTAAACTAAAAGAAATTTAAAAAAACAATATGAATTTTTGCAGTGTTATTTATTTTGATAAATATAAATTTTAGTCGAAGAAAAAACAAATTTTGAAAAATTCAATAAACATTACTGTCACATTAAACGAAATTAAAAACAACTCTTAAATGAAAACGCATGAATTTGATTAATAAAAACGTTTAATCAAATGATTTTTACTTTCCATGTTTGATAATAATAATAATAATATGACTTACTATATGAAATACTACTACACTTACATGTTTAAATGATCCATTCTTTAATTACGTTAAAAAGAGGATTTATTTAATTACCTTTTTGTTGATTTTTTGTCAAATCTATTTATGGACTAGTTGAAAAAAACAATGAGTTTTACAGCTTGACTTGTGAAACGTTGAGAATCCAAATAGAGAACGAAAAAGTCATGGCACGGATTTTCTTTTTTCTTTTACAACTTTTAATACTATTATATTTCTATCACATCTTTTGATTTCAAAATATAAAAAAATAAACACACAATATAGTAATATTTTACACACTTTATTTATAAACATTCACTTATTGTTGATCAAAATAATAAACTTGATAGAGTCGGCCTAGGTTGTTGTTATGAGCGCTTCGACACAAGAAGAAATGAGTCTAAGAGAGAGTGGAGGAGGGGGGGGGGTGACGATTGGATATTATGGTGTTGGTATTGCTCAGTCCACTGCTCATTTTCGCGAAAGCAATGCTTGTGTGCGTAAATTTAAGTATTATATTTTTAGACACTTCTTGTGTATGAAATGTATTACAAAATAATCAATATTTTTTCAATAATGATTTGCTTTTTTAAGACTTAAAAAAAAAGAAAATAATTTTTAGAGAAATCCCCGAAATTTAAAAAAATTTCCAGCTTCATTCCGATTTTTCCCGGCAACAAAAAATTCCCGGCATTTTCCCGGTTTTTCCCGTTTTCCAGATGAGTAGACACCCTGAGTTTCTTCCGTTGTGGAGAGACGAAGTCGATACATGGTTCTCTTTCTTAAAAGTACAGTTGTCACGTAGAAAAATCTGCCGAGACGAGGATAAATTCTGGGTTCTTTTACAGAATCTTGGCAAGGATGAAGTGCAGTTATTTAAGCACACAATTAAACGTTCATCCCCAGGCTCAAAATATACCGAACTAAAGCAAGCTGTTATCAAGCAGTATGCACAGTCTACTGATCAGAAATTGGACAAGTTATTTGCTGATCAAAAGATGGGTATAATGGATCCTACAGATTTCTTTCATAGACTAATTGACCTTGCTGGCGTCTTTGTGCCCAGGTTCACTCCTAATAAGTACAGGTCTAAAAAAAAGAATTCTTTAAGAATTCACGAATGTCCGCCTGAAATTAATCTTTAAGAAGAGGCCGAACTATCTGTCTCTGTCTAATAGCGTTTTTTATTATTTATATAAACACTATCCTTTATAACAAGAAAAAAATAGCAGCCCCCGCTAGATATTAGTATAATTAGTAAATTTTGTAATAACAATCAAATTTTTTACCGCATAGTTTTTGACTAATTGGAGACCTACTAGCCATCTAGAATATAACCTATCTTTTTTTGGTAGGTCTCTAATTATTCAAAAACTACGCAGTAAAAAAATTTGTTTGTTATTACAAAATTTACTTATCATACTAATATCTAGCGGGGGCTGCTATTTTTTTCTTGTTATACCGGATAGTGTTTACATAAATGATGAAAAACGCTATTAGACAAAGACAGATAGTTCGGACCCTTCTTAAAGTTTAAAAAAGTAGTCATAAATTGTTCATAAAATATTCTTGTTCAAAATTTTGTTTGAAACATAATTCTTCATTGTATATTTGTAAATATCTAAAAAGATTTTGAGTATACAATAAGCATTCTTTTTCTTTTGAACAACTATTATAACTCTTTTGAACAGTTATTCTAAACGGAAAGTATTCATAAAGTAATCGAAAAGTATACTTTCCAGATATTGATATTTTTCTACTGCTTTTCCCATTTTTAAAAATTAAAAAATAAATTCCTAGTTGATACTTAGAAAAACGTATACGTCCTTAGAATAAAAAAAATTGTTGCAAGTTAATTAACTGTTTTATATTTGTATTTGAACGTTTTAAATATATTTTTTAATTATACCTTAAATCCCGGTTGAAAATAAACACATAGTTTTATTACATGATTTTATCATATGGTTTTATTATGTGGTTTTATTATATGGTTTTATTACATGTTTTTTGGTTTCAATTTATCATATGATGAAAGTATATAATACAATCATATAATATAACCCTATGATAAAATCGTATAGTGAAACTATATGGTGAAGACAAAATAAAACCATATTCACGGACAGAAAAAACAGTTAAGGTATTTCTATCGAGATGAGAGAGAGCGCTATATTTGTGCGAGTGAGATAGAAGTTGAAGATTTGTACAAATAAAAACGTGGCAACAGTGTAGCACTCGATAATAAACATTTAAATGTCATATTGTTTTGAATTTTTGGTTATGATTGGAATTAATGGTTATAAATTTATTTCTTTAATTCATGAATTTATAAATTATTAGTTTTGCCGCTTTTTTATGTAGTAAAATTGTTAAAAGATTTTAAAATATTATTCTACAACTAATAAATATAAAATAAAATATTTAAATGTGTTTTTTGATATAAAATAATTATTGAAATTTATTAATTTATTTTTAATTTTACTAACTTTTTATTAGTTTTTTTCAATATTTTATAAATTGACTATAAGATTTTTAAATTTTATGCAGCACTTATTGGTTGTCAGTAATTTATTTTCAAATGCTGTGGAAAATGACTACAAAAATTGACAGATAAAGAAAAAAAAAAGAGCGCGCGAGTTGCAACGTTGTCGACACAAGGCGAATCGAAACCATTCGCAAAAAATACGTATCTTCCCACGCACTTTTCTCACGAACTAAACACAACAACAAAAATTTTGAAGTATCAAAATTTTCGTCAGATAATCTTCTTTCAAATAATAATCATTTTTCATAAATGAAAAATTAAATAATTCTAACGTACGGTTATAAAATGGTCGTCATAAACAACTTCAAAAAGATCGCATAACGAATGGTGCCCTATTTCTCCCATGTTAAAAACCGAAACTTTAAAGTGCAATAAAAATCAAACCACACACAAGAAATGACTGAAATTTTCACAGAAGATAGATAAAGATATTATAAAACCTTGGGCCAAATTTGAAACAAAACTAACATAAACTGTTTGCGCGATAGAAATACCTTAACAGCTACTCAAAAAATTTGGAATCATTACTAACTTTGTTCGGCAATAATTAAAGGTAAAGGAATAAATACAAATCTATAATTTAGCGCCACGCGATAAAAGTAAGGTTATGATTTTAGAAATGATCTGAGAAAACTAAGGATTGATTACTAAAGAGTTAGATAATTAGTCATAAAAAGTTAAATGAAGAGTCAAACTGAGAATTATTGTCTGCAGTCTGCCTATACACTGAAAAGGGAAGCGAACTGTGACTGTACTCTACGGTACAATCGGTGTCATTTTTAGAATACAGTCAGCCTACACGTCGAAATGCGAACTAGTAGTCTCTAGAGAAGACTCATTATTCTCTGAGCGAAGACCTGCTCATTTCTTCGAACAAAAAACATCGCGGAGAACACTCAAAACCTCGCAGAAAGCACTCATTATCCTCTAGAAAACACTAGCATCTCTCTCGTACTTCAATGAATGTTCGCTATCGATACTAGCGCCACTCGCCGCCATAGAGTACAACCACTGTTCTAACCCCTTTTCAGTGTAGGCAAACTACAGACAATAATTCTCAGTTTGACTCTTCATTTAACTTTTTATGACTAGCTACCTAACTCTTTAGTAATCAGAGGGGCTATTCAAGTAGTGATACACATGGATGTATTACGCGAATTCTATGCGCGCGCAGACTTTTTATTCTCTTGTCGACAACTATCGTCGCGATACATACTTGAATATCCCCTCAGTCCTTAGTTTTCTCAGATCATTTGTAAAATCGTAACCTTACTTTTGTCGCGTGGCGCAAAAATATAGATTAGTCTTTATTCCCATTCCTTTAATTATTGTCGAACAAAGTTAGTAATGATTCCAAATTTTTTGAGTAGTTCTTAACTGCTTTTTCTCTCCGTGTGTATGGTTTATTTTGTCTTCACTATATAGTTTCACTATACGATTTCATCATAGGGTTATATTATATGATTTTATCATATACTTTCATCATATGATAAATTGAAACCAAAAAACATGTAATAAAACCATATGATAAAACCACATAATAAAACCATATGATAAAATCATGTAATAAAACTATGTGTTTTTTTTCAACCGGGATAATTTTAAAAATATACATGTATAAGAAAGTATAATCGAAGCAGTCTCAAAGCATTCTTTATATTGTATGTATATATATATATACAGTGTTGTAAAAATAAAAGAATTTTATAAGTAGGAAAGAAGAAGAAACGAAATAAAAAATTAAATACGTCTCAAATTTTCAGGATCCATACACTTTTATAAGGTAAGTTACCTTTCTAATAAATTATTTTCTGTTAATATGTTTTATTATAAAATATTGAAATACATTTTCTAATATTTAAATTTAACGGTTTTAATTAAAATGGCGGCGTTTCCTCTTATAAATGTTTTTACTCTAGATAAACGATTTTTCGCGACCAACAGATCGAAAGTTTATTCGGAGATTCTTATTCGTTTCCAGAAAAGGAAATTTTATATAGCATCACTGTTAATTAATAAATTAATCATAAAAAATAAGTTAGGACTTAAAAATTTACAATAATTATTAAATTATATTGTTGATATTAAACTTTGATTTTTTTTGTGAATGTGACGCAATAACCAATAGGTATTTTGTGTACATCCTGTAATAGCAAACACGTGTTGCGCAAGTATAATTAGATTTCATTCAAATAAAGACATTTTACATCGCGTTTTTGTGTAAAAATTAATTATAAAAATAAAGTTGGGACTTAAAATGTTGCAATATTGATGGAATATTTAGTTTATATTAAATTTTCAATTATTTTTTTTCAATAAGACGCAATTGCTTTAGATATAACCTGTACACGTGTGTAGCAAACACGTGTTGCGAGTGTATCTCGATTAATCATCCACGTTTTCAAATGTGTTTAATCAAAGGATAATGTCGAATATCTTGCAGTTTTTTAAATTGAATGATTAACAAAATAGCGTTATAATCAGTGGACAGGATCTGGTTTGGTTTTATCACAGGATTGACAAAATTGTTTGAGAAAGAAAGTCAGGATAGATTAAGGTAATTTATATATATTTATTAATATTTATATACATACTAATGATAACTAAATTGAAAATAATATTTTATATTAAATGATATGAAGTAGGTATTAAAGAGTTTATAATTACATGTTCAAGTTAAATTTTAGGTTAAAATTAAAGTTTTTAATAATATTATGTAAGCATTTTATAATATTTCTTCAATTAAGTCCCATGTACTATTAATCTTTGAAGGGCCGGATTTTGAGGTTTCGAAACTTCCTTTGAAAGTGCATAAATTCATGTCTTGTATCACCCATCAACTATGTACAATGTTCCTATCATGGACCGAGCCGATATATCGGCTCTCCGGCCCTGAGAGGTCATGAAAAATTTTTAGTTCGGTAAAATAGGAATAAAATCATATTCTCAGGTTTTGAGATGTTCTGAATCCGAATCTGGAGTTTAATCGGTCATAACTGGTCATGATTATGGTCATTCGAGGTCAAACAAGGTCAATTCAAGGTCAAATGCAGAAAATATTATAGATATTCGAAATAAAATGATATCCAAGTGTTTTGTGGGGTGCTGAATCCAAATCTGGAGTCTGATCGGTCGTAACTGCTCATAATCACGGTCATTCGAGGTCAAACAAGGTCACTTCAAGGTCAAATGCAGAAAATATCATATATATTCGAACAAACATTATATCCAAGAGTATCCCGAGGTGCTACATCTGAATCTGACACTTGTTTGATTGTGAATAGACATAATTATACTCATTCTTCTGGGTATATGGCCATTTCAGGGTTTATGTGTTTTGATTCGTGCTTTTTTTTTAGAAATGTGGAGTTTTTAGGCCTTCTACTCCCCTTCTGCTTTACCCAGAGCTAACGACGTGGACGTAGAGAGTAATGTAGCTCCTTTTTTCACTTTTTTTTTTTTTTATTTTCCTATTTTTTTATACACTTTTATACATTTTTTTAATTTTTTTAATACATTTTTTCATTTTTTATACATTTTTCCATTTTGTCAGAAGTCTATTTTATATTTTTTTCACATTGCTCTTCTAAGATCTATATGAATCTATCGATAACATCTGACTTTATGACTTTCTTTTATTTTTTATAATTTTTTTCAACTTGATCAAGGTAAGACTTCTTTGGTGTGATAAGTTTCAAAACACGGATCTATAAATAGAAGAACTTGACAAGTTTTACATTCATAAGTGCTTCGATGTCTGGTTTTATTCATGAGACATAAATGGCAATTGCCTTCTTTCTTTTTCCCTTGATCAATTTTCTTAGGAAAGTGTTTCCCAGTAAGTCGAGAGTCATTCGACTGATATGAATGACGCAAGTCATCAGAATTTATCCCCAGTAAGCTTCTCACCACTTCTAAACGAAAATGAGGATAAGAAATCTTTTTGTCAGTGGTACTTTTCATTTTATGTAATGCATGAGAATTTAGCAGGACAAAATCAAGTGAGTGCAAAAAAGTTTTCGATACCATTTAGCAGATTTTCTAATCGTTTCTGCCAATAAAAGTTGTCTGTCTATGTTGTCAATCCCTCCCATGTTTTTATTGTAGTCCACTATACATATTGGTTTTATAATATCTTTATTAGTATTCCAATGTTTCTTCCCTGTACTTGCGTGACCAACTTCATGGACTGTTGTTATCATGTAAACTTCTTTCTTGTCCATCCACTTTATTGCTAACCAAGAATGAGTATGGGCTACTTCAATTTCACCTCGGTTCAATTTACTGATAAGCTTGGGCATTCCTTTTCTGGTACTCTTCACGGTCCCACACATACCAGTATCTTTGTCATGGAGAAAATTAGCAAGTTGAGGAGACAAGTATCAATTATCTATGAAGATAACGTGACCTTTGTTGAAATATGGTGTTAGGAAATCAACTACTATATCTCCAGAGATTCCCAAATCAAATTTTTCATAATCTATATCAGCTTCTATATAGATAATGAATCGTAGTAGGAATCCAGTCTTACAATCAACCAATTTAAAAAATTTTATACGAAACCTGTGTCTTTTCAAGGGTAAATATTGCTTGAACTTCAATCTTCCTTTCCACAGCATCAAACTTTCATTAATGCAAAGGTTTTTCCCTAGATGCAAAGATTTAGAAAATCTATTACAGGTTTAATTTTCTTCAGAGGGTGGTTCTTGTAGGGTGATGCATTGTCCCTATTATTTTCAAAATGCAGAAAACGTAAAATTTGGAGATATCTATTACGGGTCATGTATTTTCTGAATATTGGAGTGAATAATAGAGGATCCATACTCCAATAATCTTTGACATTACACTTACGAACATGGCCCATGTTGATAGTTAGAGCAAGACAGATTCGCAATTCTTCTACTGTTACATCTTTCCATGGAGCCATATTAGAATGGAATGGATCGGGATTTTGCTTCTGGAAGAGATTTGTTTGTTCCAAAATTACTTTAAAAATATTCGAATCCATAAAGAATTCAAAGTAAGCTAATGAAGTATGCTCTGGTATAGGAATATTTTCATAAAAATCAGCATGACCTACAAAGTCTTTTATGGAAGAGAAATAGACGGAATCGAAAAATACACCGTCATCTTTCTCAGGATCATCAAAGATTTCTGAAGAAGCATTTGGTTGTGATGCACCAGTCCGATCGTCAGCATACTCCTCTTCTGGTTCTGATTCACCACTACTCCAAGCACTCATTATTTTGGCTCAAGGAACGAAATTTCTGTTGTAGACTGGTGATGGACTCTATGAGTTGTTACGCTGAATACCACAATTTTGTATGTATGGAAAAACCAACTCAAGATCAAAAGGTATTCCGTAGGAAAGATAGTAAAAATAAGTATCAACGTAAAAAACGAGAGAAGATACTCAACTCAAACGATGGAATGAAAAGTACGAAAGTATTGTAACGGTATAGTGACGGTAGAGTATCGGTTAGCAAAAGCTTGTCGCAAGCGGATCGTCGAGTCTTGTCTTTTCCCCAGACTTATACCGTTGAGACGACTGTTCTTGTGTCAGGACGCTCGAAGACGGTGTTTCGCCACGTAGAAGTCGAGAGTGGAATTAGCCTCTCTTCCGCGTCGGTGGTTGTCTGTATGCAGACGTTCTATAAGTGACTCATGTCACAGTATAAATACGCTTTTGTCAAGTGTATTCTCTATGATTTTGTACCTGGTGTCTTTCTATTATACGATCATGTTGAAATGCTGTTTGAACTACGTCACTACGTTGTTTGTTATTACGATACTGTTTGAAAACGAATAGATAGAAACATATGATCTGCTTATGTCATATGTATGCTCAGAAATCAAGCATTATTCCCTATTCACTATCTTTTCTTCTAGAATAAATTTCTAGTTATAATTGTACGATCTAAATTATGATCATATATACGTTTCTAGCAAAAAGTATTTCTGGTTGAATGAGAAAATTCGGTGTCAAGCGTTCTTAAAAATATAAAAACCAATTTTAAATATTTCCCTGGGTATATTATCAACCTGACCTTGGAGAAATCTTCATCTCTCTTTTTATTTGAGGTCAAAATGACGTAAAACCCGAACTCAGTGACTCCAAAAACATAAAGATATATCTTTTGCAATGATTCAAACCATATTGCTGGGTTTGACCTTCAAATGACCTTCATTGACCTTGACTCTGAAGTGATAAGGTCAAACCAACTTCAAATACGAACTTAGCGCATCAATTTACTTAAGGCTAAAGAGTTACCCTAGGATTATGTTTTTGAGCCGATATATCGGCTTTCCGGCCCTTTAAAGGTTAACAACTTCCAAATAAATATTATTTAAACTCCATTTCATATAATGAAAATTGTATGGATATATTTAGAAATTATACATTATAGATTGATCTTATGTTTAAGTTGTATTTTTTAATCAGAGAATTTAAACTGCCTTGACAACTTTATAAATTATAATCACATAGTATATAAACTGTGACTCTATATCCTTTTACTATTTTTTTTATCATTAAATTCATTCGTTCATCAGTTTCTTTTCATTTATTGTTTCTAAAAAAGAGATTGAAGTTTTCAACACAAATATATACTACAAGAATTTATAAATGTATCTTCAAAATAATATTAATATTTTATTAACAATTTTTAAAAATATCTATACTATTTTTATTATGTGAGATTGAGGTTAAATAATTTTTACTGCGAAGTTGTAAATTATATATTGGTGTTATATTTAGGATGTATTTTTGAATACTCCTAATAGATTAGTATTAATGATTCAAAGTATTTATAATTTCATGTTAATTTATATGCTTTATAAATTTTAATATTCATTTCTCTTCCTAAATTTGATGTAAAAAAAATACTTTACAGTTCCGATATTTTCACAATAGAAAAGTAAAAAAAATTATAATTAATTTAAATGTAATACTGTTTTATTGTGTTAAAGTGATTAATGTAAACTAAAAACTTTTCCTGTACTTTTATTCAAACAATTTTTTGTATCTATAGATGGAACATTTCTACGTTGCATTCTTTGAAGAATTTACATCTGTAGTGCCAGCGTGTTGGATTGATATTGTGAATAAAAAACTATATTGGCCACCTGGTCCATGCAATAAACAAAAAATTAAGTCAATGATTACACCAAAAGAAGACTGGATAAAATATGGTTACAAAAAATTATTGGGACCATTTATAGGTAAGTCTTGTGTGCAGAGAATAAGTTCTTAGTTCTTAATCGTCAAAGCCAAATCGGAGAATAGTTTCTGGTTGAATTCATCATGAAAAAAATTATCGTTGAATACATTGTCTTTTATGTACTTTTTTAAATTATGAAATGCAATTTAATGACATCAACTTCGAATACCCTCGTTATACAAAAATTATGACATTTTTACTTAAGAAAAATAACCAATTTTTTTAGATTATAATATTTTCTAATGTTGATTAATTAAAAATATAATTTTATGGAAAATTCTATAAACATTTATTTTTGTTAGACAATAATGATTTTTTATAAAATATTTATAATCGATATTGAATATTTTATTTCATTTAGAATTTGAGCAAGCAAATGAAGTAGAGAAAAATTCCGTATATTTGTCTTCGGCTGAGGATACAGACACAGCATTGAATATGATAAAAAAACATAAAAAAACACAAAAATGAATAATAAAAAAAAGAAAATATGAAACTGATAAATCAGACGATGAGCCAGGTATCGAATTCTTTTAAAAATAGTATTAATCACTTTTTATATTATTTATAACAAACAATATTCCACAATCAGAAACTGTAAATTCATTGATTAAAAAATGTATTATTTAATTAATTCTTCTTTTCGTTAAATTAAATAAATAAATATTAAGTGGAGGTCACGTATCTCTATCCTTTTCTAATCAAAAATTTGATTTTTTTACAAAAACTAATAACTTTAGCACAAAATAAAGAGAAAGCCGCATCTCGTATCCAAAAAAGCAATATTTTCTTTGATAAGAAAGAATTAATTTTATCGCTTCGTTTTCAAGAAAACTTTGAAAAACTTAAATCATAAAGGTTAGGGTAAACAATTTGGTTTTTCAAAGTTTTCTTGAGAAGAAAGCAATAAAATTAATTCTTTCTTATCAAAGAAAATATTGCTTTTTTGGATACGAGATGCGGCTTTCTCTTCATTTTTTGTTCCAGTTATTAGTTTTGGGAAAATAATCAATTCTTTGATTAGAAAAGGACGGAGATACGCGCTCTCCTCTTAAAACATATAAGTTTTAAATGTTGTTTGTTATAAATTATAAATCAATTTTTCACAAATTTACAAATTGATGAATAAAATTTTGCTATGTTAAAGATAATTATGGCAATCAATTGTTACCACCATCGCCAGAAATGTTAGGTGATAATATTGAAGGTAAGAAAAGTAGTTAAATGTGTAAGTAAGATGCAACTTAATTTATTTATTATTCTTAATGTATCAAAGCTAAAAGCTCTTTAAATTCATAATAAATTTTTATTTTTACCAACTAATCGTAATATCAAAAGCTGTCGAATTTGCGTATTACTCATAATTCTTTAGAGATTTTCGATGAAATATTTTTTTGCGATTGTAAACCTGAAATTGCAACTTCGTTGTTCTTTTTTATTTACTACGTTTTTATTAACTCGCTTTGGTGTCTGTCTGTCTGTCTGTCTGTCTGTTCGGTACAAATTTTGCAACCGATTGTAAACTAACTTCCCGATGAGCTAGAGACTTGAAATTTTAAATATAGCTCAGAACTGGATGACAATGCAATATTATAAAAAAAATATATATATTTACCGAACAATATATTAATATATTCGATCATATACGGAGATGTTGGCAAAATTAAAGATTTGAAGATTTTATATATAGATACACTTTTAACATTAGTGTCTAAACATCTTCGAAAATTTTAAAAATCTTTTTTTGATATATTAATATATTAATATATTCAATATTATATTTTTGCACGCATTGTTGGATAATATAATTAAAAATATATATTCCCACCGAAAAATATATTAATATATTTAATTATAAACGGAGATATTGGCAAAATTGAAGATTTGAAGATTTTATATATAGATATACTTTTAACATTAGTGTCTAACCATTTTCGAAAATTTTTAAAATTCTTTAACTTGTCATATATTGCAATTAGACATAAATTACAGCATTTTCTATTATACATATAGAATTGGAGACTGTATTTTATTCATTTTATGGTCTAACAATGCATAAAACAATAAATCTTGGTTGAATTTCTAATGGCGTCATTATCGTCGAAATGGCGGGAAACTCACCATGCGATTACGTGTTCTCTAAAAAAATAGATGAAACACGTTTTAGTCCCTTGACAACAATATATATGCTATATAATATGCACTGTTGGACAACACGATAAATAATATTAATAATAATAATAATAATAATAATACCAAAATGTATAAGATAATATTTAAATAAAAAAAAATTTTCAATCTACCACGTTTTTAATTGAACTAAAAAGTATAAAATAATATTAAAAATAAAAAAAAAACTTTTTAATGTACTACGTTTTTATAATGAACCAAAAAGTATAAAATAATGTGTAATAAAATGAAAAATGAATAATGATTTGAAATAAAAAAAACGTGGGGCGCATACAATACATAATAATAAACATGCGCCCCACGTTTTTTTTATTTCAAATCATTATTCATTTTTCATTTTATTACACATTATTTTATACTTTTTGGTTCATTATAAAAACGTAGTACATTAAAAAGTTTTTTTTTTATTTTTAATATTTTGATTCTATAGGCAAAAAATACGGTTTGGAAGTGGTATGAAAAGGCTTTTTTTTTATGAAACTCGTTACAGTTCTCACCTTCGGCTCAAGCTATAAACTTCTCATCTCGTAAATAAAGCCTTTTTATAAATGTAACGAAATGTACTATTTATTACAAATTGTATATAAATGAATAAGTAATATCTTTAATATTTTTATTTTAGTAAACATTTTGTAATGTTTTTAGGAGATGATTGAAATTTAATTTAAAAGTGAATTTATCATATGAAAGAAAATTTTGTTTAAATTATCAAGTGGGCAAGATGCCACAATTGATAACATGCCAGACTTCAAAAAAATATCTTTTTATATATAAAAAATCTGTAGCTTGTAAGAATAAAGATACTAACTAAAGATATTAAGATTATAAGTAAAGATACAAAGTTTTTAAAAATTTATAATGTAAAAAAAATTGTTTGGTAGAAAATGTAACAAGTATTTTAATTAAAGTACGAAAATTTTGTAATAAATCTTAATATCTTTATTATTGAAAAATGAAGAGGACTAAATGTAAGAAATCTTATTTTATTACAGGAAATGGTGGTCTGTTGCCGCTTTCGCCAAAAGAAACAGATAAAATTTATGAAGATGAGAAATATAAAATAAATAAGTACTGCTAAGGTCAATGTCCCAACTGCAGATAATTGAAGGTTACGTGTATAATAAAATAATAAAAAAATACACTTTATCACATGCAATTTTCAAAAGTAGATTAATATTGTAAATTAAACATTCAAATTATCAAATAATTACAATATTATATCATTTTAATCAATTAATCATTAATTTTCATTAATTATATACCGCATTAAAAATGTCCCTACTGCGGATAGTCCATTATTTTACGTGTATAAGGACGCCATTTTGAATTTTGTGAGTTGAGACAAGACTGCTGCTTTAATATTTTTTTTTTAACTTGTGCTTTTTTTTCTGCTCAGCAATAGTGCGGAATCGCGCGAAAATATTTTAATTAATAAAGTAATTTTTTTTTCTGTATATTATAAACATTGCATTTTTCGTAATACAAAGAATACAAAATTATCCGTAGTTGGGACGCTATCCGCAGTTGGGACATTGACCTTACCTATACTTTGGTCTTACCTTTCTCAAATTCAAAATATAACTTCTTGAACAATTTTGAAGCTGTTAAAATCTTATGTGATTCAAATTTGTAAAATATTTATTGATAAATCTAAAAGATAATTACTTTCGATAACTTTTTTTTTGCCATTGTAATTACAAAATCACAACTTCGAATCACAACTATGAACACGTGCGCGCGCGATTGCATTAAAGCATGGCGCTAGTATAAAATAGCTCGAATAATAAAGAGAGAGAGAGATACAATAATACGAATAAAACATTGAAGGCCGGTAATGCAGATTCCATCGTGCACATGATAACTAATAAAACAGTTATAAAAAAAAAAATTAATTATAATAGAAAGAGATAAAAGATTACTGATAGAAACACTGTAATTAGTCATATTAGAGAGGGCGCTGGAAGACTAAAGATATTCAAACGAAACTTAAATAATAACTTCTTTGTGCTTGTTTCATACATCTTTTCTCGTATTTTTATAGAGGACGCTACAGTACAATTAAGTAAATTAATATTGTAATTGCGCGAATTGATTAAAAATAAAGAAAACCAGTAGAATAAAATTCAAGTAAGTTAATAAAACAAATATTTAAAAATAAAATTGTTTGATAAAAATAAAATTTTGTAATAAGATGTATGACTACACTGAAAGAACTTTTTGTATGATGTATGCCAAAGCATGAGGGCGCAGTATACTACAAGTTTATGGGAGATAGAAAAACAAATGTTGGTATTCTAAAAGCCAACCGATATCAGCCAGCCGTGCGCGCGCAACTCATAAGTAACTTTTGGCATTCAAAACGCCAAGATATGTATTGCTGTTCGCCGCTGAGTATGAGCGGACTGTATACCTCCCCTCTTGGTTAGCAGTTCGCTAAGACATCTATCCGTGTAGTTATTCACAGCGAAAACCACATGGAATTTAAATCAAATTAAGCGCGCAGATGGCGTAACAAGTAAAGTGTGAAAATACTACACTAGTAAAGGAAATAAAATGTTAATTTGACTAGCGAGTAGCGAACTACACCAGAATCATTAGATTATATAATAAAAAGAAACTAATTTGATTTGTGAGTTACTAGTTAAGAGAGAGATAGTAGATAGGGTATAACAAGAGTAACAAAGAGAGCAATAGAGAAGAAGAAGCAACTGATGCTCAGAGTTCGCTTCCTTCTTTTTCGTGCCTCATTGTCGTTCCAGTCATAGTATTGTACGGTCATTCTTTTTCTTTTCGCTACACTTATATTTTGTTAAACTTGTTAAATTTACTTTATCTTTCTTTAAAATAGTTAAATTATTATCTTTAGTTGTTGGATTTAAAAGTTAGATTTTTGTTATTAAATTTTGTACATTTATTGGTTACTATTGAATTATAAATTCTTTCTCGCGAGAATTTTCTTTCTTGTTCACGTGTGCCATCACTGCCTAGTGAATAGCCATTTTCCAGAGGACGTTTTTAATAGTTGCCGGCCATTTTGGAAGGATTTTCATTCTTTTTATAGAACAATTATTCTTTTGTATTTGGATATGGAAGCGGATGTGGCTGATGTATACCATAGCGGAGAACCTAAGGTATAATTTAATTAATTAAATAAATAAGTTTTTTTTGTGTATTGGTGAAAACTTAAACGAGTAAATTAAGATATAAAATCTCTCTTTCTCGCGACGATAAATTTAACGAATAGCAAAGAATAGTGGAAAGATTAATTGTTGCTAAATTAGAACAAATCAGCGGAAAAGTAACGAATAGAATTTTTTTTTGTGTGCATAGAGAAATTAGGAGAGTGTATCGAAGAACCACGGCCGGCTATATCAATAGCCACGTGGTTACCTAACCTCCGAATTAAAGAAAAATTGTGCTAATTTAAAGCATATTGTATATTAATGAGTAGTGTTTAATACTTCTTTATTTTTATTAAAGTAAAAAGAAAAGTAAAAAGTTAATAGTGGTTTGTTTCCTTGTGTTATTCTTTACTATATGACCAAACCTTAAACCTATTAATATTAAACATCAAAGTTAATTACGGGATTTTCTTTAACCCTTTGAGGGGCGGTGTCTCATATATGAGACACCAAATTTGTTCCAGTTTTTTGTTCACGGCAAAAACATTTTCAATCAGAAACCATCCAAACCTTTTCTCGTAGGATCCTAATATCTTTTAAAACATATCTTTTTAGTAAAAAAATCTAAATATCTATCTACATAATTAATTATAAACAATTGAAATTGAAAAAAAGCTAATTTTTCTGAATATATCCGGTTTTGAACTCATTTTTTGAACAAATGCAATGAAAATACTTTTACACGGATTTTAGAACCGCTGATTACAATTCCACCCACACAGCATGAAAGAATTTTGAAATAATTTCATGAAATATTACAAGTAATAATACGTTGAAAGCATTTAAAAAGAACTTAAAAAGATAACTATATTCTTTTGAAAAGAATTTATGAAATAATACACAGGAAGATTACAAAGTCTTTACAAAAATATTACCAAAAAGGAAACGAAAGTTAAGACATGGAATATTACACGATTCCTTACTGAAAGGACTTTGAAAAGACTTTTTGAAAGGAAACAAGAAAGAACTCAGAAATCTTCCAACGATTAAAATCAGAAAATAATTTAGAAAGATTTTCGGAATGATCTAAGGTATTCTTTCACCGAATCATTTCAAGATTCATTCAAAAAGCTTTCATGAAATGATTCATGCAATATTTTGGTAAAGTCTTAAGAAATCTTACATGAAATAATTTTGAAATCTTTTTGAAATATTTCATGAAATAACTTATGATAAGAATAAAAGTTATTACATGAATCCTTACTGAAAGGACTTTGAAAAGACTTCTTGAAAGGAAACAAGAAAGAACTCTTTCGAAGGTTTCAGTCGTAAAATAATTTAGAAAGATTTTTGGAATAATCTAAGTTATTCTTTCACTGAATAATTTCAAAATTCTTCCAAAAAGCTTTTATGAAATAATTCATGTAATATTTTAGTAAAGTCTCAAGAAATCATACATGAAATAATTTTGAAATCTTTTTGAAATATTTCATGAAATAACTTATGATGGGAATAAAAGTTATAACATAAATCCTTACTGAAAGGACTTTGAAAAGACTTCTTGAAAGGAAACAAGAAAGAACTCAGAAATCTTCCAACGATTAAAATCAGAAAATAATTTAGAAAGATTTTCGGATTGATCTAAGGTATTTTTTCACCAAATCATTTCAAGATTCGTTCAAAAAGCTGTCATGAAATAATTCATGCAATGTTTTGGTGAAGTCTTAAGAAATCTTACATGAAATAATTTTGAAATCTTTTTGAAATATTTCATGAAATAACTTATGATAAGAATAAAAGTTATTACATGAATCCTTACTGAAAGGATTTTGAAAAGACTACTCGAAAGGAAACAAGAAAGAACTCAGAAATCTTTCGAAGGTTTCAGTCGTAAAATAATTTAGAAAGATTTTTGGAATAATTTAAGTTATTCTTTCACCGAATAATTTCAAGATTCTTCCATGAAGCTCTTATGAAATAATTCATGTAACATTTTGGTAAAGTCTCAAGAAATCATACATGAAATAATTTTGAAATCTTTTTGAGATATTGCATGAAATAACTTATGATGGGAATAAAAGTTATAACATAAATCCTTACTGAAAGGACTTTGAAAAGACTTCTTGAAAGGAAACAAGAAAGAACTCAGAAATCTTCCAACGATTAAAATCAGAAAATAATTTAGAAAGATTTTCGGAATGATCTAAGGTATTTTTTCACCAAATCATTTCAAGATTCGTTCAAAAAGCTGTCATGAAATAATTCATGCAATGTTTTGGTAAAGTCTTAAGAAATCTTACATGAAATAATTTTGAAATCTTTTTGAAATATTTCATGAAATAACTTATGATAAGAATAAAAGTTATTACATGAATCCTTACTGAAAGGATTTTGAAAAGACTACTCGAAAGGAAACAAGAAAGAACTCAGAAATCTTCCAACGATTAAAATCAGAAAATAATTTAGAAAGATTTTCGGAATGATCTAAGGTATTTTTTCACCAAATCATTTCAAGATTCGTTCAAAAAGCTGTCATGAAATAATTCATGCAATGTTTTGGTGAAGTCTTAAGAAATCTTACATGAAATAATTTTGAAATCTTTTTGAGATATTTCATGAAATAACTTATGACGAGAATAAAAGTTATTACATAAATCCTTACCAAATTGAAACTATAAATTGTTGTGCGTGCGATGTCTGTGTTATGATAACTTCGATTTTAACCGCTGTAAAACTATTCGTAATCCTATGAATAATTATATCATCATATATCCGTTATGTGTGTGTGTGTGTGTGCGTGTGCGTGTGCGTGTGCGTGTGTGTGTGTATTAATTCTAAATTGATTCTTAAATAATACAGGAAAGAATAAAATTTCTAGAACTTTACACGTCTCTCAACTAAAGATAGATGAAAAGATTAATGCATTATTACTAAAAGAATTCATGGATCTTTACAGAATTCTTTCATTGAAAGGATTCTGTAATAATTCTATGTCCGAGGTATATTTCTTTCAGAAATAATACAATGAAATATTTTTAAAATATTTTATATCATTCTTACAGAATACTTTCAATGAAAGATGTATGAAAAGATTTAAGAATTATTACCAAAAGAATTCATGGATCCTTACAGAATTCTTTTATTGAAAGGATTCTGTAATAATTTTATGTCCAAGGTATATTCCTTTTAGAAATAATACAATGAAATATTTTTAAAATATTTTATATTATTCTTACAGAATCCTTTCAATGGAAGATGTATGAAAAGATTTACGAATTATTACCAAAAGAATTCATGAATCCTTACCGAATTCTTCCATTGAAAGGATTTTGAAATGACTTGTGAATTCTTTATGAAATATTTTTATGTATTATTTTTAAAAGAATAATACCTCGGACATAGAATTATTTCAGAATCCTTTCCGTGAAATATTTCTAAAAGATTGTAGTCCTTTCATGAATCCTTTCAGAATCCTTTTAAAGTCCTTTCATGCTGTATGGGCAGCCTTTAATTTTCAAAATTCAAAATGGCGGATCCAATATGGCGACTGTTAGTGTTGATAATTTACTGAAACCCGATTATTTCAAGTGCTATCGCTTGTATAGGGGTTTTGAGGGTCGCTAATCACAAATTTAGTCTCTGATTTTCAAAATTCGAAATGGCGGATCCAATATGGTGGCATTAAATTTTGAAAATCTAGAAAAATGCGATTATTTTAGGTGCAATCGTCTGTATGGAGATTTTTAGGGCCATTAATTATGATTCTGGTCTCTGACTTTAAAAATTTGAAATGACAGATCAACTATGGCGGATTTAAATGTTGATAATCAACCAGAACCCAATTATTTTAAATAAAATCACTTGTATAGAGGTTTCGAGAGTCACTGATTATGAATCCAGTCTCCAATTTTTAAAATTCAAATCAACGGATTCAATATCACGGGTTTTGAATTAGTTGCCATCTCGAATTTTGTAACTCTGGTGCCCGATACATAATCAGCGACCCAAAAAACCTTTTTCTATAGAGTTTTAAAAAAATTACTTCAAAATCCGAAAATTTAATTTTAAACAGCCACCATATTGTATTCGCCATTTTGAATTTTGAAATTCTGATGCCAGATTCGTAATCAGCGGCCCCAAAAACCTTTTTCTATACAGTTTCAAAAAATCACTTCAAAATTTTAAAATTTAACCTTAAATAGCCACCATATTGGATCCGCCATTTTGAATTTTGGAATTCTGATGCCAGATTCGTAATCAGCGTCCCCAAAAACCTAAAGAACCATCTTGATTTCAGTTGTGGGTTCAACAGAAAAATGTGCCCCTCATAGGGTTAATTTAAATATTTAAATAAAAATATTCTTATCGATAATTGAAATATATATATATATATATATATATATATATATATATATATATATATATATATATATATATAAGATTTATATATATATATATATATAAATCTTTCTTGGTGTAAAGTTACATATTAAAATTCAGAGGTGAGACTCATTGAGGTTTTATGAGGAAACCCGATACTAGCGCCACCAACTAGGCTCTGACCCAAATTAATTTCATAAATTTGCTAATTCCTTATTGATTTATTGTTAATATTCTAGAGTTATTAAAAAGCTTGTTGGTGTAGATTCTAATTTAGTGAAAAATTAATAATTAATAGTTTATTTACAAAATTCTTTGAAACTGTTTTTCTCGTGTAACTTTTCTTTGATTTATAAAATTGTGAAAATAATAAAGTATTTAAGTTAAATATTTGAGATACCTAATTACTTAAAAAAAAAAAAATAAAAATCATAGTATTTGAATTTTTGGATATATATAGAAAGAATATATTAAATTACTACAAAGTATATAACCTCACTCCCACGAAGCACCTATTGAAGGTCAGAGAGAGAAAGAATAAGAGGACATCCGATACTAGCGCCACCAACAGGAAGATTGTGTAATCTGGGATACGCACTGCTGTTCGAGCCCCCACCCTTACATAACCTAAAATATATTGAGCACGTATTGCACCCGTTGCTTAATTTTTACTTTATTGAATTAGAGTTAGAATTATTATTATTGCTTAATAATTTAAATTCATAGTTCTTTTGTAATTTTTAATATATATAATAATTAAATTCAATAGTTTTTTTTAACCGACTTCAAAAAGGAGGAGGTTCTCAATTCGACTGAATTTTTTTTTTTTTTTTTTTATGTCTGTTACCTTATAACTCCGTCATTTCTTAACCGATTCGAAAAAACTTTTTCTTATCTGATAGAGAACGTCTGCAGGAAGGTCACGTACGTGTCCTATAATTGTTGGGCCAATATTCGGTCTGTGTGACCCAATTATCAAATTAAGAAAACTGGGAGTTTTGTTTTCTCTCTCTCTCTCTCTCTCTCTCTCTCTCTCTCCCTCCCTCTCTCTCTCTCTCTCTCTCTCTTATCTGAGCTTGAATATGTATAGATGCACATATAACGACACTGTGCTGTTGAGCCTTCTTTCTTTCCTGCTATATATTGATTGGTGGTGTACTAATGCATGCGTTATGAATTAATAATAAAAGTTTAATGTAATTAGTGGGTCTACCTATATTTGCGTTTTTAGTAAGGGGATTCACTAGAAGATAGAAAATAAAAATTTTTTAACAAAAACAAACAATTTAAAAAATTTTTAATAAATAAAAACCGACTTTAAAAGTATCGAACAAAAACAAAATTTTTTACAAAAAATAAGATTTTAAAAACATTGCACTAAAAAATGACAGATAAAAAATTTTTAACAAAAATAAACCGACTTCAAAAAATGCACTGAAAAGTAACAAATAATTTATTATCTTTAGAAATCATACAAATAATTGGTAAAATACAATTTTAGAAGTCGGTGTCTAATTCTAAATCTGTGGTGCGTAAGCAGAACGACTTAGTCCATTTTTTCAAAAATAACGTTCACATTCATTGTTCGAAAATAACGTTTACATCTATTGTTAAAAAATAACGTTAACATTCATTGAGGAATTAGACGCCGACTTCTAAAATTGTATTTTACCAATCATTTGTATGATTTCTAAAGATAATAAATTATTTGTTTCTTTTCAGTGCATTTTTTGAAGTCGGTTTTTTTTTTTGTTAAAAATTTTTTATTTTGTCTTAACTTAACCTAGATCTACCCAAAGAACTTGTTTTATAAAGGAAGTTGCACATGGTTTAAATTTAAACTCTTTCAATTAAATTATTTAAAGTTTATTTAGTGGATTTTACTCTTTACGTTAATATGTTTATTAATTTATTTCTTGAAGTGATCTTATAATTGGTTAATATATTAAAGGCAGAGTATTTAATTTCTTTATTATATCATTATTATTATTATTTTTGTAGGCTGGGGAATCTCAGAATTTGGGGGTTATAAACCAATTATTATTTCTTATTTAATCACACATATTTATAATCTCCCAAATAAAACCCACCCTTACAACTATTAATTGTAATTATTAATTCAATTTTAAGGCTATGACAAAACCATTACAAATTATATGAATACTGATTGAATATTTATATTTAAGGTGAAGCAAAAGGTAAACTGACTGAAGGATCAATGTTAAAAAATAAAAGACCAAGAACTAATGTGATGAATGAAACTTCGAACTCACCTTCAAAGTTGCAAAATAATTAATATTTAACAAAAAAAAAATTTCAGTTGTATGAAAAAAAAAATTTTTAACAAAAATAAAAACCGACTTAAAAAAATGCACTGAGAAGTAACAAATAATTTATTATCTTTAGAAATCATACAAATAATTGGTAAAATACAATTTTAGAAGTCGGCGTCTAATTCCTCAATGAATGTAAACGTTATTTTTTAACAATAAATGTAAACGTTATTTTTGAACAATGAATGTGAACGTTATTTTTGAAAAAATGGACTAAGTCGTTCTGCTTACGCACCACAGATTTAGAATTAGACGCCGACTTCTAAAATTGTATTTTACCAATTATTTGTATGATTTCTAAAGATAATAAATTATTTGTTACTTTTCAGTGCATTTTTTGAAGTCGGTTTATTTTTGTTAAAAATTTTTTATCTGTCATTTTTTAGTGCAATGTTTTTAAAATCTTATTTTTTGTAAAAAATTTTGTTTTTATTCGATACTTTTAAAGTCGGTTTTTATTTATTAAAAATTTTTTAAATTGTTTGTTTTTGTTAAAAAATTTTTATTTTCTATCTTCTAGTGAATCCCCTTACTAAAAACGCAAATATAGGTAGACCCACTAATTACATTAAACTTTCATTATTAATTCATAACGCATGCATTAGTACACCACCAATCAATATATAGCAGGAAAGAAAGAAGGCTCAACAGCACAGTATCGTTATGTGTGCATGTATACATATTCAAGCTCAGGTAAGAGAGAGATAGAGAGAGAGAGAGAGTCGGCGAAGTATAAGGGAGGTAAATGAGAAAACAAAACACCCGGTTTTTTTCTTAATTTGATAATTGGGTCATACAAACCGAATATTGGCCCAATAATTATAGAACACGTATGGGACCTTCCTGCAGACATTCTCTATCAGATAAGAAAAAGTTTTTTCGAATCGGTTAAGAAATGACGGAGTTATGAGGTAACAGACATAAAAAAAAAAAAAAAAATTCAGTCGAATTGAGAATCTCCTCCTTTTTGAAGTCGGTTAAAAAAGAATAAGTTTAGAGAAGCGTAAAAAATTATCATTAGAAGAAGAAATATTTGTAGATGATGAAGATACATTAATACATTTACCTCTTTTATCAGTAGAAGAACTGACTGAATTTGAAAAATCGTTACGAGAAGATCCACAAACAAGAAGGGAATTTGTAAGTATTGTTCGTCTTAATATATTGTTTTTTTATGATATATTTGTATGAATTTATTATTTCATACGTTGATAGATTGTAATTAACTTTGTAAATGTTCAATTTTTTCGATATTTAAACTAAAAAAAAGTCATACAGCGGCTTCTTTAGATCTAATAAATGTGGTTGACTTTAGAAATTCAAATAAAATATATTGAACTTGCAAATTTTTTTTGTTAAAAGCAAATTTTTTTAATACATTAATAAATGTTTTTTATAATGATTACAGAAAAAAATGATTATTAAAACTAATGGTAATAATATAATGGCCTTTACCAATTGATGCTTGGCAAAAATAATGACCAATGAACTTGCAGAAAGGTACTCTTATTCTTGACAATCAAGGGGAAAATATAAAAAATATACAACTGTAAAATTTAAAAATTTGCTTATCTGTCAAATACTTATCCGTAAGAAAATATTTACATATTAATAATATAAAATAAATAATACAAATTAATAAATATTTTTTTAGATACTATTACTTATATAGTAAAACTACTTACACAGAAAGTGACTGTATTATTCAAATAAAGCCTAATACTGAAAGCACATCGGGTATTTCTACAGCCTACGATGATCAGTAAGAGAATGTATTACCAACAGAAAACTTTTGGCAGTTTAAAAATACATTTCTTTATAAGTGGAATTTTAAAGATAGACGAAATTTTCAGTAAAATAATGAAAAGCTTTCATATTGAAAAACTCTTAAAATTGTAATTTTTTGAAATAACGTAAATACAACGTGACTTTTAATTACGAGATATAATCTTGTTTAATGCAAGCTTGATTGAATTACACGAATATTGTTTCTTAACCCTTTGAGGGGCACATTTTTATCTGAAAAAACGCGTTTTTTTACGTTAATTGTTTTAAAAAAAACTTAAATTATATAAATTATTGACTAATTGTGCCGGGCCCTAATACGTTAGAGTCGCAAGAGTCTTCAAAGTTCTTATATGCATTCACAAGTTGACAAAATTTACTGCAAGTACGAGAAAAACCAAAACAAAAGAGATGGTACATATATGTACCCCTGCCCCTCAAAGGGTTAAACTGAAAATTTGTAACGTAAAGGTATTTCATGAAGTTGTATTGCATTAAAGTTTTTAATATAAGTTGACCATTTCGTAATTTTGTTAGTATGAAATGTTATATAAGATGTATATACCCTTTGAAGTATTCTCAAGTACAAACGGTCGTAAACTTTGAGACACTACAACTTTAAATCTTATATAATGCTTGAAAGTAGATAATATTGTATAACAATAAAAAGATGCTTTAAAATAATTTTTGTAGAGATAATTAAAGATATGAAAGATTCTTTAACTTGATAAAAAAAATCTTTTGTAACTAATATTTTATAATAAATGATAAAGATTTTACTCAACAGTTAGTGAAAGCAAAGTTACATCTTAATTTTCATTTAAAATTTATTTTCATACTTTCAAAAGATTTTTCATGCTATATTTTCTTATTAAGTTAATAGAAAAAATTCTCATTTGTTACTTCTATTAAAGAGAAACATTTTGTTTCATTAGTTTATTGAAATAAAATAATTCATTTACCGAGTTCCAGAAGAATTTATTTTCTTAAACTATGTGCAAGGTGCCAATTATCTTTGACCAACAATGAAATGCAATCTTAAACGTTGGAAATGTCAGTTTATTAGAATTGGAACTAAGATTAATTACATTATTTGATATTTGCTATTAATATAACAATGAAATGTAATTTCACATAACTAGTCCATTATTATTTAGAATCAAATACTAATTGCGTATTATTAAGTATCTATAAAACAGAAAATAATATGCAACAACGTTTAGAAACGGTACCAAACTGTTAAGCTATTCAAAAGTTTTTTATGAAATGTAAATAATACGCTATAATAATAGTGTAAATATAATAATACACAAAAATTAAAAGGAAAGGTTTTATCTTATACTAGATTGAAGAAATGTTATCAAATTTTCAGCAAAAACTAATTTTATATTTTAATATATTTAAAAGTGATACTTATAATTTTTTTTTTCATGTTTAAAAATTGTAAGACAAATTTTAATAATTTATTCAATAATTTCCATGGAAAAATTTCAATTTTCAGTAAACCAAAAATATACTATTTCAAAAATGTTTTAACGCAAGATCAACTGTGAAATGAAACCTTTTTTACTTTAAGCGTTGATTAGACTGATTATAATGCTGGTGTGTTTAATTGTGAACACACGAAGGAGTGCGTAAAATTTGTATGAATAGCATAATAGTATATTTCGGTACTAGTGCGATAAAGTGATTTTTTACTCGTGTGGCGGTTTGTGCCCGAGCGAAGCGAGGGTGAAAAGGTCACACGAGTAAGAAATCACTTTCTCGCACGAGTATCGAACACTATTTTTTGACACGACGTGTGAGAAGCTCCATTTTCGCACGTGTCACTTTGTACAGCGTGCGTGAAATCGAGCTTCTCGCACGGAGTGTCAAACAATATTATTTTACACACGCTTTGTTAAAAAGATAGAAATATCCTAATATATTTAATATAATCATTGCAGGTCTCCAGCATAGTATAGTTGAAATCGATAATGTAAATTAGGTTGTAAATCTTTTTTTGAAAATAAGATATACATATCTTTTAAAGTATTCCTACATGTAAACTCGAAGACTGTCACTACAGCTTTAAAATAATATTAAGTTTATTAAAATAGATAATATTATATGCAGATTAAACTAGCTTAGAATATATTTTTCTTATGTATAATTTGAAAGAAAGTTTGTTATTTTGATTAAGAGAAAGTTTGTAAATGATATATTGTAATAATTAACGGAGATTTTACTTTATAGTTGATGGAAGAAAAGTCGCATAAAAATTTTCAACCAAAATCAATATAATTAAATACATTTAGAATCTTTTTCATGTAATTATTTTTTTTATATAATTTATTTATTTTTTCATGTAATTACTTAGTTTTATGTTTTTTTTTCTTAAATTGATTGCAAGGTGCCAATTCCCTTCAACAGATAACAAAATAAAATCATCATTATTAATTTCAATTTATTTAAATTTAAATTGATATTAAAATATTTGTCTGATTTTAATAGAATAATTTAATGCGATTTATTGAAGTGTACAAAATATATATTACGGTGTACGCAACGCAAACTTTAAAAATGTATAATAACTTTGTTTTCAAATAAAACTTGAATTAATATATTTCATGAATATTTTTCTTTAAATATAGTTTTCAAATTTATAAAATAAAAAATTATTCATTAATTTTAGTCTTTTTTTTGGAATTATTTATAAGTATAAGAATTCTTTTTGAATATTTAATGAACGCTTCATTTCTTTCATTTATAGAAATAGAATTCTTTGTGAATATTTTATAAATATTTTGGTGATTTTACATTTTTAAATTTCATGAGTATGCATAATAAAGAATTCTTTATGAATACTTTTTTATTCCTTTTATTATAGGTATTTTCTTTGATTTATACAAAAAGAATTCTTTGTGACTACCTTATAAATATTTAGATAATTCTACTTCTTATGTTCCATAAGTTTATGGAATAGAGAATTCTTTATGTATACTTTAAGAATCGAGATGGGCGGACATTCGTGAATAAAAAAAGTAATAATTAAGAAATCTTTAACAATACTTCCTTTTACGAAAGTACGTATAAAGAATACTTTATACATTCTATCTTTAAGACCGAATGCTTGCTGGGCTATTTGGAAGGTCTGGAAGAAACGACTTCCTAAAAAATAATTCTTTATTTAGACCTAAATGCTGATCTATTAACTGAGAAGATGCTCCTTAATCAAGCACAGAAAATCTGGGAGACTTTTCAAAATAAGGAGAACGTCATGCACTCTGTCGCTCAGCAACCTAGCAACAATATCTCAGATAATGAAACTATAATTGAAGCTAGAATTGAGGCCTTGGAGAGAGCTTCTAAAAAACACAAATCTGATGGAAAACAGAAACAGGGTAACGCAAATGAGGTGAAGCGTAACTCTAATGTTAAGCCTGCTACTAAAGATAGTTCAGTAAGCTTATGTTGGCACCATAAGAAATATGGCAATAAAGTCCTGAAATGTATTAAAACATGTAGTAGATACGCTAAATTTACTGCCCTGGCTAATAAGAAAAAGCCAGATCAGGGAAATGCATAAAGTCTGATGTAGCGGATGTATCAGAATAATAGTAAAGGATCGGCTACACCTCCATATTAAAGATGTAATCATTAAGGACCTTTTCTTAATTGACACTGGCACAGAAGTTTCTCTGTTACCTAGAGGTCCTCTTAAATTAGATCAGACTCCTGGCATTAAGTTATATGCAGCTAATGACACTCTGATTAAAACTTACGGAACTACGAATAAGAAGTTAGATATAGGCATCGGTAGAATTATTGTTTGGAATTTTATCTTTGCAGATGTGCCTTACCCTATAACTAAGGAAGACTTACTTAAGTTTTACCATTTACTTTCTGATTTAAAGGATAGGAAGTTGGCCGGTGGCAACCCACTGCGTTCTGTTGATGCCATAAAGAAAAAAGTTAAATATTTTAGAGTGTCGTTGGTAGCATCAAATCATAGCTATGCCCACGTGCTTTACAAGATTCCTAAGGTACTGGGAGTTGAACAGGCAGCACCTTTAGAAAATTGGGGTGTCAAAAACTTCATAAAAACCACTGGACCACCGATTGCTCATAGAGCGAGACGTTTGTGTCCAATTAAACTCCAGGCAGCTAAAAAGGAATTTAAAGAGCTCTGCGATTCAGGCATTTGTCAGCGATCAAGCAGCCCTTGGGCAAGCCCTATTCACATAGTCCCTAAAAAAGACGGTAATTGGCAAATTTGTGGTGACTATAGAGCTTTGAACCCAGCTACAGTACCTGATAGGTACCCTGTACCACAACTCCATGATTTCCCATCATTTTTGAGTGGCAAATCTGTTTTCTCATCTCTGGATTTCAAAAAAGCTTATTATGATTCCTGTTGCGGATCCTGATATCCCAAAAACAGCAGTGATAACACCATTTGGACTTTTTGAACATAAAGTTACATTCGGACTGCGGAACGCTGCTCAAACGTTTAAGCGACATGTTAATAATTTACTTGAAGATCTAGAGTTTGTATTCGTTTATATTGATGATATAATCATCGCCTCTTCTAGTGTAGAAGAACATGAGTGTCATCTTCATACCATCTTAAAAAGGTTAGAGTTGGTTAAGTTAAGTTAAGTTAGGTTAGTTTGGAGTAAAAGAATTAGATTTCTTAGGTTATAACATCAGCAAAGAGGGTTTTAGACCTTCACCTACTAAAGTTCAGGCTATCTTGGACTTTCCGAAACCAGAAATCGTAGATCAACTTCGTCGTTATATGGGAATGATAAACTTTTACAGGAGATGTATCTCTAGCGCAGCTCATACACAGCGTTTATTAATCAACATCTTAAGGATTGTCGTGAGAAAGACAAACGTCCTGTTAATTGGGATCCTGAAAGTGAGACTGCGTTTGAGAAAAGTAAAAAAGACTTAGCTGAAGTCACATTTTTGGCGTATCCTGACGATCATACTGAAACACGGTTTTTGCCATGTCGCTAAACTTGGAGAAAGCTTGTAGCCGCAAGATCCGTCAGTTGACTTATATTGCTCAGTTCAACTGTGAGATATGTTACATAGAGGAAGAGAGCAATACAGTCGCTAATACTCTATCACGAATCCAAAATGTAGCTGAGGTTAGAATACTTAATTTAAATGAGGTAAAAACTTCTACTTCATTTAATGAACTAAACACAAGAGTCGATGCGTTCCGTTTGCCATTAATGTACGATTTATCAGCTTTACACCAAGAACAAAAAAAAGGCGAAGAGTTGACAAAGATTGTCCTAAATAAAAAGCATCCTTTGAAGTTGCATAAAGTAACCTTAGGAGCTGACGACACACCAATTTATTGCGATGTACAGGACCAATTCTTGAGATCTTATTTACCTGAGTCTCTAAGAAAGAAAACGTTTAGTCTGTTTCATGCCAACTCACACCCAGATGCAAAGGTCACTGACAGACTAATTAGTAATAAGTACGTCTGGTCAAATATGCATCGCGATATTAGTAAATGGTGTAAACGCTGTCCGAAGTGTCAACAGTGCAAGGTATCAAGGCACAACAAATTCTTGTCAGAACATTTTAATGCACCTGATGAAAGATTCACGCACGTGTATTTAGATTTGGTTGGACCGTTGCCCCTGTGCAACGGATACAAACATTTATTGACCATCATAGACAGATACACTAGATGGCCAGAAGCCGTTCCTACACGGAGAGAAAAATCATGTTATTATTCCATGAAATTTCAAGTGATTATTACATGATATTTCTTCACCGAATATTATCGAAGAAACAAGTGATTTTTTGATGATACTCATGTTTTTAATAGATGATTGGTATCCATCTTAAAATCAGATACAAAAGATGTTATTTTTTCTTGATGGTCAACTTAAAATTACGTGGGCTGCCAGGAGAATGAGCGTGGCGATGCATCATGTTAAAATTACTTGCGACTCACGGGATTTTCACGTGGCACTAAAGTGAATTCAATGGTGGCGTGACCAACCGAGTAGCGCGTGCTTTGCAGGTAGTGGGGAGAGAGAGAGTAACCAAAATACAATCTTATTATGATGGTAAAACAGCAATATATATATTTTTAAAAAATTAATAAATATTAAATTATCAATATTACCTTTGAAACTATTAGGAATAAATTCTAAACTCAAAATTTAATTATTTTAAACAACTGGGGGCAGATAAGCATGTATCATTTCGCACCAAACATATCTCAAAGCAGGTTTAGCCTAGTGCGTAACGTTCGTGCTTTTCTTTTTGGGTGCGCGAGTTCAACTCTCGGTCAAGACCACTTTTTTTATTATTTTAATATTTTTTATTAATTATTTAATTTATATTTTCTTTTTTCTAATATTAAAATCAAATTAAGTATGCTCATTATTTTAATTAATATTTTTTTTTAAATAAATTATTTCTTATACGTAATAATTCAAATAGTTAATAAATAAATAATAGTGATTTATAATACTATAATTTAATTTATTCATAATGTAATTTATAAAATTGACATAATAAATAAATTAGTCTATAGTATTAATTCATTTATGTTATAGTTTATATTATACATTAATATACACACATATATATTTATGAAGACAAAATTTAACTGAAGTATTATAAATATAATTGTTATTCATTTATTAATATTTTTAATTATTACGTATAAGAAATAATTTATTTTAAAAAAATATTAATTAAAAAAATGAGCATATTTAATTAGATTTTAATATTAGAAAAAAGAAAATATAAATAAAATAATTAATAAAAAATATTAAAATAATGAAAAAAGTGGTCTTGACCGAGAGTTGAACTCGCGCACCCAAAAAGAAAAGCACGAACGTTACACACTAGGCTAAACCTGCTTTGAGATATGTTTGGTGCGAAATGATACACGCTTATCTGTCCCCCAGTTGTTTAAAATAATTAAATTTTGAGTTTAAAATTTATTTCTAATAGTTTCGAAGGTAATATTAATAATTTAACATTCATTAATTTATTAATATATATAAACAATTGCTATTTTACCATCATAACAAGATTGTATTTTGGTTACTCTCGCTCTCTCTCCCCACTACCTGCAAAGCACGCGCTACTCGGTTGGTCACGCCACCATTGAATTTACTTGAGTGCCACGTGAAAATCCCGTGAGCGGTAAGTGAATATCACAGGATCGACTAACTGGTTATATTCACTTGGCGCTCTTAGTAATTATAGCTACTGTCCAAAGGATAATATCATGGCGCCTATAGCGTTTTCAGTTAGGATCTATTCTGGTTAAATTAAGTCGATTTCATGAGAATCTTACATGAAGAATCATTTAATTTTAACGTGTTAAATTTATCATAGGAAAATAACATGATTTTTCTCTCCGTGTATATAAGTCCTGACGCTATAAACACCAGTGTTCATGACTTGGATGCAGCTGATTTAGCTCCTGATAATGATATTGCTGACCCGGAATCACAACACAGTATTGGCTCTGACAACGCTACTGAACAAGTGACTAATTCTGAATCGCATCGCAATGTTGACGCGGATGATGTCATCATCGCTTCTGACGACGTTTTAGACACAGTTAACGATAATAATGAGACCGTAGCTAACGAAGATTCTCCAGATTATCCTATGGATCTTATCATTGTTGATAATCGGGGACAGAGATGGTCTTGTGGAAACGAGATTCATCAAGGTAAATTTGGTTTTATTTTGGAAGCTGTGGCTTGTGGCGATTCCACTCAAAATTTTCCATCAGCGATTGCCAAATTTGAATTAATTAGGAGATCTCGTTTGGCTACTGAAACTAGCTTTTATCCTAAGCACGCTAGTTTTAATAAGTTAGAAAGGTGGATAAATTAATTCCAGCTTCCTGCTCTTGCTATTCCTAGATTTTTAGCAGAGGGAGAGTTCTTAATCAATGAGGACATATACAGATTTGTAATTATACAAAGATATGGCGCTAATCTAGAGAAAATATTAAGTGATTCTAATCGAAAGTTACCTTTGCATCAAGTACTTGCAATTGCTTGGCAGCTAACGTTGGCCCGTGTAATTATCCATGCAAAAATTACACATACCTAAAAATGGTGAAACAAATTAATAAAGCATAGCACATCTATCGGTGTGATCTTAAATTGTCGTTTTTATTATGTAAATTATGATGTAAAAATTAAAATACGATTGAAAGTAAGTTACTTTTTATCCATCGTAAGAAACACGTGTAGAAAATTATGAAAAATACATCATTTTTGACGTATGAAATTGTATATCGTTAGTAACTATTTTTCAATTAACACTAAAGTTCGAGTACATATTCTACTCCTTAAAACGAAAATTTCAAGCACTGGTCAAAGCCTGTGCCATCTTAGGAACTTGAATTATAAACTTTTAAATTTCTATAAAACCCTTTTCCTAAAAAGTGAAAAGTTCCAGAGATATACCCATATACTACCCTGTATTCTTTATGTAAAGTATTTAACAGTGTGATATTGTATAAACGCATATTACTTTTAACATTAGTTAACACATACGTGTACACGGAAAAAAAATATTGGCGTCGCACAGTCCTAAAAAATATCAGTATAGAGTCTATCGACTTTTAGTATGGAAATTGTATAATGCACAGCCAAAATAAGTTCTACATATCGTCTGTTTCGAGAATGATAAAATAAAGGACTTTAGTAAACCCACTTGTGTCTTGTGCAAATCTCATACGGTGTACATTAATACCCCCGCCAGTCACAAAACCTATTACGGCTCATGCGAAAGACTAGGTATTAACAAGCGTATATCCCCCTCCAGTCTCATCGCACGATATACTGACTTAGTCTTGCTCACCGGCCACATAGTGTCCCATGAATGGTTTTCTATTTGTTCCGGACTCGACGCGTTTGGAAATGTTATGACGTGGACGCGCAAGAGCCTCATCATTAGATCTTTATATATAATTTGGTCTCGCATGATAGGAAATTATATTAAATACTTTTAATTTCGTTTTTAATTATTTATGATCAACTCAAGAATGTTTAGCGAACAATTAAAAAACAAATGCGACATTTTTTTTAAAATAGAAAAACTGAGGCATTATGTTTCAAATGTTATATTTTCATAAAATAAACTACAATACTTCTTGCCATGTATGTGATTCACACATATGTAATATACATATTATGTAATTTATTACCTAATTAACCATATATTTTTTGCAATAAATCATTTTCTATATTGTTCTAAAAATATAAGAAAGATTTATTTATAAAATTCAATATAATAATTAGAAAAAATTTTTCATTGGAACAATACAAACCGGATAAAAACTTTTTGAATACATTTCATCTCTACTTTATTTAATTTAGCCGGATTCCTTTTTCTTTTCCAACATTAGACCGATCATTCTATACTGTAGTGTTGAATAAAAATTATAAAATATAAATACATCTTTTTCATATTATCTACATTTCCCTAAAATCAATCACATCCAATTATCCATGAAAATCATTTCAAATTTTGCCGGCACCTAACACTCTATTTGAAAATTTATAAAACTTATTGCTCAGTTTTGTTTGTTATATTTTGAACAATAAACTTAAAAACATAGCAAACAAATATGATCAATAGGTTTTATAAATTTCAAAACAGTATTCATCATGTACCGGCCAAAAGAAATATTTATCACTTTGGGCATAAACAGTAATGTTTTTTAAAATTTCACATCTTTTTCTAGTTAAGTTGCACTCTAATTTAATAACATTATCATTCATTTTTATGAAAAGAAAACACTCTTCCATTATTTTTTTCCGAAAATCGAAATGCGAAATGAAAAAACAATTCATTTTTATGGAAACAGTTATTTTTTAAAATCTTTTGTCCTAAAATATCGTATGATACCATAATTAAGAAAGTATGAATAAGAAGAATTTTCATTTTTATTTGTACAATATAAAAGACAGGGACAATATATATCTGTAGGTCATAATATACACAAGTTTATTTATATGTATTTTGAAAAACGTTATGTTGCTAAAAGAGTTATAAATTTTTTAAAGTATTTAACGATTGTTTAATTGATTTCAGATCTTTCATGAACCAAAATTGCAAATAAATAAAATTAAAAGTATACACTTGATGATTATTTAATTTATTTCAATATTTGTAAGAGCTGAAATTAAAATTAATATGCAAATAAGTTATAATATTTAGAATGTGTTAAAAACAAACAAAAATATTTGATAGCCAAACGTCTGAAATATAGTTTTTATAAAAGTTTATTTATTTAATTTAAGAACTTAAATTCAAACCTTATTTTTCGGATAGTAAAATCAATAATATATACTTTACGGTTAGTTCTAGTATTATAATAATTTCTATAAACAGTTTTTTAAAAGATAAACTTCAAGTATTTGAAATATTGTAAACAAAAATGGTTATATATTTATGTATTACAAGTTACTTTTATGTTCAATTAAAAAAAATAAATAAAAGAAAAAATACTTGATGATTAAACAATTAATTCGAATACTTTTATTAGTTAGATTCAGGGTTGCGAAAAAAGTAATTATAAATTATTAGAATTACGAATCATTTTTTAAATTGTAATTAAAGTTTTATTAAATTAATAATTCTTTGTAAATTGACGATTAAAAATATTTCAATCAACAAATCAAAATCTAATCGTGAATTAAAATGGCTTTAATTAAAAAATCAAAAGGAATTCTTAATTAAATAAATTTCAATTAAGAAATCAAAGTGTAATCGTGAATTAAAAGGGCTTTAATTAAAAATTCAAAAGGAATCCTTAATTAAATAAATTTCAATGAAGAAATCCAAATGTAATCGTGAATCGAAAGGGCTTTAATTACAAAATCAAAAGGGATCCTTAGTTAAATAAATTTCAATTAAGAAATCAAAATGTAATCGTGAATTGAAAAGGCTTAGATTACAAATTTAAAAGAAATTCTTAATTAAATAAATTTCAATTAAGAAATCCAAATGTAATCGTGAATTAAAAGGGCTTTAATTACAAAATCAAAAGGAATCCTTAAGGCGACTACGGAGGTTAGGCTAAATTTTCATTTCGTAGTTTACAAATTACGCTTTAAGTTCGTAAAATTTCTTGGATTTGTAAGTTTTCCACCATTCTGTGGGTATCAAAAAATGGTGGAAAATTAAAAAATCCAAAAAATTTCATGTATTAAAAGCATGATTTGTAAACTAAAAAATAAAACCTAACCTGAATTCCGAAGTCGCCTTAATTGAATAAATTTCAATTAAGAAATCAAAATGTAATCGTGAATTGAAAAGGCTTAAATTAAAAATTCAAATAGAATTCTTAATTAAATATATTTTAATTAACAAGCAAAAATGTAATTGTGAATTAAAGGAGCGTCTGTTATGATTATGATTTGTGAATTCGAGGGCTTTAATTAAAAATTCCACAATTCCTTTTTAATTAAATGTACTAAGGAATTTTTATCATATGGGTGATTCTATTCTAACGGGTAATCACATGTAATCGTTTAATAAACTATCAAAACAAGGTTCAAATATTATTAACCACAAATTTTTCATATACTTTCAGCTTGTAACTTTATGATTCGTTGACTTTTTAATCGCTAATTTCAATGAAGCTTTTGTAGGGACCCTTAGAAATTATAAAAAGTAATCTCCCCTGTCTGTAATCATATATAAAATTTTTTTAAACGTTGTAGATATACAGGATAGATGAATTGATACTTCTGAAAGATCAAAAAATATTTTTTTCCATCCGTACATACATTTCAGCAGAATGGTTTAAAAAATAGTATATTATGCGTCAAGGCCGCAAAACGTATCATTCTTGGCGAGTGCATGCTGAGGGGCCGAGCGTAGCGAGGCCGCTCCAGGTGCACGAGCAAGAATGATACGTTTGTGGCCGTGACAGCATATACTTTTTTTTGACCGAAGGCCGCTAAGTTATCACTTATGAAAGCTAAGTTACCTTTTCTACGATAATTCCCCTGGCTCTAAACATTTAACTATCACAGATGATGTAACGCATATTCAAATACGTAATAGACGTTTAAGAAAGTAGTAATGTACAACTAAAAAAGTTTGTATAGCAGTGAATGTTGGAGACCGTTTACTCGGTAAAAGCTTCATTCAAATTATCAGGTAATCTCCCCTGGCATATAATTCCCCTGCCTTTTTTGAGATGCACTCACAAAATTCTAATTAAATAATAAAGTCAACAATTTTATTCATGAATTTCATACCATGAAGTGTTAAATTATTTGTACACTTGAAATTTAATACATATTATACTGCTTATAATTTTTATATATTCAAACTTGAATATATATATATATATATATATATATATATATATATATATATATTTGTGGAGAATTTCCGAGTAAGCACATTCTCAAATCTTTTTGTAAACAATCACTGTAGTCATATTTAGATACTACACTATATACTACGTATATACTACAAATAAATAAAGCGAAATCAAAGGTTACATCGAAGTATTCAGAAATAAAAATATCAGTTTGTCATTAGCCTTGATACTGAGTTTATCGTTAATATCAAAGTAAGTATATAATTATTTGAATTTAAATGAAATTCTTTGAAAAATCTGAATTGGAAAATCTATAAATTGATTATATATTATTTTAGATAGTATTGGTAATAAAATGGTTTCTACACGTGGACGTGGCGAACTTCCTACTAATCCTTTATCATCAAGTACACGTAACTCCACTCCCAAACACAAAAATAATGTTATTATATATTTTGAAAAAGCAAACTTTTTCAAGTATGGATATATTTGTTCTTTAACTTTCTTCTAATAATGTTTAAAAATACATATTTTTGCTGTAACTCGTCGTTTTTTATTTTTAAAAATTCATCCATAGATGGTAATAGCTAATTCTAAAGTATTTCAGATAGTTTAGAATCTTTGTTCGACAAATATTATTAGAAAATAATATATCAAGTGATGGTAATAAAAAAAGTAATTCCCCTGGAATAAAAGTAATTCCTCTGTATCAGTATATTTTTTATCTATCAGTTTTTCTGGGAATAACCTATGGACAGCTTGGCTACTTTGGGATATTGTTCTATTAGATATAACCATAAAAAAACCTAAGTGAAATTTTTAAAATGAACACCTTTATTTTCTATTATTTCAAAATTTTAATTTGACCCGTTCGAATAGAATCACCCATATATATGTATATAGAAAAACATATTTGGACGCGCACATACATACGCACCTAGGCTCATATATATGCAACATTTAATGTCGACCCACACGCACACATACAGACAAACTGATATATATATATATATACATACATATATATATATATATATATATATATATATATATATATATATATATATATATATAGGGACGTTTCACGTCAACTCACCTAACAAAAAAATAGAATTCGTCGAAAATCTGTGAAAATGTTTTATTTGATACCCAAAATATACAAAAAAAATTTTAGAGGTCCAGGTCAAAGGGGTCAGGATTTAAACGTGATGGAATTTTTCGAATTTTCCAAATTTTTTACTAAATAAATATTTTAATGAATTTTTTCCTCAAAAACTATCAATTTTTCGTTAAAACTTAATAGAACTTAATATATCAAGTGATGGTAATAAAAAAAGTAATTCCCCTGGAATAAAAGTAATTCCTCTGTATCAGTATATTTTTTATCTATCAGTTTTTCTGGGAATAACCTATGGACAGCTTGGCTACTTTGGGATATTGTTCTATTAGATATAACCATAAAAAAACCTAAGTGAAATTTTTAAAATGAACACCTTTATTTTCTATTATTTCAAAATTTTAATTTGACCCGTTCGAATAGAATCACCCATATATATGTATATAGAAAAACATATTTGGACGCGCACATACATACGCACCTGGGCTCATGTATATGCAACATTTAATGTCGACCCACACGCACACATACAGACAAACTGATATATATATATATATACATATATATATATATATATATATATATATATATATATATATATATATATATATATATGGGACGTTTCACGTCAACTCACCTAACAAAAAAATAGAATTCGTCGAAAATCTGTGAAAATGTTTTATTTGATACCCAAAATATACAAAAAAAATTTTAGAGGTCCAGGTCAAAGGGGTCAGGATTTAAACGTGATGGAATTTTTCGAATTTTCCAAATTTTTTACTAAATAAATATTTTAATGAATTTTTTCCTCAAAAACTATCAATTTTTCGTTAAAACTTAATAGAATACTTTTTCTTGGAAAAGAGATGTAGAATTTACCTGAATTTTTGCAAATTATAATATACTGATTTTTATGCTTACTTGATCGATTTAAACATACTATTTAGTATATCTAAAAATCGAGCAGGTTAAATTGGCTTTTTAAAGTCTTATTTTTTTCGTTTTTTTATGAGGAAAAAATATACGAAGCCTCAAGTTGAGAGCCTTCTCAAAGTTACTTAATTGTGCAAAAAAGTCTGAATAAATCGTTATTTTGGATCAATGATGAGATTTGTGATTTTTTTCTGAAAAAGTATTGATTTTTGGGACAAATGTATGAAAATTTTTTTTATTGGAAATTGTATGTAGAATGTATGTAAATTTTTGTAAACCATTATTTGCTAAACATCACAAATTATAAATGAAATTTTGAAATTTTAAAATTTATTTTTGTTAAATTTTTAGTATATATGGTTCATAATGTCTTGAATTACAATTTATAAAAATATGTTTATATTCTACACATGATTTCCAATAAAAAACATTTTCATACATTTGTCCCAAAAATCAATACTTTTTCAGAAAAATCACGAATCTCATCATTGATCCAAAATAACGATTTTTTCAGACATATTTGCACAATTAAGTAACTTTGAGAAGGCTGCCCAACTGGAGGCTTCGTATATTTTTTCCTCATAAAAAAACGAAAAAAATAAGACTTTAAAAAGCCAATTTAACCTGCTCGATTTTTAGATATACTAAATAGTATGTTTAAATCGATCAAGTAAGCATAAAAATCAGTATATTATAATTTGCAAAAATTCACATCTCTTTTCCAAGAAAAAGTATTCTATTAAGAGCAGGTCGTATATCTCTGTCCTTTTCTAATCAAAGAATTAATTTTTTTGCAAAAACTAATAATTGAAGCAAAAAAAAAGGAGATAGCCCCATCTCGTATAATAAAAAGCAAGATTTTCTTTAATGAGGAAAAATTATTTTCATCGATTCATTTGGAAGAAAACCTTGAAAAACTTAAAAACTAGAAGTTAGGATGGACAATTCAGTTTTTCAAGGTTTTCTTAAAAACGAAGCGATAAAAATAATTTTTCCTCATAAAAGAGAATCTTGCTTTTTATTATACGAGATGGGGCTTTCTTCTTATTTTTTGCTACAATTATTAATTTTTGTGAAAAAATCAATTCTTTAATTAGAAAAGGACAGATATACTCGACCTCCTCTTAAGTTTTAACGAAAAATTGATAGTTTTTGAGGAAAAAATTCATTAAAATATTTATTTAGCAAAAAATTTGGAAAATTCGCAAAATTCCATCACGTTTAAATCCTGACCCCTTTGACCTGGACCTCTAAAATTTTTTTTGTATATTTTGGGTATCAAATAAAACATTTTCACAGATTTTCGACGAATTCTATTTTTCTGTTAGGTGAGTTGACGCGAAACGTCCCATATATATATATACATGGTCCCTTTCATGTCAACTTGCACCCGTTGACCCGTATATTTTTTGGTTTACACACACATATATATATATATATATATATATATATATATATACATACATACATACATACATACATACATACATACATACATACATGGGACGTTTCTGTCAATACGCATGCACGCACACACATGGGCTTAAGAATTGCGACGATGCGATTTTTAAGCATCGCGCTTAAATCGGATTCTACGCTCAACCGCTGCGAGGCGTCATTCCCGCAATAAAAATAGAGAGCCTCAGGGTTTATAAGAGCCGTCGCCGGTCTGTTCGAATCAGAACTTATCCAACCTCTCCGCTGTGAGCATGTATTAGGGGGAGAACTTTGCATGCTTCACAGTGTACCTTTCCCTCTCCACTCTCTTGGAGATTACATAGAGTGGTTTCCTTCCATCCTACACGACTGTGTATTAGGAGATATACTTTACGCAGACTCCTTAACCGCTTACCTTCACCTTCTCGGTTAGAGGTAGGGTCTTCCGCTAGTCGATGGGAATCCCACGTCTAGCATACCCCCTCCACGTCTTCGCTGGAGTTAACACGAAGCTTGGAGGTTACCTGTCCTATTTTCCAGAACTCCTGACCTGTATCTGGATCCTGTACCACGTGTCACCGAGACACCACTCCGATCGCCCGATACCGGTAAAGTAGTTTCCGACTGCACCGGCAGCCGGTAATATTGTAACCTGTAAATAGTTTGATTTTTCCTTTTACTCTAGTTTGTAACCGATACCGATCGGAATTATTAATAAGTATAATTTTAGTTGGACCGTGTCTCCGGTAAAAATTAATACCAACCGCCTAAAAACACAACTTAGTCTTAGTTTGTTTTGATTAATTGCCCACCGCCGGTTTCGACCATTTTTCCGAGATTATTATCTGATCATTAACTTTGTATTAGTTCTAAGTCAACTAAATAAATGCAAAGAATGTTTATTATGAAAAATATAAGATTGCACGACTCATACTCATTCACCAGTTCCGCTAAACCTTTCCTGTAAATCCGCCCCGTTATTACCACTTTAATTTTAAGCTTGCTTATTTCATTTGATCTGATTACACAGCCACACAAAAAAAAATGTCAAAACCCACGGACCAGACCATATATACCTTATGTTTTTGAGGTCGCTGATTCCGAATCCGTGGTCCATTTGACCCCATCACCTCAGGGTCAAGGTCAGGTCAAGGTCAAATTTACAAAATTAACGGCAACCAAGGTTTAACAGTATACATATATGTTTTTGAGGTCGCTGATTCCGAATCCGTGGTCCATTTGACCCCATCACCTCAGGGTCAAGGTCAGGTCAAGGTCAAATTTACAAAATAAACGGTAACCGAGGTTTAACAGTATACATATATGTTTTTGAGGTCGCTGATTCCGAATCCGTGGTCCATTTGACCCCATCACCTCAGGGTCAAGGTCAGGTCAAGGTCAAATTTACAAAATTAACGGCAACCAAGGTTTAACAGTATACATATATGTTTTTGAGGTCGCTGATTCCGAATCCGTGGTCCATTTGACCCCATCACCTCAGGGTCAAGGTCAGGTCAAGGTCAAATTTACAAAATTAACGGCAACCAAGGTTTAACAGTATACATATATGTTTTTGAGGTCGCTGATTCCGAATCCGTGGTCCATTTGACCCCATCACCTCAGGGTCAAGGTCAGGTCAAGGTCAAATTTACAAAATTAACGGCAACCAAGGTTTAACAGTATACATATATGTTTTTGGGGTCGCCGAATCCGAATCCGTGGTCCGTTTGACTCCATCACCTCATAGTGAAGGTTATTTGAAGGTAAAATCGACAAAATTCTTGTAAAACAAACCAAACTTCATGCCATTTATTTTTTCTTACTATACCTTACACGTTTCTCATCAAATGATCGGTGCAAAGGTTTCCTTTTACGTTTTTTCCCAGTAGTTTTACAATCTCTTTTCAACATCCAGCAGTAGTCGGCCAGCATACTAGCATCCCATCTACCTTGATAACGCTACTCCATTACTTTAATGTCTTGGTGAAAACGCTCTCCCTGTTCTTCTCTATAATCGCCACAGTTTCCAGGAAAACTATCCAAGTGATTGTGCAGAAAATGTAGTTTGTAATTCATTAGGCAACCCATATTCCCTTAGTTCTCAACCATTTTAGATACAATTACTTTGTAATTTGGGCTTCTGCGATTACCTAAAAAGTTTTCAGTAACTTCCTTAAAGCTAAGCCATGCAGCTTTCTCAATGTTTGTCATGGAACTAATGAACTGGTCATCAGCCATAATTTTCTAATTTCAGGACCGTCAAAAATACCTTCCTTCAATTTTGCATCTGATTTACTTGGAAATTTACTTTCCAAGTATTTGAAGCACTGGCTATCTTTATCTAAAGCTTTAACGAATTGTTTCATCACACCAAGTTTTATGTGTAATGGAGAAATGAGAGCTCTTTTCAGATCAACCAATGGAGTAGCTATAACGTTACTCTTTCCGACTTCGAGAGATTTTCTTTCAGGCCATTTATGATTTGTATAGTGCTTTGCACGGTCTCTACTATCCCATAAGCACAAGAAACATGGCGTCTTTGTAAATCCAGACTGCTGTCCTAACAATATTCCAGAAACTTTCAAATCACCACATATCCGCCATTTATGCTTATCATACTGAATATTTTGTATTATAATTTTGAGATTATCGTATGTTTCCTTCATTGTAGTGGAGTGCGCTATAGGAACTGAGGCATAGTGGTTGCTATTGTGTAGTAATACGGCTTTTAAACTTCTTTTTGATGAATCTATGAACAATCTCCATTCTTTGTCTTTATACACATTAGGTTTAATTTCATTCATTAAACCTTTTACGTCTTTACAATATACTATTTTATCACCATTATGATTCATTTCTTCAAAGTATGGTTCGAAACTTTTGCTTCTTGTTCTGTAAAAAGATACTTTAGTAGATTTTGCCAACTGATTCATGCCTTTTAAAGCTGAAGCTAAATGTTCTGCTCCATCTTTAGGTAAGTTAAGCTCTCTAACTAGGTCGTTTAGTTTATCTTGAGTCCATAACTTTACGCTTTTGTCTTTTTGGCCCGCTGGAAAGAAAATATCGTCATCGTCATCATCATCATCATCATTTTCAATTTCTTCATCACTATAGCTTTCATACGATTCATCTTTTAAGTCATTATTATCAATTCCACCCCCATCAATGCCGCCACTGACTTCGTTATCTTCTTCATCATTTTTTTCATCGTTGGTATCTGATTCAATAGATAGCCTCTCAAGAAGATCGAGCTCTTCATCGCTTCCCGATTTTTCGATAGGTCTTTTTACAGAAATAACATCAGCATAATTCACTGTTGCTTTAATTTTACTATTAATTCCAATAATTTCGGTATTACAGAAGTAACAATCCTCTCTTCTATCTAGTTGATACCATTCCATTGGGCTATTAAATTTAACTTTGTCATCTTCTTTTGTTTTATTCCACTTGCAAAGCATTTGACGACATTGTTCGCAGATACTACATGGAGTCCACTTTTCTATAACTACATCAGTTTCTAATTTGAAGCAAGTTTTGTAAATTTTTCTGAGATTCTCATTGAAATGTCTTCGAGATTTTTGCGGAGTGAATACTCCGCAGACAAAACAAAAAAGATTAGAATTTTTTGTGCAAATATGCCCTTGAGATGTAGAAGGTAAATTTTCCATGATTTTCAGTATAACCCCGCACGTTAGGAATCCTGGTCCGATCGCAGGTGAGTCCACTGTCCCGGAGGTGATAACTCTTATACCTTTCCGGGGCTAAGTATAAGAGCTTTCCGACTTTGACGAGGACAGTGTCAACTCGTCGGCGGACACACTACAGCTTCATCCTCACACCCTAACGTCCCCCTGCGACGCAGTGCGCTTCCACTGGCATCGTTACCCCGACAAATTTATGAGCGGATCATTCCACACATCCCCGTTTGGGGCAGTGTCACCGTCACAGTTTTTGTCGAGGAAGCAGGTGAAGGCTACGTTGACGAAAAAAATTCATGTTTAATTTTTTCTTATTCATTTAACCGTACATTTGTACAATTAGAAAATGCATGCTTACTTTCTACACAATTCTTCACGTATATCACAGAACACTCTTATGCAATTTGAAATTGTATAATGTACGATCTCACAAATAAGAGAAAATTAAATATGATCTTTTGTTCTTCAAAGTAGCCTTGTATTAAAATGAATTAATCAATATTGTACTAAAATTCGCAGATACCGTGGTTTAGGTTTGTTTTGCATGAATCTAGTACATTTCACCTTGAAATTACCTTTACTCAATGTAGCGAGTCCTATGAAAGTGATAGTAATGAAGAAACTGCAGATGATGATAATGATGACGATGACGATATTTTCTTTCCAGCGGGCCAAAAAGACAAAAGCGTAAAGTTATGGACTCAAGATAAACTAAACGACCTAGTTAGAGAGCTTAACTTACCTAAAGATGGAGCAAAACATTTAGCTTCAGCTTTAAAAGGCATGAATCAGTTGGCAAAATCTACTAAAGTATCTTTTTACAGAACAAGAAGCAAAAGTTTCGAACCATACTTTGAAGAAATGAATCATAATGGTGATAAAATAGTATATTGTAAAGACGTAAAAGGTTTAATGAATGAAATTAAACCTAATGTGTATAAAGACGAAGAATGGAGATTGTTCATAGATTCATCAAAAAGAAGTTTAAAAGCCGTATTACTACACAATAGCAACCACTATGCCTCAGTTCCTATAGCGCACTCCACTACAATGAAGGAAACATACGATAATCTCAAAATTATAATACAAAATATTCAGTATGATAAGCATAAATGGCGGATATGTGGTGATTTGAAAGTTTCTGGAATATTGTTAGGACAGCAGTCTGGATTTACAAAGACGCCATGTTTCTTGTGCTTATGGGATAGTAGAGACCGTGCAAAGCACTATACAAATCATAAATGGCCTGAAAGAAAATCTCTCGAAGTCGGAAAGAGTAACGTTATAGCTACTCCATTGGTTGATCCGAAAAGAGTTCTCATTCCTTCATTACACATAAAACTTGGTGTGATGAAACAATTCGTTAAAGCTTTAGATAAAGATAGCCAGTGCTTCAAATACTTGGAAAGTAAATTTCCAAGTAAATCAGATGCAAAATTGAAGGAAGGTATTTTTGACGGTCCTGAAATTAGAAAAATGATGGCTGATGACCAGTTCATTAGTTCCATGACAAACATTGAGAAAGCTGCATGGCTTAGCTTTAAGGAAGTTACTGAAAACTTTTTGGGTAATCGCAGAAGCCCAAATTACAAAGTAATTGTATCTAAAATGGTTGAGAACTATGGGAATATGGGTTGCCTAATGAATTACAAACTACATTTTCTGCACAATCACTTGGATAGTTTTCCTGAAAACTGTGGCGATTATAGCGAAGAACAGGGAGAGCGTTTTCACCAAGACATTAAAGTAATGGAGAAGCGTTATCAAGGTCGATGGGATGCTAGTATGCTGGCCGACTACTGCTGGATGTTGAAAAGAGATTGTAAAACTGCTGGGAAAAAACGTAAAAGGAAACCTTTGCACCGATCATTTGATGAGAAACATGTAAGGTATAGTAAGAAAAAATAAATGGCATGAAGTTTGGTTTGTTTTACAAGAATTTTGTCGATTTTACCTTCAAATAACCTTCACTATGAGGTGATGGAGTCAAACGGACCACGGATTCGGATTCGGCGACCCCAAAAACATATATGTATACTGTTAAACCTTGGTTGCCGTTAATTTTGTAAATTTGACCTTGACCTGACCTTGACCCTGAGGTGATGGGGTCAAATGGACCACGGATTCGGAATCAACGACCTCAAAAACATATATGTATACTGTTAAACCTTGGTTGCCGTTAATTTTGTAAATTTGACCTTGACCTGACCTTGACCCTGAGGTGATGGGGTCAAATGGACCACGGATTCGGAATCAGCGACCTCAAAAACATATATGTATACTGTTAAACCTTGGTTGCCGTTAATTTTGTAAATTTGACCTTGACCTGACCTTGACCCTGAGGTGATGGGGTCAAATGGACCACGGATTCGGAATCAGCGACCTCAAAAACATAAGGTATATATGGTCTGGTCCGTGGGTTTTGACATTTTTTTTTGTGTGGCTGTGTTATTATTTAAATCCAATAGTTAATTCTTTTTTCACCTTTTTATTAATATCAATTACCGTTTAACGTTTATGCACTTTTCATTATTAAATTCAGTTTTTATCTTTATTATTAAATTCAATTTTTATTTATTATTAAATTCAGTAAAAATCAATTTAGTTTGTAAGTTCTGAACTTTGGCTTCCGGGAACTACCGACCGACCATCTCCAGCATCAACCTTCAGGTAAAAGTAAAAATCTGATGCCGACGGCAACAACGAGTTCATCCGTGGACGAGAAGCCAAACGTTACAGAATATATATATATGTGTGTATATCTGTGTACACATACACTGAAAGAAATCTTAAGTTAGCACAACTCCAACATTACTCGAAGCTACACAATTCAGTGCCTTCTGTTATTTCTTCGTCAAACTCGAGTTGTAAGAACTCTGAGAAAAATGAAGTTGATATGAAACAAAACATTGTACCGCTTAACTCGATATTAAACAGCAAATATGTGTAATTTGGCGTTCGCGTAATTCCAAGAAACACGAACATACAGCATCTCGAGGTTTGGAGCTCTCACATGTCGAACGTTGAGTTGGAGAAGCGTGAGGTCCATCATCATAATACTCCGAGATAAAGAAACATTTTGTATGTACAAAATGAAGTTGAATTTATTCCAACTTGACTCGACTTATTTCCCAGATTTCTCCTCTTTGTACAATTCTATGCTCGAGTGATGATAAATCAACGCATTGAGTGAATTCAATTCCAAATTTCTTTCTATGTATACATGAAATATTTAATGTTAATTCACACGCGCGCGCGTGCACACACACACACACATATATATATATGTAGGACGTTTCATGACAATTTTTCACATGTATATCAATATATCTTTGGGACAGTTTATGTTATCTCGCATACATACACGCACATACGCCTAGGTTTAGATATATGTCATGTCAACTCGCTCGCATATACAGAGGTTTATATGTATAAATGGAACATTTCATGTCAAGTTACCAATATACTCAGTTATATATATATAGTCGTAAGCGTTTTTCAGTCCTGAGTACTCTCCTGCTCCCTTATCCTCTTATTAAATAATGCCGTCAATCTGTTCGTTAAAGGCTACTTTTATGTATTTATAGAAATCTGTTTCCCTTTTGCCCCCTTCGTGATCAGCGATTGGACCCCCGTTTCCTACCCCTAATCATATTTCTGACCTATTTGTATATTGTCTTTTTATTATAGCCATCTCGTATTGTGATTCATTTTTTATATGATTAGATTTGTTTTATAATTTCCAATACTAAAAGAGATATATTAAATGAAATTCTCTATTACCGCATTCACAGAATAAAAGTTCATAATAATATATCATTCTTATATTATAAAAATATTTCTATAATAGTATTAGAATAATAACAATGACAATTAGGTATTATTAATAATTTTTCATATTTCTATTATATATATATATATATATATATATATATATATATATATATATATACAGTGCCACTCACAAAAATTTGGCCACCTAAGAAAAAATCGGAAAAAATTCAAAGTTTAATATCTCTGCGAAAAATGATCGAATCTTATAAATTTCAACTGGGTTTTAAAGTTTACACTAAAAACCATAAAAAAAAGTGAGTTTCGATATAAGAAAGTTGAAATATCAACCTTTTATCCATAAAAAAAGAAGCTATTTTGAAATTTTTTATTTATTATATTATTAAAAAAGTTTATGTCGAAATGATAAAGTAGTGATAATTTTGTGATTATGATAATTATGGATTTTGGTTATTTATAAATATTAAGTGTTAAAGTTGTTACATTTTTGAAAAAATTTATGTTAAAATGAATAGTATTGTGATTGAACTAACTTGGAATTTATAGCTTATATCGATATTATTTATAAAAAAATCAAATGTCTTTATATTTATTGTTAAAATATGAATAAATCACTATTAAACGTTTTAAGTACTAAAATATTGTTATTATTATGTTTTCTATTTTTTCACTTTTTTATTAATTTGTATTAGTTTGTTTTCTTTTTCTATAATTATGAATAGACGTATTATTGATACACCACAATTAATAAAGTTGGAAGTATAATAGTACATTACGCAACGAGTGCGTAAAATATGTGATTATCACACGAGTCGGGTTTGTCGCCCGAGCGCAGCAAGGGCGACAAATAAGACGAGTGCGATGATCACTTTACGCATTAGTTGCGTATATTATTTTTTCTAACAAGTGCGCAAAATTCTAAGAATGACAAACTTGCGTCTGTGATAGCATGTACAACCTTGTTCGAAGGCTATCAAGATTGTAAGAGGTAGTCGAGGTTGGGGCGCAGGGCGGGGTCCAGGGGCGGAGCCCCGGTGGGGGTGCAGGGGGCAAAGCCCCTGCCGGGGGGGTTCGGGGGGGGGGGCAGCGCCCCCCGCCTCTAAATAAATAAATAATATTACTAATATAAAAATAAAATTAATATAACCATTAACGGCAGGCTGGAGTAGAACCTGATACCGACCGAGTAACAATTGAGTTGTTTGTTATTTACTCAAGTATTAATCGGTGTATCTTCAAATTAAAAATTGAGCGCAATAGATATTATTATTATGAACATCTATGCACAAGAAAAAAAAAATCTACCGCTTTGTTTTTGAGAAAAGTAAGTAACGCCAAAGTGAAAGTTTATGTTTATAATATTTTCGCGTTACTTACTTTTCTCAAAAACAAAGCGATAGATTTTTTTCTTCTTGTGCATAAATATTTGTAATAATAATATCTATTGCGCTCAACTTTTAATATGCAGATTCACCGATTAATACCTGAGTAAATAACAAAAATCTCAGTTAGACAAGGACAGCGAATCCGGCCTGCTCTTAAATTAAAATTCCATTAAAATATATTATTAAAATAATAATTGAGAATTCCTCCCCCCTCTTTAAAACAATAAATAAGAAATTATTTAAATGATTAACTCTAAGATTAATTAATAAGAGAGTTCACGTATCGCGAAAAAAATTGTACATAGCACTTTAAAAGAGCGCCACAAGAGCTTTCAAATGAGATGTATAAATGTCTGTTATGATGTATAGTTCCTGAAATATAACACTTAAAAAATTAAAAAAATTTTTTTTAGATGAAATCATTTTACGCACGCTCGATTCATTTTACGCTAAACAAATGCGTCTCATAATATGATATTTTATGTACGCAAACGATTACATGAAATCAAATTTTGCGCACGCCGTTAGAAAAAAAATATTTTACCATAGGGAAAATGAGAAAGATAAAATTTTTTTTGTTTGTATTTGAACTTCAAGATCGGATTATTTACTAAAAAACAGCACTTTTTTCTCTCTGAAGTTCTTTTTTTTAAGCACCCTTTTCGAGATATCAGCTGTTAAAAAAACAAGGATTTTTTTAACGTAAATGAGTATAACTCTTTCAAAAATAGACTTACAGTAGTTTTTAACCTCTCATTTTGAAGTAGAGTATTGTAGTTTTCATCTCTATTTTTAATTTTTAATCTCCGAAAATTTTTGACAAAATGGGACAAATTTAAAAATGGATGAAAAAAATGACATGAAATAGCTTTAGTTTTTATGGAAAATTTTTTATCGATAAACACAGTTGGAATTTTTAAGATTCAATTATTTGTTGCAGAGATAGAAAACTTAATTTTTTCCAATTTTTTCTCAGGTGGCCAAATTTTCGTAAGCGGCAGTGTATGTAGCTGTTGTACCTCAATTTGAGAGATATAATTAATTTTAAAAAATATTAATAAAATAAAAAAAAGCGAAAATCGATTTCAACAACCCTGACATTCCATTAAAAACAAAGACACAAAAAATAATTAATTAGTCAATATTTGTTCAAAGTTATAAATACTCTAGTAAACGAACAAACAATAAATAAATTAAGATATAAAGCACAGTGTGAATGTGTGTATTAAGGTAGTTCTAAGCCAACTACGGAAGTCAATATAGAACTGAAAAAATAAATTCAGAAATATTTAATTTTCTCTTCATAAAAAATCATTAAATTCAATTATAAGAATTACAATTGTGTTCTGCATAATTAAAATGAAAAATTCATTGATAATTGTTTAAAGTAGACTTTCAAGTTTCAAGTAGTAGTAAGCAATTTATGATAAATGTAACAAAAAATGTTAATAACTTTTTCTTTATAAAGCTGATAGATTTTGAGATAGAAATAATATAAAACAAAAATTTATAAAATTTGTGAATTTTTATCTCAAAATCTATCAGCTTTATAGAGAAGTTGTTAGAAGACTTTTTTTTATAAATGACATAAAGAACTGAGCTATATTTTTAGAAATGTTTTCTCAAATATTGAAAAAGTTCAAATTTGGTCTTAAATCACCGATGCTGATTATCACACATTATAAACTATTAACTCAAAAAGTTTTCATTTTAGAAGAAAAAGTTATTAGTATTTTTTGTTACACTTATCATGAAGAAGGAGATTCCATGTTTGGATCAAATAATTTTGACAAGTTGATTTTTTACTACGTTTTTATTAACTCGCTTTGGTGTCTGTCTGTCTGTCTGTCTGTCTGTTCGGTACAAATTTTGCAACCGATTGTAAACTAACTTCCCGATGAGCTAGAGACTTGAAATTTTAAATATAGCTCAGAACTGGATGACAATGCAATATTATAAAAAAAATATATATATTTACCGAACAATATATTAATATATTCGATCATATACGGAGATGTTGGCAAAATTAAAGATTTGAAGATTTTATATATAGATACACTTTTAACATTAGTGTCTAAACATCTTCGAAAATTTTAAAAATCCTTTTTTGATATATTAATATATTAATATATTCAATATTATATTTTTGCACGCATTGTTGGATAATATAATTAAAAATATATTTTCCCACCGAAAAATATATTAATATATTTAATTATAAACGGAGATATTGGCAAAATTGAAGATTTGAAGATTTTATATATAGATATACTTTTAACATTAGTGTCTAACCATTTTCGAAAATTTTTAAAATTCTTTAACTTGTCATATATTGCAATTAGACATAAATTACAGCATTTTCTATTATACATATAGAATTGGAGACTGTATTTTATTCATTTTATGGTCTAACAATGCATAGAACAATAAATTTGGTTGAATTTCTAATGGCGTCATTATCGTCAAAATGGCGGGAAACTCACCATGCGATTACGTGTTCTCTAAAAAAAATAGATGAAACACGTTTTAGTCCCTTGACAACAATATATATGCTATATAATATGCACTGTTGGACAACACGATAAATAATATTAATAATAATAATAATAATAATACCAAAATGTATAAGATAATATTTAAATAAAAAAAAAATTTTCAATCTACCACGTTTTTAATTGAACTAAAAAGTATAAAATAATATTAAAAATAAAAAAAAAATTTTTAATGTACTACGTTTTATAATGAACCAAAAAGTATAAAATAATGTGTAATAAAATGAAAAATGAATAATGATTTGAAATAAAAAAAACGTGGGGCGCATACAATACATAATAATAAACATGCGCCCCACGTTTTTTTTATTTCAAATCATTATTCATTTTTCATTTTATTACACATTATTTTATACTTTTTGGTTCATTATAAAAACGTAGTACATTGAAAATTTTTTTTTTTATTTTTAATATTTTTCATTTCTAAGTTCCAAAATAGGTAGTTTAGCAAAACAATTAATTTTTATTGCAAATAATAGCCAATTGTTTGACAAGAGTTTAGGTGCAATATAGTAAATATAATAACATAAAAAATAATAACTATTATGAATTATTAATTTTTTTTACATATCTATATTATTTTTATAATTTTTTCTAGCTTTTCTACTTATTACCGAAAAGAAAATGTCCGAATAAAAAAAAATAATAAAAAATTATAACTTATACGAACACTTTTCCTGTGCTATTATATTTCATAATTCAAAAAAATATAAAAAATAATAAATAATAATAACGCTTATAAATACGCAGCGATTTAGAATAATTACTGATAAATATTATTATAGTCTCAAATCTAGACTTTATAAACTGTTATTATTTTGTACTAATTTTTATTATTTATTATTTTTTAATATTTTCTATTATCTTTTTCAATTTCCGTCTGGGATTTAATTAAAAACATAATAGCAGAAAAAACCTATGTTAAATGTTTGTAAATTCAAACGCGTAGTAAAGTGTTGAGTGTATTATATATGTATATATATATATATATATATATATATATATATATATGTATATATATATATATATATATATATATATATATGGTGCAACGTTGCCACGTTACGCCGCTTTAGAAAAACTCTGTGAGAATCTTCGGAGTATCAGTATTTGGATTAAGATTGTTAAATAACTAGGTAGTGGATCATCTTGAAATTTTGATATAATAATCTTTAGGATTCGAAGTAAATTTTCTCCAATTTTCAGTACAATGTCATGACTATCGAAATACATAGAGTAAAATAACTCTCGCATTTTAGCTGCCCATGCGATACTCTCATAAGAAGCAATATTAAAAGTTATGATTTTTTGCAGATCATATCTTTTTAACCGTGTAGTGAATCACTCTAAAATTTTGCACCGTTATTTTATGATAGTTAATGTCAATTTCCTGAAAAAATGAACTTTTTTTCATGACTTTCGATTTAGCTAAGAACTACCTTAAACTAATGAAAATAGAAATATATATTTATCCGGAGTAAAATTCAACGTAGATGCTTTTAAAAATGCATCAACAGTAGTATGTTTCATATTAGAAAATAATCGCTATATTATTAAATATATGAAAGCTTACATTGACTGAGTAATCGCCACTTAATAAATTTTTTTCAAATGTTTCATATTAGAAAATAATCGCGATATTATTAAATATCTGAAAACTTACATTGGCTGAGTAATCGCCACTTGAAAAGTTATTATTTAAACTCTTGTGTTAAATAAGCAATCATGATATTGAAAATTATCCAAAAATGTACATTGGCTGAGTAATCGCCACACGGAATATTGTAAATTTTTACCAGCATGAAGTAAATAAGTGATTTAAATAAATGACATAAAAAAAATTGTTTTATTGCTTTATATAAGGTCACATCGTATGGAAAAAAATTCAGAAGTCATGCATAAAAAGCTATAGAGAACCTGTGTATTTATATGAGCCCACATAATTTATATACGATGTATCCATAGTCCATACACAATATGCATAAATGTGTCTAATTATGTAAATCTTATTCATAGTCAATATATTATCTCCATTTTAATTTATTTTTTTTATTCGAAAAACCAATTTTCTTATTAGCAAAGGACAGAAATATGATTCTTCCTTTTAAAATATATCTTCATTTTCTATAATTTTGTAATAGTATTAGATATCTCTAATGATTTTAAAGATTTATGTCTATTAAGGAAATAATATTAATAATAAATGATGTTTAAATACATTACTTTTTATTTTTGTAAAAAATAAAAGTTTCATGACTTCATGTAAATAGCAAGAATGTTTATTGTTCGGTTAAATAAACAAAAATGTTAAAGATTGAATAAAAATTATATGTGAATGCATAACTGATTCAGGAGTTCTTTATCTTTGGAATTTGACTTATATAGATTTTAAATGATTCAATTCAAATAAAATGAATTACTAATATGATTTCTTAACTTTCGTGGTAAGTAAATAATTGCTAAGATTCATGAATTCTCAAATTTTTTATATAATAATAATTATAAGTAATTGAATATTATTATAATTAGTAATATTTTATTATTATGATTGTAAATTTATATTCTAATATTGAATTTCAATAATGAAAAAAAAAATTATTATTATTAATATTTCATTAATATAATTGCAAACATAACTAATTGATAATACAAAGCTTTCTCTCTGCATTTCCTTTATTCAGATAAATATATAATATTTTTATTTCTATATATTGTATTTTTATTTTTATTATTGAAACAATTTACTAATTACAAAAGTAAATTATAAATTAAAAAATGAATTTAGCTTAAGAAGGGGCCGAACTATCTGTCTTTGTCTAATAGCGTTTTTCATCATTTATGTAAACACTATCCGGTACAACAAGAAAAAAATAGCAGCCCCCGCTAGATATTAGTATAATAAGTAAATTTTGTAATAACAACCAAATTTTTTCACTGCGTAGTTTTTGAATAATTAGAGACCTACCAAAAAAAGATAGGTTATATTCTAGATTGCTAGTAGGTCTCTAATTAGTCAAAAACTATGCGGTAAGAAATTTGGTTGTTATTACAAAATTTACTAATTATACTAATATCTAGCGGGGGCTGCTATTTTTTTCTTGTTATACCGGATAGTGTTTACATAAATGATGAAAAACGCTATTAGACAAAGACAGATAGTTCGGCCCCTTCTTAATATCTATAGTTACTTTATTAACACTTGTATTTAAATAAAACATGTTTTTTTTTTAAACTAGAAATAAGAAATTTACATAATTATCTTTTTAAAAGATTTTTGGGCTTGAGACCAGCATAAAAATATGTGGCTGCATTAAAAGCTTTAAAAGCTTACAAATTCATTTATTATTGTCGCTGAAGCATACAGATCTATTATTTGTTATCGCTAAAAAAAGCTTATAAAAGTGTACAGATTTATTATTTGTTGTCGCTAAAAAAGCTTATAAAAAGCATACAAATATATTGTTTGTTGTTGCTCAAAAAAGCTTACAAATTTATTTTTCATAATCGCTAAAAGAATTTTATGAATTAATATCTTATTGTCGCTGAAAGAAGCGTACAAATTTATTGTTTATTGTCGCTAGAAAAGCTTACAAATTCATTTATTATTGTCGCTGAAGCGTACAGATCTATATTATATGCTTTATTACATTAAAAACTACATCACATCTCATATATTTTCATTTTTTTTTTAATATAAGCAGTTAATTAGTTTGCATTGTTTAATATTTTAATTGCTTTTATTTTTTTTAGTGTGATTTAAATGTAACTATTCTTACCCAATGCATCAAAGGCTGTCTTAAGATCTAAGGAAACTATATGAATTTTATTTTCAAATAATTATATTTCTTAAAAATTTGAAATGTATTTTTATGCATCTTACATCTGTAATTTGATTCCAATCTCTTGATAATTCTACTTTACATCTTTTTAAAATATTTATCATTCTTTTGAAATATATATTTTCTTTGATCTCATCTAACAATATCAATACTTTGTACTTGATTTTTAATTCTTAAAAAAACAGTATTATTCAATTATTAGTAACTAATTATAAAACTTTTATATCATGTCATATTGCCTGTTGACATATATTTTTATAAAAACAGAAAACCTCCTATCCAATTACGTTTTTGTAGTATTTTTATCGATGAAATTAATTAAAAATTATATATTTAAAATTCCTATTTCTGTTAAAACTTGATCAATACAAATTATTACAGGTGATATTCCAGGCAGATATTTTGTTCAATCATCTTAACTTTTACAAATAAAAAAGAAATATAAAAAACTAAGCAAAAAAAAAGTATTTTTATAGAAATCAACTTTCAAATTTACATTGTTACCATCAATTTTATGCAATTTATTTTTCGTGAACTGACAATGTTTTAACAGAATTGGATACAAGAAAATGATTTAATTTTACTTTTTTAAGTATTTAAACACAATATCATTATTTTAATTTTTGTGCAGTCTTCAAATACTCCTACAATTTTATAAAAGAAATTAATAAACTTAGCTTAAACTTCTTAAATCATCTTCTAATATTGAATAATTTTTTTGCAAAAATTATATTACTAGGTTTGGTATTTACATTGACAAGTAATTCTCAAAAACTTTACTGAAAGATATATTAAGGGGTGTCCTCATACCGGCACAGAGATCTACCTTATCTACATTTGAATTATGCATTTTAATAAAAATTTAACTATTTTTACTAAAATTCATAGAAGAGGCATATTCTTAACATTATAAAGAATTTATTGCAACGTTAAAAGACAGAATAACAGTGAAAATGAAGACAAAAACTGCATAAAACGATTATTCATAACTACATTAAAAAGTTAATCGTATTAAGCAGTTTTCGCCTTTATTTTTACCCTTATATTGTCTTTTAACGTTGCAATAAATTCTTCGGCATGTTAAGAATGTGCCTCTCCTACGAATTTCAGTCATGAATAGTTAAATTGCTATTAAAATTCATAATTTAAATGTAGATAAGGTAGAACTCTATGTCGGTATGAGGATTACCCTTAAAATTGTTAAATCTTTTATTTGTTTCCTGATTACAATAATGATTTACAATTTCTAAATTATAAAATTAAATAAATAAATTTTAAAATGTATACAATTTATATGTAATATAATTTAGGTAAAGTATGAAATTTGAGAAAAATGGGTGCTTACTGTTGTAATTAAACATAAAATTCAATACATGTCATCATTCATACGATTTACCTTAAAGAAAAGAAATATGTAAGGGTGCAATCAGATGAGTAGAAAAGAGACTGCCGAATAGAGGATGCGTAATAGAAACAACTAATCAGCGCTATTCGGCAAGTTTCATGCGAAGAATAGAATTCTATTCTCTATTCCACTGTAGAATGGAAAAGCGAGTCGCGACACGAAGTAAATAAAAAAATATAATTAAATTATAAATACAAATCTACTTCATTCATTTTAAAAAAAATTGTAGAAAATCACTCTGTTTGAGCTACAATTTTAAAGAGGTTATGTTTATGTTTACGCGACCTAATACGCAAGCATCTTCTTTCCATTCCACGGATTTTTTTCTCCTATGGTCACATGGAGAGAAAAAACAGTAGAATAGGCGGTAGAATAGAAAAATGAATATATAGCTAAATTTTTGTTTTAATCGATTCATTTTGTTGTTTTTTCAAGTTTTTAAAAAGAATTGTGAAAAACATGTACTTTTTTCAAATATATAATTTCCTTAGATCTTAAGTCAGTCTTTGATACAGTTGGTAAGAATATTTACATTAAAATCACATTGTAAAAAACATATACTTTTTTTAAATATATAATTTCCTTTTTGAATGTGACCTCGTTAAGAGCTCACATTGGACAGGTGCGCGAGCTCTTATGCGATGGTCCCTCTTATGATCTGTTTGGAGTTACTGAAACCTGGCTGGGACCGACTGTCGGATGACGTTATTCGAATTAAGGATTATAAGTTGTTCAGGCAGGACAGAAACCTTCATGGATGAGGGGTTGCCCTCTACGCTAAAAATAATTTAAAATGTGAAGTACTAGCTATTTCTAGTACCACAACCATAACTAGCAGTGGTAAACCTGAAGTTCCAGAAAATATTTTTTGTTCGATTAAGGATGGCGACTCTGAACCTGAGCTGGTTTCTGTCATTTATCGCCCTTCTGCCATTTCATTTACAAAAAATTCTGATGTGTTAAATTCTTTGAGAGATTTATCTCATGATTTTTCACATAAAATTATAATGGGGGATCTGAATGCCCATCTTCTGCAAGAAAGCAGTGATGCGAGGTTTCTTAGTAAATTAACAACGGAGCTTTCGCTTCAGTTGGTCCAGCATGGTGCCACGAATATAACTCCATCTTCTCACACATGGATTGACCTGATTCTTGTGGATGACAATGACAATGTACTTGACGCAGGTAACTTACCTGCGAATTTCCATAGTCTACACAACTTAATTGATGTTTCTATTGCTTATAATATGTGCAGTATGGATCACAAGTCGATTAGATACAGAAACTATAAAAGCATTTGTCAAAATGAATTACTAGAGAAACTAGCCGGCTATGATTGGCCACCATTAACAGCTGGTACTGTCGACCCAGAGTCTGCACTTGGCTGCATTTGTGACAATTTTACTTCTGTCATAGATAGTTTAGCACCAGTGAAAATACTCAAGCATACGAAGAATAACCCACCATGGTTAAATAAAGAATTGTCGCAGATGCGGCGCAAGCGAGATGCTACTTACAGAAGATATAAACGGACGAACGAAACGCAATACCTGACTGAGTTTCTGCACTTACGTAAAACCGTTGACGAACAGACTGAACTTGCAAAGACCACATACTATCATAATAGACTATTCAAAGCACTTACAAATGGTAATGCCTGGAAGGAGCTGAGAGACCTGGGACTCTTAACCGGACCACAAGGGACTTGAATGGATTCACTCCTAATGAGCTTAACGCGCACTTTGCTGGGGTGTCGGTCTCGCCGCATGATAATGATAAGCTTCGCGAGAGGATTCTTACTGAATGTAGTAAAGATAGTTTTGCTTTTAAACCAATTAATATCAATGATGTTGTTCTTGCGATTTCCCATTTTTCATCGCAGGCTCGTGGCGAGGATGGCATTCCTCAAAGCGTGATACTTAAAGCCTTACCATTTATTGGTGAACATCTTGTGACTCTGTTCAACTCTTCTTTTGCGCGAGGGGTCTTCCCTGGCCTTTGGAAGCAGGCACGTATTGTGCCATTAAAAAAGTGTTCTGCACCTAAGTCACCTAAAGATTTTAGGCCAGTTGCGATTTTGTGTTTTTTTCCGAAGGTACTGGAGAAGATCGCCCACGACCAATTGTAGGAATATATCACTACAAATAAGATACTTGATCCCATGCAGACTGGTTACAGAAAAAATCACTCTATGCAGACAGCTTTGTTTAAATTAACAGACGATATAAGGTCAGGTCTTGACAAAAAACTCGTCACGTTACTTCTACTTTTTGACTTTAGTAAGGCATTCGACACGATCTCTCCCTTTTAATTACTTGCAAGGCTTAGATCGATGGAGTTTTCCAGGTCCACTCTCGTGTGGATTTACTCTTATATTTCAGGAAGGAAACAAATGGTTTCAACACACTTAAAAGAAGAACCAGATTGGCTAACAACCAACCTAGGAGTTCCACAGGGATCGGTACTGAGGCCTTTGTTGTTTTGCCTTTACATTAATAACGTACGTAACGCTCTTGGCTCTGGTTGTGTTGAGCATCTACTGTATGCAGATGACCTGCAGATTTATACGCACGTTCCTCGTGAGAATGTGGATGCAGGTATTCTAATCTTACAGAGGCCGGCCAATGCGGTGTAGGAGTGGGCGGCTGGTGCCTCACTCACTTTACATGCTAGCAAGACTAAGGCAATCGTCTTTGGCAGTAATCGTTTTATCAATTCATTTTATGCTGGGGCGCCACGGACGATTGACTTTGAGGGAGGTGTCAGCATTCCTTTCTCTGACATTGTAACGAGCCTTGGTGTTATGCTTGACTCTAAGCTTTCTTCGGAGCCTCACATTAATATGGTTACAAAAAATTCAATAGAGTGTTGTACGCTTTGCGGTTTTTTCGTCGGTACACCACGGAGGCTCTGCGTAAACCACTTGCAACCGCCCTGCTCTTTCCGCATCTCGATTACTGTTTGGTGGTTCTGCTCGATGCTTCTCAGGGCTTGAAGAGAAGAATACAAAGACTGCAGAATTCGTGTGTGAGATATATATTAGGTATAAGAATGGGAGCTCATTTTCTCCTTATAGAGCCACGTTGGGTTGGCTGCGTACTAATTCGAGGAGACAGTATTTTTTGGCTGTATTTATGTACAAGATCGTGCGCATGAATACTCCGGAGCATGTAATGGGTCTCTTTACTAGATGTGTACCCAGGGTGGCTACTAGGGGAGAAATCTGAGATCTAGCGGTGCCCTTTATGCCTACTGAGGTTGGCAGGAATTCCTTCCAAGTTCAAGGTGCGCATTTTTGGAACTCCCTTCCTGCTGAGATTAAACATCTTCCATCTCTCAGCAGGTTCAAAGCAGCGGTGAGAGGGTACTTGCTCGACCTAGATTAATACTTTTTACTATTAATTTATGTTAATTTATTTAATTTATTTTTGTAACGTCCTATATATAGATTTAAGGTGTGAGTGTATTTATTGTATGAGTGTTGGTTGAATGGTTGGTGAGTGAGAGTTTTTATTTGATTTTATTTTTGACTCCATTTCATGCAATTGCATACGCTTGTTATTTTATTTTATTATTTATTAAATTTAATTCTTTTAAATTTTAATATTGTGACTGATAGATATTGTATGACTGATTTTTATTTATATGATTATTTTTATTTTTATTGCGTGTATTGTATGATTACTCTGTGATATCACTTTTATTTATTTTTGTTTATGACTTACTTATTTAGTATTATTAGATTTAGTGACTGACTGTGATATTAATTGTGCAATATTCACATTTATATATATATTTATATTTTTATAACATTTCGTGCAATATTTATTGTTTTTATATTTACAAATTGTATAACACGTTTTTGTACTCTTTTACAAAATAAAATAATATATATCTATCTACATCTATCTATTTCAGAAAAAGAAAAAAAAATACCGTTTTCGTCAACGGAATTTTTAAATACTAAAATTTAATAGGAGATCAATCAACGTATGTATTAAAAACTTTATTAAGAAAATCACAAATATAATATATGTTATAAATATTTTTTATACATATAATAAATCTCTGATTGCATATATTGAAGAAATTTCCGAAGAACAAACTTTTGTTAACAAACAAAAACAAACTGATTTCAGGATTTTGAAATTCATAATAAATGATTCTGAAGGATCCAGAATTCAATGAATTATTTATGATGACAATATTTAAAAATTCAAGAAAAATCTAAAATTAAACGAAGTAAATTTTTATAATATTGGCAATGAAAAATTAGCATGCGAGACCTGATGGTCACTTCATGAACTATAATAATGGCGGTTATGGCTATACCGTGTCGATGTTTTTATATGCAAAGGAATCATTAAACTTATTTTTTAACTAATTTAGTAAAATATATTATTAAATATGTTTAATTTAAGGAACAATTCACTCTTGAAAACGAATCCTGTATGTAAACACATTTAAAAGAGTATAGTTACAACGGCCATATTGTCTTTGCAACCGTAGCGCCTCTCGATCCGCGGTGGTATTTTTCATTGCCAATACAATATTATCAATTACAACATAATATTAAACATTTTTAATATTTCAGAAAATATTATTAGAGAATGTTAATGTATTAAAAGCAAAAGGATACAATAAAGGAAATAATATATATGACTTAATATTAAAATATTATTCGAATATTATTCATTTAGGCAAATACAATACATTAAAAAATAACAAACCAATTAAAATAAATTTCGAAGAAATAAAATTAAGATCTGGATTAATAAGTAATTAAATAATATTGAAAAAAAAATATAATAATATAAATAATTTTTTATTTTTCAGAAATACAAGGGTATTTAAAAAATTCTTTTGCACAAAAACATAAAAAAATGAATCAGAATACATGGGAACAATAGCGGATGGACAATATAAATTAGACATTTTATTAAATAAATTAGAAAATGAATATGTGAATTAAGTAAGAGAAACAAAACTAGAAATTATTGGAAAAATAGAATAAAATAGTAAAAACAATCATAATAATATATTATAGGCATATACACTTATGAAAATATTCATGTATATTTATATATATATATATATATGTATATATATATATATATATATATATATATATATTTAAAAATTTTATAGATATTACATATATATTAAAAGTAAAAAGATTGGAATTTACTTAAGTATTAAATGATGAAAACATGGAGTGATAAGAACTTATATTAGCAAATGAAATAATTTTAAATAAGGTAAATTAAATAATTTAATATTTTTATTTCATTACATTAATGAATACAATATTCTCAATATAAAATGATTATTTTTCAAGGTTACAGAAAAACAAATTGATGATAGTTAAAATACAAAATATAAAATAATATTGATTTACTACAAAAAAAATTAATGTATAAGTTTTTTTTAACAACAATAAAAAATAAATATGTAAGCTTGTAATAAAACATAAATTTGTAAGCTTATTTTAGCGAAAATGAAATTTAACGACATATTAAATAAATATTTAGAATTATTTAAACTTTTTTTAGTAAAAATATCAAGCAACTGTACAAGCTTCTTTTGCGACAATGAAGAATAAATATGTAAGCTTTTATAACTACAATGAAATTTAAATTTGTAAGCTTCTATTAGCGACAATAAAAAATAAGTCTATAAAATTATTTCAGTAATAATAACAAATTAATCTGTAAGCTCCTTTTAGCGATAACAAACAAAAATTTGTATGCTTATATGAGATTTTTTTAGCGACAACAAACAATAGATCTGTATGCTTCAGCGACAATAATAAATAAATTTGTAAGCTTTTTTAGCGACAATGAAAAAAAAGTGTACACTTCTTTAGAGACAATAAAAAAAAACATTCTTAATGCAGCCATATATTTATATATGTTGGTCTCAAGCCCAAAAATAAAAAATGCAGAGAGGGAGCGTTTTCTTTGTATCTTTTCAATATGTATATAATTTAGGACATAAGAAGATAAAAATATTTATTTATAATCAGAATTTTCTATTATTCTATTATTCTATTTTTTATTATTCGCTCATAATTATTATTAAATATTATTATATACTATCATAACTTGAAATTTTAATGTTATTTACTATTCTCTTTTCAATTTATTTCAAAAATATATAAGTTTGATTCCTTGCGAACCTTTGAATTTCGCGTTAAACCATATTTTTTTTATTAATTCTAATTCTATAACTTCATATCTTATATTTTTATGTATCGATGTTTTCTATTAAACTTTTTTTACATTCGCAAATATAAAATTTAGCTTTATTATGTCCTACTCTTCTATTTACTTTGAAATGTGTGCATTCGGGGGGTTGGCGAGCGGAGCGAGCAGGGGGAACCCCCCCTAGTATATATATATATATATATATATATATATGTTTATATCATGCTTATGAGTTGACATGAAAAGTCCCATGTACATGAACGCGTGTGTGCATGCATGCGAATTGACATGGAACATCTCATATATATAGACCTAAGGATACTTAGATAGGTGTGTACAAGTTGTCATGAAATGTCCCGTTTATATAGAAAAACCTGTGCTTGCGAGTACGTGCGAGTTGACATGAAATGTCATATATATATATATATATATAAACAAAAAAAAATTGCGGGTGAACGTGAGCAAGTTGATATGAAATGGACCATATATATATATATATATATATATATATATATATATATGCAAAAACCTGTCTGTAAGGTCGTACATGAGTTGACATAAAGAGTCACATACATATTTATATATATATATATATATATATATATATATATATATATTTGAATTAAACATGAAAAAGCGAATTGGTATGAAAAATCCCATCTTTATTAAAGTCTGTGTGCATGCATGCGAATTGACATGAAATGTCCCATATATATATATATATATATAAACTTGTGTGTGCTTGCGTTTTAATTGACATGAAAAATCCCATGAATATTAACGTGTGCGTGCATGCATGCGGAACGACATGGAACGTCCCATATATATATATATACACTGTCACCGAGATACTTTTGTCCCCTTTGTCTAAAATCGACTTATCTAAAAAGTTTTATAACTCTGGAAAAAATGGTCGTAGCCTACAAATTCCAACGGGATTTGAAAGATTGTTGAAAATTCTTTGAAAAACTATTGGTTTGATATAAAAAAAACCATTTTTTTTCGTATCTCTTATCCTTGTTTAAAAAGAAATTTTTTTTAACTTTGTCTTGACTTTGTAAAATAGTGTTCAATTTTAGTAGAAATCATTACATTAATACAAAACCAAAAAGATTTTAAAGCTCATACTTCGACGATGAAAATGCAATGTCGAACGTCTAGATTCGACCTTTTAAACCAGAGTTTTAAGATTTTATATTTAAAAATAAGGTTTTTTTTCGATGTATGAATATCTCTGAATTTAAGAGGAATAGAAAAATTTGTCAGAGAGAAAAAATGTTCCTTTTTAGTCAAATAATAATAATATATAATAAAAAATTGATTTCGAAAAAAATTTTTTTTTTGTTGGAATGTAATGAAATTTTGATATCTTTAAAATATTAAACAACATGGGTAAAAAAGGCAAAAAGTTATTTCGCCGTTTCGATACTTTTGGCCCACCCCGTATATATATCACTATACTATAAAAGATTTTCGCCGCTGCCGCTGTTAGTCTCTCAACTTCTTACCTCAAATCCTTCTTTTTACTGATAATTTTTGCATAATTTATCGTAAATTCATTGAGAATTTTAACTAAAAATTTAATAATTTAATTTGAGCTAAGTTTAACTAATTTATTGAGAATTTTAGCTAATTTATATTAATTTTAGCTAAAATTTTAATTTTTTAGCTAAGTTTATTTCATATTATTATTATATTCATATTTTCTATGAAAATATGAAGAATTAGGGGCTAAAATTTTGGCTTTAATCATTTTTCAACATCTAAAAACATTTCCCAAAATTTGAACAAAATCGGTGATGTAAAGGTGAAAGGTTAGATAAATGATAAACAAGAAAGTACATTATTTATAACTGTAATGTAACTTAAATTCACGCTTGAATTTTGCTTAGCCGTTACTTGAAAGATTAATTTTTACAATGTGCAAAATCTGTGCTCAATTGAAAAAAACAAACGAATTGTGAAACACTATTAGTCTTAGCACACACTGTATAATTGTACCTATTATAACATAAAAAACTAATTTATAATGAGTACTGATTCATGACTTTCATTTCGATCGTACTATATTATTGAATTAAAATATTAATGATATTAACTTTTTTCGATTTAACATTCCAAAACTATAAATAAAAAGAAAATTAAACACTATAAATGATAAATCAAAAAAGAAAACTATAATTTAAAAACTATACTTAAATCGTATCAACGGTCGCGGGGAAGGTGTCATTTCATTTTTGGTTGTAGAGTGGTGTCATTTCAATTTTGGTTGAAGAAAAGTGTCATTTCATTTTGGATTAAAAAGGAGCTTTCGTTTCATTTTAAAATAAAGAAAAGTGCTATATCAAAAAATTTTTTTTTATTTAAACATGTAGTAGACCCCAAAAGAAATTAATTAATTACAAAATTATAATAAATTAAATTAATTAAATCAGAAATTAGTAGAGATTGCCAATGAGCATAGGTGAGAGCGTGCCCGTTAAAATTCAATGTAAACTACTGCCGCCACATGGACAAACGCCCGAACTATACGCGCAAAGCCCCTCCACGTCTATACACGAGTAGAGAAGCAAGCGAGAGGGAAGGAGACAAACACACGAAACACGCGACTCCCAGTGGCGTAGGTAAACTTATAGCCAACTCGCTTTAGCTCGTTTTCGCCGCGGTACGTTATAGCTTTATTTAAATGTGATTAACCATCCCGAAAATTGGTTGATTAATCACATATTTTTATATGAAACATAAATATATTTTTTAATGATAAAAATCGTTAAGGTATCATCAAACAAATAATAATAAATAAAATCTTTTGGGGGGCGATGAACAAATGTAACTTTTTACCCTATTCAACTGATGTATGCGGTGGCTGTGGTCACTAAGTTTTTACGCACCTCGCTGTAATCCTAATTTTACCAAGTTCAAACCCGATGCTCCACCTATTTTTTTTTTGTTTTTTTGTTTTAATTTTAAATATTATATATTTTTATAATCAATTTTGACAGGGAAAAAATAAAATTAAAAATTTATTCAACACCTTAAATTCTATTTTATTTTAAAAATATAAAAAAATATATTTACAGATAGGGATAGAAAAAAGTTTTAATGTCAATATTATATGGATATATAACTTATATCGATATGAAATAAAAACGTAGCTAGTTCTGTGATTTTTTCCTGCTAAATAAAAAATATTAAAGATTGAAAAAAATTATTATAAATTATAGTTGTTTTTTATTCTCACTCAATTGCGAATAATGAAACCTTTTTCATTCTTTAAAAAAAGGACCTTTTCTAAATTTATTTAAATTCATGACATTTTCAACTTATTTAATAAGAATAGAAAATAAATATGAATAAATCTAATATCAATTTAGAAAAGTAAAAAGGACCTTTTCTAAATTTAAATATATGACGTTTTTAACTCATTTAATAAAAATATAAAATAAATATGAATAAATGTAATTTCATTTGAGAAAAGTACAATAATAAATTTACCTGAATAAATATTTTTAAAAATTGGACTTTTTCTTCTTTCTCTTATTTAATATCATATTTTTATAATATCATTCAGTCGCGCGCAGGACGCCGTACAGTGTAGACGTGGGCAGTGGCGCTCTATCGCCTCGTTTAGTTTGCTACCTGTTTTGCACGCTGTATTTTGTGCTGGTGGTTTTTGTGCGGGTGTGCCTTCGAGCTGCGTTTAGGGGCTAGAAGTGCACTTTTTGCGTATGTTTGGTGGTACGGATGGTGCGGATGCTCCGGTTGCCGGTGTCAGCAATGGGGCATCGCAAAATCTAGAAGGTTCTCAAGCAGCCTTCAACGCTGTGCATAGTCGTAGATCGGGCTCGGTTGTCGTTGGCGACAATGGGTCTGCTCTCACTCAATTAGTTACAAACGAAAGGAATTCTAATTATGGCGTTCAAGCCGTTGAAACGTCAAGTAACAGAGATAAGCTGTCCTATGCAAATGCTATCAATAGGAGCTCACTACCTGCATTTGAACAAACTGTCGTGTTAAATGCTATAGAGGGTTACACCAACGACCAATATATGGATCATTTTGAAAAAATCATGAACATCAAGAATTTGATTTACTTTTCAAAAATTTCCGAGAATAGAGTCTGTTTCACTCTAAATTCAGAGGAAGCGGCTAATGAAATTATAGGCAAAACAATAACAGTGAACAATCGCGCTTACACGTTCGCTCCATACGTGCCAGGAAGACCTGTACAAAATTATCGTAGAGTTGTTATTTCTAATATCTTGCCACAAATACCCAACGATATAGTTATTGATTATTTAAAGTCAATCAACATAATTACAAAAAGGGGTATAACTAACATCAGTTCCTTCACAGCCAATGAATCTCGAAGTCACATATTTTCCCATAGGAGGCAGTTTTATGTTAAGGAAGAGGACTTTGAAAGAGCCCCTAAAAATATTAGTTATTGGATTTTTTTTGGTGCGGAAAATATAAAATGCCACTATTGCGAAAATCAGGGGCACATTGCTAAATTTTGTCCAGTACTCAAGGAGAATGAAGCCTCTAATACTGATGGCGCCATCACTCACATGATAAGCCAATAGTCTGATAAAGAAATCGTTACCCACAATAGCGTTGGTTCTTCACCACCTCCGAAAGATGGCGACTCTCTTGAATCTCAAAAACTTGATCAATCAAATAAGAACGATGCCCGCACACATTTTACTATAGATAACACTCAAGCAGACGGTCTTAACATGGAAAATCCTCTAAATGATAAAAACAACTCCTCGTCAACTATCGCTGAGAACTCTTCTCATGAAATAATGGACGCACAGTTCTATGGTCTTAAAAGGTCTGCTCCTTCTACCACTAGTGGAAGCATCAACTCAGAACTTTCAGTAAACAATGAAAAAAGCAACCAGTTCAAAAACCCTTCACAGACAAATAAAATCTTAAAACCAGCCAAGAAAGAAACAAAAATTGTAGAAATAAATAGTGATGGAAATAGTGACCAAAGTCAATCCGAAGATATTGACAAGGATATAACTCCTCAGTTAGCTCCAGTCATAGATATGTACAAAAATGCTGACTTTAACAATGTTCTTCAATACGACCAACTAATTAAATTTCTTAATAAAGTCAAATATCAACGTGAGGTCCTTAACATTAGTAAGGAATTCACGCAGGACACTCCTGCCCTAGTAGAGTGGCTGTATGTAGTAGAAGCCAAAAAACTGGATATAAAACTTGAAAACCGTATTAAAAAACTTCTCAAAAGGCTTAACTCAGGATTACAAAATGAAGAAGAACATACAGTCACACGTTCACAAAAAGGAAAATAATAATAATATATACATATCAAATATATCTATAAAATATTAACATGCAAAATAAAAATTTTAATATCTTGTTCTAGAATCTCAGGAGTTTAAATGCAAGAAGACTCGAATTAGAAAAAATGAAAATTGAATTTGACATCATCGTTGGAGTCGAAACTTGGCTGAAGCCAGATAAACCAGTAAATTTTACGGGATTTAATATACACAGATTCGATCGCCTAGATGTCACTGGTGGTGGCATCATATTTATTGTTAAAAAGACATCGACTTCCAAGTTCTAAATACTACCTCATCAGAACCAGAAATTGAACTCGGAGGCATTAGGATTAAAGCCAAAGATCACTCTTTTAATTTACTCGCATGCTACAAGCCACCTCATATACATCCCTCTCCAAGAGTTTGGAACGAGATTATGAGCAACAGTGTAATATGTAGCGAGCCAACTATTTTTTGGGAGATTTCAACTCGCACCATGTTGGCTGGAATTGCAGTTATAATGACAAGGATGGAATAAATTTATTGAATTCCCTTGATGGGAATGGTCTAATTATCCATAATGTCAAGACGTCCACATACATTGATCCTGTTCGGTGTAAAAAATCCAATATTGATTTAGTCATTTCTCACTTATCACTGAATCGAGCAGTCGTTAAAATGGAAATAGTCCCACAGATTTTAATATTTCGAGCTGAAAATTTTTTTTATAGATTCTTTAGATGATTTTGAACAACATTACGCATGGATAACATTGTAGGTGCTACGGATCAAAAGTTAAAACTAAAAAACCTCATTTTTTTCGTGTTTTACTTGTGTCTCCCCCTTGAGAGGAGGTCACGTATTTCTGTCCTTTTCTAATCAAAGAATTGAGTTTTTACAGAAACTAATAACTTTAGCAAAAAATGAAGAGAAAGCCGCATCTCGTATCAAAAAAAGCAATATTTTCTTTGATAAGAAAGAATTAATTTTATTGCTTCGTTTTCAAGAAAAACCTTGAAAAACTGTAATCATAGAGGTTAGGGTGGACAGTTTGGTTTTCAAGGTTTTCTTAAGAACGAAGCAATAAAATTAATTTTTTCTTATCAAAGAAAATATTTCTTTTTTTGACACAATGTAACATGGCAATTTGACCATGTTACTTAGATATATAGTAATATGCATAAAGACGACAGAAAGTAGCCTACGACTGTCAGAAAGAAGGAAAGCAGATCACGCGAGTCAAACTCGTAACACCATACACGAGTTCGTTGGCTTACACGCGCGAGTGTATAAGGCTTGTACAATAGGCGCAGATAGAGCTAACAAGCCGCTTGACTTCAGTAGCTAAGTTGGGGTATGTTAAGGATCGTCCATCTCTCTCTTGCGGCGCGCGCAGCGTACCGCAAAACAACAAGCTTGATCGACAGAAAGAACTCGCCATTGCTTCAATCTTTCTGTCGTCACCGTAACGTGAAGAGCGTTTCGACTAACTATACGATAACGTAGCTTTTGTTTTTTTGTGCGCAATAACCTGCTAAATTTTTAGTGTGAGTGAGACGCATTAGATTTATTTTTTTTGTGTATTTGAAATCAATTCTTGAGGCTTGATTTTGCGAGTGCCAACGTGCTTAGCAAAGAAGCGTAATTTCGTGGCTTTATAACCTTCGTTCATTCACATTCATCATCAAGCTCATTCAAATTACTAACTACTTGCAATGATTTTTTTTTGAGGCTCAAAGACTATATTTACACAATATTTTGTTTTCATGGATTACTATTTAATACAACATAAAAATTATCTTAGCTAAATTTCATTCAACTCAATTCTTTTACAATAGCTTGTATTAGTATAAAAAAATTGCTGCAATATAATAATCTTAGAACCCAGCATGCATCGACAATGCACCAGAGCGTCATCTCTCAGAAAGTAGAATTTGCTTTATAATCTAAATATTTAATATTGTTTTTTTGTATGATAAATAAATTAGAATTTTTCTTCGGAGTGTGAATGTAACAACATGTAAGAATGGGATATGAGTGTTTTAACTAGACTTAAGAAATATAACTTTTGTAAATAATAAATGGACAAGCCAGTCGCGTCCTTTTACATTAACACCCTCATATACAGCGCGAAACACTTACACTTCATTTAGCAAAAATAAAATCAGCAGACACAGCAGAAGAAGATTTTCCTATATACACTGTACACCGATGCAGATAACACCGGCTATCCTAATCTGAGTCATACTATTTTAATATATCTAATCTTTTCTTAATAATTTCTAGCTTGTATTTTTTTTCTTCTCGTTGACGAAATTATCAGTTCCACCGAAGTACTTTCGTGTGGCGAGGGATTGTAACATGGCCATTTGACCATGTTACTTAGATATATAGTAATATGCATAAAGACGACAGAAAGTAGCCTACGACTGTCAGAAAGAAGGAAAGCAGACCACGTGAGTCAAACTCGTAACACCATACACGAGTTCGTTGGCACACACGCGCGAGTTTATAAGTCTTGTACAATAGGCGCAGATAGAGCTAACAAGCCGCTTGACTTGAGTAGCTAAGTTGGGGTATGTTAAGGATCGTCTATCTCTCTTGCGGCGCGAGCAGCGTACCGCAAGAGCAACGAGCTTGATCGACAGAAAGAACTCGCCATTGCTTCAATCTTTTTGTCGTCACCGTAACGTGAAGAGCGTTTCGACTAACTATACGGTACCGTAGCTTTTGTTTTTTTGTGCGCAATAACCTGCTAAATTTTTAGTGTGAGTGAGTCGCATTAGATTAATTTTTTTATGTATTTGAAATCAATTCTTGAGGCTTGATTTTGCGAGTGCCAACGTGCTTAGCAAAGAAGCGTAATTTCGTGGCTTTATTTGTGCGACGTGTGTGCCGGGCGACCTCGTGCGCGTCCTAGTGTTAATCTCCCTTCGTGCCATTAAAATTATCTTTTTTTGTGTGCTTGAGCCCCTTTTTTGTGCGTAATTGTTATAAACTATCTGCTTCCGTCTTGCCGATAGTTTCCATATCTTTAGCGAAACGGCGTCGCGTGCGTTATACGCGGCTGGCGTCCATCTTAAGAGCGCGTGCTACAATTATGTACTCGTCATAATAAACTTTATTTTTCTGTAATTGTTTTACCTGTAAATTCACGATTCATTTTTAACATATACCTAGTGCAACCTCCTAATCTCCAAGGTTGTCACAACTGACGCAACCAACGTGGGGCCGACAAAAATTTCAGTGGAAAATTTTTTGTTTAAAATCACGGGATTAAAAGAAAATTTTTTTGTGTTTGTGCGTAAAATTAGAGAAAAAATTTGTGCGTAAAATTAATAGCAAAATTGTGTACTTAAAAAAAAAAAATTAACACGAAATAGAAGACTGTGCGAAAAACTGTGATAAAACTTGAACAAGATTTTTTTTTGTGTGAAAAATTAATAGAAATTTTTGTGCGTAAAATTAAGAATAGAAAAATTTGTGCTTGAAAATTAATAGGATAACAATTTGTGCTTAACATTAAATCAAACTGTGCGTAAATCAAAAATAGAAACTGTACTAAAAGTGACAGACATTTGACTGTACGAATACTCAGGCGTTTCCGGCTCGCCACGTGGTCGCCATTACGAACGACGCACACACGACGAAGCTGAAAGAGGACGCTCTGGCAGCCATTTTCTTTTCTCTTCTCTTGTCTTTCCTTGAGGCTGTCGTTTGGTAAAGTATAGAGAGAAAATTTTGCAGCAAGTTTGTCTTTAGCCTTTAATATCTTTTATGCTAAATTTTTCTTAAATTTAACGCAAAATAATTTTAATTTTTTTTGTGCCTGGATCATTGAGAAAAAAGAATTTTTGTTTTGTGCTTCAACATTTTAATAGCTTTTAGAGTGCATTAAGAGAATTTTCTTGTTGTATTAGAAATATAAAGTTTTTTTTTGTTTCGCTTTTGCTTAAGATTAATAGCTTAATCTATATACCTATATATATACTGTATAGTTGCACAGTTGGGTGATAGAACAAATGGTTCTAGTCGCCATTATACAAGCCAACGCAAAGACAACTTTCTTTAGTATTTTGAGCGTGGCGAATTTTAGTCGCTGTAAATGTGCGCCATAGTTTAAAAAGTATTAGTGCGCAATTCAATTAGCATAGCACGAATTTTTAATAATACTTATTGCTTTAGCTTGTTACGAGTGTGCAATTATATAGAGCCATCATCATATATATGCATATAAGTATACATATGCATATTCATATCTGTATCGTTTCTCACGTAGTCGTGCCGCGCAGTCAGAGAACAAATCGTTCCTTTGACTGTGCTTCGTAAAGTGCTTTTCGGTGAAAATTTTTTTGTGTGCTGGCTGTTAAAAATAATTTTTTTTTATTATTGAAAATTTTAAATAATAATATTTGTCCTTGCTTTTATCATTTTTTTTTGCTTTTAAGCATTTAAATATTAGTCTAAAAATTTTTTATATTTATCTATTCACTATAATAGTTTAAACTTTTCGAGTCTTTCGTATTTATCTTGATTTAATAAAATAACTATAAGGCTTCTTTAGAGAGTAAGAGCTTAACCATAAAACTAAGTAGTTTTTGTTAAGTCTTACATCGTGTAGCACGACTACGTCATACCCTATATATATATATCATTATTTTTTTGTGCTAGTCCATTTTATTTTACCTTGCAATACCTACCCTTACTGCATCCTAACCATTCAGCATATATCCTTTGAGCGACGCCATCTTTAGCAAGCTAGCTTGGTAGTAGTTTATTACGCGTGCTTCGAACTCTTACCATCTATTGTGCGCTTTCTCACACCCACAGCCGCGTGGTGACTATACCGACTGGAAAAATACCGTCGGCGTATATAGTTCATTGTAGTTGAAAAATTTTCTTGCTTGACTTTAACGTTTATTATTCGCCTTTTTCTTATGAATAAAATTTTTTTGTGTGCTCCAGTGTACGTAATTAAAATTTTTTTGTATGCTTCTAAGCTAATTTTGTAGTCACGTGGAGATGAAACGGTTTTTTTTGTTACACTCGATTTAAAAACTTTCACAAATTCTCTTAACGGAAATAACTTATTTTTCAACTATTAGTTCTTGCTTGCTTTTGTAGAGAAATAGGGCCTTACATACGATATTTTCATATTACTATAAAACGTTTTTTTTTTAATTAAAATTTTTTCTATTTCTCTGAGTGGTATAAATTTTTGTTGCTTTGTTTTTTTTTGTTTGTTAAGCTAAGATTGGATTGCATACTGCTAACATTTAAATTAATTTAATTAATAGTAGAATAGTGCCAAAGCTTTAAAGTTAAATTTATGATTTTTTTGTAAATAAAAATTAAACGTGTTTCAATTTTAATTAAGAAATACAGTACTGAGAATTTCCTTTGAGCAACCCTCCTGAGATAAGGTCTCGTATAAAATTATTAGCAATTTTTGGTAGGCAAACGTCATATAGGATTCAGCGTGGAATATTCCTTTTTTTTATTATGCAAATGGCGAACCGACAATTAAACTTAGAACCCCTATGGGTTTCGGCTGATTTGTGTCGTCGGGATGTTTTTAGAGCGGCTGACGAGATCACTAACCTAGCTGATCAACTTTCAGCCGATCAAATGTTTGCCTATAGCCGTAAAGGAGTTAGCATGGCGGGCTGTTTAGCTACTTTTAAGTATCGGGTTTTGAGGTACAAGCTCAGAAAGACATCTGGGCGAACGAAGCGCTGCGTAGAATCCAATCGTGGATGAAATCGCGGATGAGTCGCGATTAGGTGTACTACACTCCCCACCGGCAACTCCACCACTATGCCGAATGAACAGCACGAGGCTCAGATGAATTTGCAGGCGGAGATTCATGCTAGTGACGAGCCAGCACTGCCTACTGGTTAAACAATAGGGGTGTACCGAGACCCGATAACGTTTAATAACTCGACAGCACAATCACGCAGCAACCCGTTCATAAATCCGGCGAGTGAATCTGGAACGCGTGCGCCTCCCAGCGCTAGTAATGCTGACGGTCAACCGTTGACCACTCCTCAAGCCCAATCCACCCAATACCCCTGCTCACATCAAGAGCCGTAACGTGGCCAGATGCCACCCAATATTCTGAAGCGATGAATTTAACAACAGCGGCTGCTCGAGGAAACGTACCACCTAATATTACGTGTGCTAGTGAGAACATCGTTATCACCAACACCACAAATGTTGGCCCTCTTCAACAGTTACTTCAAGCCATTCGCATAGAGCAGCGAGCACCATGCATGCCAACATGGCCACAACCAACTACGGAGGACCTAAACCACACACCAGCTTCATATTCCATACCCCTACACACAAGCACCTTCCTATTCTCATCCGTGTGGAGTCAGATCCCCATATTATGCCCTCCTGGTATATGTGCCCTGATCGCCGCCTCTGATCCCACCGCCACCTTTCTTTCCAGCTATTCCAACACACCCACTAATCTAGGCCAACAATCTATAGGCTACATAACCCCTGGATGTAAATTCGGCTCATGCTTTTCAGAACCTTTCCTTCAAGCATGAACGCGTCAATGTTCAATCGTGAGAAACATATAGTCAGATTTTACAATTGGCATATTTCATTTAAGGGAGACCGAAGAAAGGACCCTGAATCTTTCTTGACCAATTTGGTAAGGGTGTAGAGCAGCACATTGCCTCACTGTAGATACGATTATTAGAGCGTTACCTGCAGTACTGGATGAAGAGGCCTTATCAATGGTTTCGTAGGAGAATCAAAATTGGCGCACTTTCGAAGATCTAGTTGAAGTTTTTCGCCTGCAGTTCTGCATGGAGAACGTCCAAGAACATCTTAAATTGAACTCGAGCGCAGAACGCAAGGCTTTCAGAAAGATGTTAGTACTTATCTAACTAAACTGAGAGACCTTATGGACCAAAGTTCGTCCGCTGATGACCTTAGATGAACAATTAAATCGAGCATATCGAAATCTGCATCCTAGCTACCGGCAACGAATCTACAGAGAGCGCTTCAATGTTTCACGGAATTACAACGCCTTGGCAAGAGAGAAGAAACCCGCAGAGCCCAAGATAAAAGCGCGGCGGCCTCACCTAGCCCCTAGCAAGTCGTTATTCCCTACTACAGCTTGCACGGGTACCAAGCGGTCTCGATTAAATAAAACTGCTCTCATTTCTTCTCTCGAGCACATCGATGAGCAACAGCATCATCAGCGACCAAACTCCTGTGTTAGCCCCTGTCGCCAGTGCCCTTAAGCACCGTGTCACAAAACCCTTCCGCTGTTACTCAACCACCGAGGAAACCGGAACGTAGTAGAACCAGCAAAAACCCGCTTCAAGAAATCCCAACGCGCGTTTTACTAGTAAATCTGGAAATAATAATACACCGGTCGCGCCTCCCAACGACCAATCGCGTACGCAGAACCAAAACGGTGCGGCTTCCCTCAAACAAGAACCCGACCCTATGGTCGAGGATTTTTGGCGAAAACAAAAGAACCGTGCTTCAGGTGCGAAAATTACTTGCTGCGTGAATGCACTCAACCTTTTAAATGTTACGGCTGT